>VXBA01000250.1:550607-830702 GCA_013399895.1 Serilophus lunatus
CCCGCGCGGGCGGGAGGGCTGCGGCCATTGCCTTTCCCTTCTCGGGGACGCGCCGGGTGGCGGCGAGGGCGCGGCTCTGGCGTCGCCGTGTGCTGCCTGCCCCCCAACGCTACCGTGCCGACTGCACCACGGAACTCAGTGCCACCTCCAGTCTTTCCCTAAGCACCTCCGGGGCGCTGACTCCGCCACCTCCCCGGGCAGTCCATTCCTAAGTCTAATCATCCTTTCCGTGAAGAATTTCTTCCAATGTCCAACCTAAACCTCCCATGGCGCATCTTGAGGCTGTGCCCTCTTATCCTGTCGCTAGGTGCCTGGGAGAAGACTCCAACCTTCACCTTTCCGCAGCCTCCTTTTGGACAGTAGAGAGTAATAAGGTCTCCCCTGGGCCTCCTCCAGGCTTAACAACCCCAGCTCCCTCAGTTGTTCCTTACAGGATTTGTGCTCCAGTCCCTTTACCAGCTTCGATTCCCTTCTCTGGACCTACTCCAGCACCTCAAAGTCTTTCATGTGATGAGGGGCCCAGAGCTGGACACAGTAACTGAGCTAACTAGTGCCGAGCACAGGAGAAGAGCCACTTCCCTGGTCCTGCTGGCCACACTATTTCTGGTATTTTCTGATTTTCCTCTCTCTGCCCCTTGTCTGGCGCAGGGCAGCCCTGGGTGGACTCTGCTGAGGAGGAGGTGGCAGTTGTGTTTTAGGATGGAAGGGGCAAACCCTGGGAAACCCCTGAAGTGTGTAGGGTGGAGGGGGGAAGGCAGGGAGCCTCAGGGGAGGCAGGGGCATGAGGGTGGCACTGAATGATTTTGCCAGGCGCTTTGGCTGGTGTGATACCAATACATTACAGTTTGATTTTTTTAAAGGAAGTAATGATATTTAATCTCAAACTAAGACTTAATTATTAATTATTAATTCAATGGAGGTTTTATGTTCTGTATGAGTGAAAAGCTGATAAAATATTGGGAGTAGAATCACAGAAAGGTTGAGCTTGAAGGGGCCTCTTTCAGCCATCTAGTCCTACCCCTCTGCTCAAGGAGGGACATCAAGAGCCAGTTGCAATGGTGGCTTGTGACATTCACCAGTGATGGAGATTCCACAATATCCTTTGGTAAACTGCCAGTGCTATGTCACCATCACAATGAAAAAAAATAAAGAAAAACAAAACAAAAAACATTAACACACCCCACCCCTCTTCAATTGCACTGAAAAAAGTGCTACATGGGTGTTTAAATTTCCTTTTTAGAATCACAGAATCAACAGGGTTGCAAAAGACCATAGACATCATTGAGTCTAACCTATTACCTATTACCAACCCCAAACTATCCGATCTTCTAAATCATGGCACTAAGTACATCATCCGGTCTTTTCTTAAAACACGTCCAGGGACAGTGACTCCACCAACTTCTTGGGAAGCCCATTCCAATGGGAAATCACTCTCTCTGTGAAAAAGTTTTTCCTAATATCCAACCTAACCCTCCTCTGACACAGCTTAAGACTGTGTCCTCTTGTCCTGTCACTGGGAGCCTGAGAGAAGAGACCGACCCCCGCCTGCCTACAGCCTCCTTTCAGGTAGTTACAGACAGCGATAAGGTCACCCCTGAGCCTCCTCTTCTCCAGCCTGAACAATCCCAGCTCCCTCAGCCTCACAGGGCTTGTGCTCCATCTCCTTCACCATCCTTGTTGCCCTTCTCTGAACGTGTTTGAGCAATACAACTTTCTTAAACTAAGGGGCCTAGAACTGGACACAGTACTCAAGGTGAGGCCTCACCAGTACTGAGTACAGGTGAGGCCACTTCCCTGGTCCTACTGGCAACACTATTCTTGACACAGGCTAGGTTCCATTGGCCTTCTTGGCCACTTGGGCACACTGCTGGCTCATGTTCAGACTCTTATCAACCAGCACTCCCAAGTCTCTTTCTGCCTGGCCACTCTCCACCCACTCAGTCTCCAACCTATAGCTCTGCATGGGGTTATCCTTTTTAGGATACTCTTGTTACACAGAGCTGAGCAGGGAACGGTTAGGAATGTGTCTTTATGGATGCATGTCACCCACCTCCTGTGCCTGGTGTGTCAATGTGCTGGATAACCCAGGAGCAAAAACTTCTCACTGCAGTCTTCTGACTGTGCCCTACTACCTATGTGCATGCATGAAGCGCGGGTGCCTGGTTTAATGCAAGAAGAGTACGCATATGTTTGCCTTTCTTCCTGACCTATGTTTATTCTTAGACAGAGCTTGCTAGTATCAACATAACCTGTGTATACAAATGGCTGACATGGACAATGTGCCTTTCTGGCCATTGCCTTTAAATTTCAGTTTCTAAGATTATGTTCATCAGAGAGGCAGGAGATCACCTGTGCACGGAGATATCTGGCTCTGATTTTGAAGCCTCCATGGAGGCAGCGACTTCACCACAAGAACAGGCTCTCTATATTTGGTATCTTACACTCAATTATTGAAGGTTGTCTTCAGCAGGCCTGCAGGAAGGACACAGTGGGAGAAGATGGTGTGTTGTGAATGAGCGTTTCAGGTTTGGTGTAGGAGCATTGTAAAGCGACTTTCATGGTTGAATGCAGAGGAAAGGGCTTCACCTAGGCCTCAGGTTAAACTGAGGTGCCTTCCTTGAGGAGTCCTACTCCTTGCACAGGTCACTGATTGTTAATCCTGAAACAATTGCCATTTATTTAACAGGGAAGGCAATAATAAGTTCCACACTCATTTTCATATGCTGCAACATTAAGTAAACTCTGCTGTGAACAGTTACCAGAAACTGAACATGTCAGACTGGTTTCTGCGCATTTTATTCTAATAAACTTCCTCTATGGTGTTTTGGCCCATTTAATAAAAAAACTGCAAAACTTCAAAAGGAGAACAATGAGCAAGTTTAATTTTTTTTCCTTGCCTGATATATGGTCACATGATACAATCTTTTATGTAAGGAAAAAGACCAGTAAACATGGTACTTTTCAAATAATTTTTATTAACAACAATATGGATTCAACTTTGTCAAGAATTTACAATTAACATTGTAATGTACTGGCTAATGTTGCTGCAGTGTCAGTGGAAGCAGCCATCGTGCTTTCTAAGCCTGCTACAAAACTGTCTTTTTGTCTTTCAAAGAGTAAAAAGTGCTTCCAATAGCAGATGATATTGGATATGTCTTGAATTGTCCTATGTAGAGCCAAAGCTGAATGAATGGCCACATCTGCATCCAGATGAACAGACAGGAAAATATTACATGCTTCCACTGACATTGCAGGGAAAAGTCTTATCTCAAAAATTAATTAACCTTTTTAGACAGTGACAGCACTTTGTGTGATGTTGTAGTTCACTTGAATTAAGTCAATTAACACACTTGGAAAAAAAAAGTGAAGCAGAAATATCTGGGACAAATTTTTTTCCAACCTGTATTTCATTCAAACCTAGTGAATCCAAAAGGATTGCATGACATATGAGTCAGGACAAAAGTTAGCCCAGAGAGGCAAGTTCATTTCTGGTATAGGTAGGTTGAGTTCCTTTAAGGTCAGTGGAACTGAGCCTGGTTATCCCAACAGAGGCTGAGCTTCACCCACTTGGGCAGTGAATTAATTGAAGTTAGTGAAGCCATCCAAGGATGAATTTAGCCTCAGCTGTTGAAACTTTTTTCATTCCTTTGCTGTTTAATTTTCCTGCTTACTCTTATTTTCTGATTAGTGTCAATTTCTTTGTGCTTTTCAAAAATGTCCTTTCACTTCTTCCCTTTTTACCTCAGTATTTTGTGCGTTATTTTTATATAGTCAATGTGACATGGGTAAATTCAGCTAAGTATTAGTTTCCTCAGGAAATAACTGTAATATTACCATTTTCACTTTAAACAGATGCCCAACAAAATCAGGATTTGAATCTGAGTTCCCAATTCAAGAAAAATTCTTGAATTTCATAGAATGAATTCCATAGAATTTTTGCTTGAATAAGGATTGTAGGTCCCAATCCAGAAATACTAATGTGCATCAGATATTCTACTATGCATCATCTGTTCAGTATGATTTGACTTATCACAGAAAAGCAGGTGAATTACTCATCACCATACCATAATGAGAGCACTCACTGTAATAGGATTACCTGAAAAACATATGGAACAATTGTGGGCACTGTGAATAAAAGTGTATGATCTTTGCAATCTTGAACCCTAGGCTAAAACATCATATTCATATTTAAATAAAAAGTATAGATCATATAAGCCAGGAGCAAATACAAATTTTTAAACAAATAATAGTAATCAAAACTATTCTTTTCAGTTCTCTCTTCATTCAGGTAGAAGAACATGCTGATCAGAAAACAGTTATTTGGATAATGCTTAATTCCTGAATTAAGTTCATATTCTCTCTTCAAACAATCCTCAAGTGGATTGTAAATCAGAAAAATAAAATGTCCTTTGTCCTGACTTGTGAACAATTCTTATTAGCTTCGGTTTTATTTCTTATGAGAATTCTTATGAGCTGGACTTTAATAAGCAGCTCAGGACAAGACTTGAAAAGCCATACAGGCCCTTCTTTTGTGAAACCAGTGAATGACTGTCAGTTGTGACACTGTCTTTTAAAGAGAGAGCATAGAAACAGGAAACTCCACATGAGGAAATATGAGCAAAACTTATAAAAATCCAAACAGACAATTCTTCCTTTTTAAAATTTCATATATTCACTACTCTATTTCCTATCAATATTATGTTAAAAAACCCCTATATGATAAGACTTGCAGCTGCAAAAATAATAAGGGTGAACATAAAAGAAAACAAAGTAGGATTTTAAACTGTAATTTGAAAAGATACGATCTTCTGGATTTATTAGTACTTTGTAAAGATATTAACGTTTTCATACATAATTTATAGAACTCTTTTGTGCACAAAATTGTATTAAATAAATTAACTTAAAGTTAGAAGGGCTCAAGCATGTCATTTAAGGCAAAAATACCAAGTTTCTGTGAGATAAGTTATCATCAAGACCCAAGGCCCTATTTCTCTCCAGAATTGGTACAGGCAGGGCCGATGTTCAATTCTCCCATTGACACCCTCTGGGCACAATGAGGGTGCAATCATCTGCTCATGCACATGAAGGTGGAAGAGTGGTGTCCAATTCATGATGCCTTGGTTTTTTTGATCTGCTCAAGGAGGGGAAGGGAGTATCACTACAGACACACAGTTACCATGTGCCCGATCTCTTTTTCCTTAACTGAACCTAACTGCACATTTATGCTTAGGTCAGCAGGAGGCTTCATGTGAAAGTCAAGAAAGGCACCATAAACAGTAAGGAAAAAGAAAATGTTTTAAAATTTCCCATACTTTAAACTTACAGATCTGTCTGGATAAACTGCAGACATTCAAATAAGTTAATAGTTAAGTGAACTGAGATGTGAAAAAAATAGATATCCTTACGAAATTACTGTTGTAATCAGGCTTTAGTATGATCAGATTGCACATAAAAGAACACAGGAAAGGCTAAATGTGATAAATTATATGGCAAATCAGCGGTGAGGAAATTGTGCTTCAAGGTTGTCTTTCAGGATTTAAAAACTGAAGTTTGTCCCGGCATAAGCCATGGAACACAGTGTACCGTCCGTGGACCCCGTACAATGACACAATATATACACCCTACAGTTTGCATGTACTTTCACGTAATAAAGTTGTCATGTAACATCCAGGAATACTTCTGTAAAGGAAATATGGAAGCAGAAGTTACAACGGTTTCATAGTAAACAGATCAGGTCCTTCACAATACAATCTACAGCATTGAGCCATGGTTAAGACTGGAGTGATGTTTTTGATGTACATTATAAGTTCCCAGTGAGTCTGGGCCTTGAGAAAACACTGCCCTGAGTGAGCTGGCACTGGCACCCCCATACATTCGGTTTTCATGGTGCTAGGAGAGAAGCTGAGCCCAAGCTGGATTGTCTACAAGCCTGTGGTGCAGTGGGGTATAAATCTGGGGAGGGCAACACACAGAAAACTCATTCAGCTGGGAAGAGCGAAAGCCTCTTTAGGCTCCGCAAGGGTTCTCCCAGTGGCAAAGCCTTGGTGGGAATGTGCCTAGGAACACTAACACTACTCCTGCATCTCAGCAGAACTGAAGTGTAGGTTAGGGTAAGAGAAAAAAAGAGGATGTATCAGGCAGGAATGCTCAGTCTGATGTAGGCTTTGAATTTGAAAACTTGGGTATTCAGAGGAAGGAATCTGAAAGTCCTGTCTTGGAAAGTTCACAAGAAATGACTACAGTTGGGACGCAGAGTTGAGCTCTAAGAGTGGTAACACTTTCCCTCTCTCCTCTTCACCTTTTATTAAAAGAGCAATAAACCGTTGCCTTAATTTTTTTTCCCCCCACTAAGGGGGTCTTATCTACTTCCATTTCCATTTCTGATAGCCTACATGGCTTTTGTTTTTTGAAACAGCACTCAGTTTCTGGGAAAAAGGTAACTTTTTTTCCTCTTTACCTTTCTTGTTTTATTTTCTGGGATCATTTCTGTTCCTGCGCATCTAAATCTATATTATTATTTATTTGTTTTCCCATTTAATATGTTGTATTTCTTCCCTGTCTGTCCTCTTTAGTTTTACTCTGCACTCCTGTTCCTTGTTTTCCCTCCTTTCCCAGCCTTATGAAGTGCCGTCATAGTATCTGGTTGGGACTGCAAGGAAATTGCCAACATTTCCACAGAAGGAAATATTGGTTCTATTATAAAGGCAGTGCCTGCTTCCTTCCCTCACCTTCTGCTGCCAAAATGGTTCGGATTCACAAGACAGCTTCTCAATGCAACTGGAAGGAGAGATTACCCTGAATCTTCAGTGTAGCCAACCACATTATCCCCTTCTGAGGCCAGCCCTAATCCTTAAAATATAAACTTATTATAGGAAAAGGTGTTCTTTTTATAAAGGACAATGTGATGGTGGTGCGTCAGGTACTTCTGCCACAGCACTAAAATGCCAAAAATCAGATGGATATTCATGTACTGTTTTTCAGAGCTAAAAATTACTGATTACTGATGAGCTAATGTGTGTGTCTTGCAAGAGGCAGCCATTTCTAACTCCATATTACTGGTTTCCTTGGTACCTTGCTAGCAGCTGTAGATAACTTTTTTGTTGTAAACATAAACTATCATCTAAATCAAGACATTATATATATATTTTATTAGTTCAGAAGCAAAGTGCTTTAAACTTTATGATTTTTACTTCTGCCCTGTAGAAACGGCACTAAGTCTAAATGCTCAGATTTTTGTGGTTGGTTTTTGTTTGTTTGGTTGGTTGTTTTTGTTTTGATAGGTCCTGCAGCATTAGCTTTGTAGGCAACTCATTTAAACCTACTGAACTACATCAAAGGCTGCCATACAGGCTGCCACTGTAGGTGTAAATTTGGATGTTAGCCATCATTTAAACATGCATTTTCATGCAGCTAGGAAATACGGGCTCATTCCACTGCTTTGCAGATTCATCCTGATGTTTGTGATTTTTATCTTATTAAAAAGGCTTTCAAACCAGTTCATGCTATGATATGTATGACTAGAGGAATGAACCAGCTGATGGAGAAAGCCAACAAGCTGTTACTTAAGTTTGACATGGAGCAGATTGAGTGCTTCTGTACCGTCCCCTGGCTTGCAGATGCTTTGAGATGATCGTGATATTCCAGTCCTTAGAGAGTCAGCAGAGAGAGTCGTTTCCACTAATGGGCGCGAGATAGCTTCAGTAGTCTCTGTTCCTGCCTCTGTCTCCACCTCTTCATCAGTTATAAATAATTTTGACTCCTTCCATTTGCAGTATATGTCTTGGCTTCCTCTGGAACCACTAGAGTCACTGCCAGAAATCTGTATATTCAGTTCTTCTGTTGACTGCATAAGGTTTTGTACAGATAAAGATTTTCCTAAGTCCATTTGCACCACAGGTTTAACGGAGAGTAAAGGTTCCCCTTCTGTATCCAGACTTTTTCTCCATGTGAGATCTTTTGTTGCACTGGGCTGTGCAACTTGTCCATTATCCTTTGATGCAACAAGGCAAGCGGTGACACTGGAAATATTTTCCTGTGTGGTTACAGGAATAATATGAACTGGCTCAGGCCTATTGATATGCTTCATTGATGAGAAAGGTGGTATTTGTAATGTTGTTGGAGTTGCTGGCTTAGGTGCCTGGTTTATTTGGTTTGATGTATTATTAACTGTTGCAGGTCCATCATTTGGCACTTGTGTTGCTTGACTATGCATAGCTGGACTAAACGCATAGTAAGCTTGAGTGCTAAATTCATTTGGTGTCAGTATAAGCTGTAGGCCACGAGGCAGATTGGCACTAGCTGATCTGGATACACATCCACTAATTTGTGCAGAATTAGACAAATCTTTGCTGTCTGAGGGACTTTGATAATCAGAAGTCTGCTCACACTCAAAAGCTGGCATTTGAAATGAAGCCAAAGTAAGTGCAGATGCAGATCCTTTTCGCAGAACTTGTTGATAAATATCTAACAGACAGTCCAGTTTTGACTCAATGGATTGTACCTACAGGAAGAGAAGGTCAACATTAGTGCCAAATACTAATTTAAAACATTTGGAACCCACTCAAAATGGGAAAATGTGACTGCTGAAGAGAAAAACAAAAGCAGCTTGGTTGGTGTATGCTCTTGACCCTTGAAAAAGAATGTCAAAAGCCATGTACATTTTTCATAAGCAAGCTAATAAAATAGAAGAAAAGGTTAAGGTAATATGATTCATATCAATTTTATTTCTACATATAAATAAAGCAGATATTAGAAAAAAAAAATACCTGTTGAGCTTTTGAAACTGTCAATGAAATACACAATAGGCATCAGCAATAAAGCAAGACCAAGCAACACAGTTAATCAATCTACCTGTTTCTCCACTTTGACTACCCGCCCTAACATACTGAGGTCATCAGTTGTCTCATTCTCTGCAGGATTCTTTTCTCTGCTTCTTTTATCTGCTGTGATTTGTCCTTTCCCAAGAATTTGGTCAACGCTGTAAGAGAAAACAAATGCTGTTGTGATTCCTGAAACTGGTGATGACATGGAAGTGCTTGCTATATCCATACATTAAAAACTAAAATCCCAGTATTTCAGAATAACATTCAAGAAAGAAGACAAACATAATTTTATTAATTAGGGAAAAAAATAAAAAGGAGTGATTTTTTGAGCATTTGAGATTGCTTTTCTTTTTTTGTTGGCATTAACCAGGGGCCAGAACTTATCCACCATCTGGAAGAACCGAGGCTAAACTCACTGAAAGGGGAAGAGAGGAGGTGGCCTGTCCAGCAGACTGATATTATGGAGGAACAGAGATACCAGTGCCACCTCCAGCTCTCCAATCTTAACAACGGCATTCGGTCCCGAGAGAATTGTCAGTTTGAAGCAGGAATCTCGACCCTGATGCTGATAATGATAAATATGATGCAATTTTTTTTAAATTTGTTTTTTGTTTTTTTCTTAATTACTATTGCTAGGAATCTATAACACAAAGCCTATATAGATACTACATTAACAAGTAGTTTCCAATTTCTTTTATGTGAAAAGAGAAACTCTCAAATGGGAGAAAGGCAGTTCCCAGTGTCTTCCTCATCCTTTTGGCAGCCTCCTGACCAAATTCCTTGTTTACAAATGGCCTTTACAGATAAAGGGTTACCTTTTCTTTTGTTCAGACTTCTATTCTCTGAGGGCAATTTAGGTACATGTTTTTTTGTTTGGTTTTGCCCACAACACAATTTCTGGCTCAGCTGTGCTCACAGAAAGAGAGGCTGTGTAACACAGAAATATTTAACTTTGCCAATATACATTATGCAGTGAATGACATTAAGTGCTTAGGTGTAGTGTAACTAATTCTTTCCATACCGTGATTGAAGACTCTTAATCCTGCATAACATATCTAGATGACCAGCTGAATACTGTTCAATGACATCTTTGACATCATATGGGCGAAGTGTTTCCTTAAACTTTCTCTTTGCAACATGAAATTTCATAATTCTGTAGGGAAAAAGCATTTCATAGAAAAATTCTCAACAGTTGCGAAACAATACAATATATTTCACTGACAAAATCTGGTAGTTAATTTTTATATGGAAGGTTTTTTCATTACAGCTCGCTCAAGTAAACTTTTACTCAATTGTTTTTGTGAGTACCAATGTGCAAGTGTGAGTGTGTTGTAGCTGTCCCTTTGAATTGTTGTTTGAGAGAGATCAGGAAGTAGTATTTTAAAGACTGCAGAAAGTGTTTAGTATATCAGCATACACCTGTTTTGACTTTTTTATGTTAGGTGCCCGACATGAAAGTTACTGAAGTAAATGCCAAACTTAAACCTGGGGTTAATTCCACCAACTCGAGCGGGATATCCTGTAAGGTACATTTGTGCTTAAGCTACTGTTGTTCTTTATAGAAAAAGATTTCTCTAATGAATGGATTATACAAACATAAATAATAATATTCTTTTACCAGTGTTCATTTTAAGTTCCTCGCTCTCCACTTTGGGAAAAAATAATTAATATTATGCACAAAAATAATTTTTCATCAGGTTTTTTTTTTTAACTAACATTCAGTCCTAACTATTTGTTTTTAATTTATTTGCCTGACATAAGATCAAATTTTGCAGGCTTTAGAGTTTTCATCTTTGCTCCCAGCTAGAATCTATTGAAATCATTGGTTAATTACCAGTCACGATTTTTCCTGTGCATTTTACTGCAGAACAGTAAGTTTCAGATAACAGTAAATATCCAAAATTGATGAATGGCATAGAGTTTCACAAGTTTCTGTGATATGTGAACATATGATGTCCACTGAGTAGCTCTTCTTAGAATGAAAAGCTTGATATTAAATTGTAAATTTTAAATAACAGAAATGATAAATTTGGAAAGTAAATGACAGTGACATGATTTTCCAGATCAGCCGGTAAAATCTGAATTTTCCCTTGGTTTACATAAGAACTGCAGAAAAGAGAGGAATTCCATGCAAAAACAGAGAGAGAAGCCAAAGGATCAGGTGTGTTAGCTATTCTCATCTATGATACAGAGCTTATGAATTCCCATTAGGGCCAAACTGCTGATATTTGCTATCTATTGGAATTAAAAATGCAGAGATAGTAAACTGGTATCTTGTTCCAAATGCCAATATTTCAGTCTAATATAGTCCCTCTGTGTTTATTATAATATGTATTTAGCAGCTGCAAGACAATGAATTATATTCTACACATGGCTCTCACTCTCTAATAAAAATAGATTAGTAATGTTTTAGTGGAATTTCAAAAAATCATGTTTCATATAGTTAGGACAGACATTATGATAAGAGATATATAGAGTTAGATTGATAGTATAGAATGATCTTCTACTGATTTTTATATCACATGAAAGTATTCTTTCAATCAATGTCAGCCTTCTCTCACAATGTTTAGATTGTTGATATTTCCCATTCTGGTAACTTTCAGTTACAGGTGAGATTATTTGTCACTGGCAAGGAGCTTCAACTATGATTCTGATTATAGAAATTAAAAATGGAAAAGGCCTGTTAGGAGTAGTTCATCGCCTTGACAGTTCAGGACTGATCTCCGTGCAGTTTTAAATACATCCGATGATGCACTTTCCTCTTTTGCATTGTCAGCTGGTTCTACAGACCAATGGCCTTTGGGATCTTTTGTAATCTGAAAGACTCTGAAGCTGGGATGAATCTGAGATGCAGATATTATTTTCTTTTAGCTGTCAAATGATGTCAAGATGTTCGGTTCAAAAGACCCTGACAACCCAATCTTCTAGAATATAGTTCTTTATTCAGGTTACAAAGAATAAATTATGTACCTGACATACAAGATGGTATCATAATTTTGTTGTTGTTATTATGTTTTGGTAGTCACAATTTTTTACCTCATGATCTCGATAAAATAAAACTATGAAACTCTATCAGAAAAGCAGAGACAGAGGATTAATGGCAGAATTGAAGACAACTGAATTTACCACAACTGGCTGATTTCATAAGAAAAGAGAGAGAAGACTAATTTTTATTAACAGCCATGGAAGCTTCTTAATTAATTCTTAATTCTTAATTCATGCACAAAAATCTTCATTTCTGCCTTGCAGCTTTATAACACCTTTGTTTTCCTTACCAAAGCAGCTTGTTCATAATGTTCAGAAGTCAAATACAGAATGGAAAGCATCACAGCTAATCAGTACAGTGTAACTGTACTGTTTCTGGTTTAGGTATTAGCACATGTGATTCCATCTTAATTAACTTCAGCAGGGTTTGGAACAGACCTTGAAATATACAAAACTTTCCATAAACTATGCAAAAATCCCCTGAAGTGTTATAAAAGACCTGCATTTTAAAAGCCTGAAAGTTAATAAAAAAAAGGAAAAACCTGAATTTTTTCAGTGATGGAGCCTAGCAACTGCTTTGCCATTATTAAATTTGGTTGAATTTCCATAGTTATTTACTGTCAGTTTTAAAAACTCAGTTGGCTTTCTATATCTTGAAATAACTCTGTGATTGACTATAATTGTAATCTTTACTGTGAGGATGGTGAGGCACTGGAACGGGTTGCTGTGGGTGCGCCAACCCTGTGAGTGCTCGAGACCAGGTTGGATGGGGCTTCGAGCAACCAGATCTAGTAGGACGTGTCCCTGCTCTTGGCAGGAGGGTTGCAACTAGATGATCTTTAAGGTTCCTTCCAACCATCCCAAACCATTCTGTGATTCTGTGACTCTCTATGCTTGAACACCCATCCCGAGAGATTATTACAACTATATAGAGTGCATGTTCCTGTGGGATAAAAAAGGAAAGACTCATTTTTGTGGGCACAGGCGGGTAACCCACCCCTAAAAAGAGGCGAAAATGAGCACAAAATTATGCCTACTCAAATTATTTGGAGCACCAGCCCTTAACTCGGAGAGGAGGGACAGGGCGAACCAGCCCGTGTTGTCATTTCCAGCGGTGCCACCAGGGGGCAAACAAGACTCACCACAGGCCGAGCCGAGTCGCCGCTGGCTGCGTTGCGCTGATGGTACCGATGTGACTCAAAATAGGCATCAACTCCAAAGAACGAAGCACTATGACTTTTTTAAAACGTTGTTTGCGTGCTTAAATCACTGTATGACATGTAGCGAGGTTGTATTTTGTAACTCAAATCTAATGTGATGGACGATACATGTTTCTAAACCCACCCAATTTGCAAAGACAATTTTCTGGTGAGAATTAGCCATAAAAAGTATTTCAATGATGCATTCAGAGGAAAGCAGAAAAAAGTCTTGTGTTGAAGCAGTCAAATACATAAAAGTGCTTTGTCTAGAATTAATATCTAAACCACAGGTCCCACTATGTCTTTTCACATACCCTGAAAATTTGGGGAAAATTACAGACCCAATACCAACTTTTGTCTTATTGACCCCTAGCAGCCAAAAGCAGCACCCATTACATTTCTGTAATATAATTTCTGCACTGCTCTAAAATAACAGTGTTTTCTGTACATGCAGGTTGCACATCTTCCCTGACATTGATTGTATTTTAGTTTCCATTCGTGTTGACTCTCCCATTGTTAAAAACTATTTTATTTGTACACTTTGCTGAGACTGGCACCAAGTTAGAACATCCCTAATCCTCTGTGCAGCCTTGTTATTATTTTTAAACCTGTGTCTTGTCAGTCTTGTCATCATCTCAGGAAGAAACAGAGTTTCACTCTACTGGGATTCAGGTGGAATCACACAGTGTTTCTGCCTTGAATATTAAACTACATAGGTCGTTTTACCCATAGCCATATGAGATGACCACAGGTTGTTTGTTACATCACGGAAGCAGGTGCATAAAGATCTAGCTGTGCTGCTTCCTCTGTTTCTCTCTCCTTACCTTGCCAAATAACCCTTTGTCCTGGTAAACCTGCAGTTTGCAGAAGAGATCAGGATCCAATATAAAGGTGTCAACAGACAAATTGAGAGACAATTCTACTATATGTGAGGTGAATGAGTCAAAACTACCTCCTCTTTTGGGTCTTGACCTGGTCTAATCTGTTCCCTAGGAGCTGAGACGTTGTTTTCTCGCAAGCACAGTGCTGTCATAGCCAAAGATATATCTAAGAGTCTTTCCTAGGCTCTGAAGAGCATCTAGGCAGAAAATATGCGATGTGTTTGAATTTAAAAGAAAAAGGGAATTCTGAAATGACATATTGAACCAATTCATAATGGCTGCTAAAAATACATTTTATAGGTGTTAGAGAAACATTGCAAAGCTTGAACATAAATGGTAAATTATGTTTTCCATCTTTGACTATTAAATATATATGACTATTCAACTATACAGCTTATCAGCTTAAGAATCCTCCAAGTTTCATTATGTTTAGCTACATTTACTATTTTTTTATTAACAACAAATGAAAACATATCTTTGCAATCATTAAAGAGAGAAAAGACCTATTAGGTCAGTACATTCATCTTCCTGCCCTTACAGCTATTTTCCATTGCATATTTATTTATGTTTCTCAAATCTTATTTTATATTCCATAAAAAGTAAAGTTATTCCATCATTTCCATTGTGGAGAGTATTATAGAATTGAGTCCCTCTTTCTATGGGAAATGATCAGAGATACCACAATATATGTAAAAAAGGTATCCTCATCTTCCTTTTAGCCTCCTTTATAAACATTCATCATTCTGAACTAGCAAAGTTGGAAAATGCAATGGTTTTTGTTAGGCTCCAGGAACTCTGCAGAATATTAGTGGCTTTTTGTTCACAACAAGATTGGGAACAGTTGAGTAGTGCTACAAAACCTGCTGGCACAAAGGCTCAGTGTACTGCTAAGCAAGAACTGCTTTGTGCACTGCTCTGATCCCAGCCAGAGACTGCAGAGGAACAGGATTGATTCTGACCTGGCCCACGGCATGCTGTCGAGCGTATCATCTCTCACCACACTACCCATCTGTTCCTTACTTACCAACACTGTCCAAGTGCATTGAGCAGCTATTCCTTACATGTCCTACTCCCTCAGCTGATCTTGCCTGACAGAGAGATTGCAGTAAGGTGGGATGGAGGAGGCAGCACACAAAATGAAAGACTCGTCTTAGCAGGCTTTGAGAGAAGGTTGACAGCTTAACATGTTACCACACTGGTTGCCTGGGGGGTCTTCATTAAGACTTTATTGGAAAGGCCTAAAATGTTCAGGAAAGGATTATTTTCTCCATTGCCTGTTTTGACTATTTCATGGTTTGTTTGTTTAAAATAAAAAAGCTATTTTGAAGAATAAAGTAGTCCTGGAAAAAATGTAACCAGCATATTTTAGGCTCCTTTCACAGAAAAAACCCATCTCAAACGATTTTATTCCAAAACTGAGAGGACCTACCTATGTAAGTCCACATGTATGAATTAGTTTTGCTAACTACATTCCTCTTCCTCAAAACAAAAGGGCCACTTGTGTCGTTGTAAAACAATTTGTACCCAGCTCAAAGCGCGAAAAAATAATTATTCTTCCTTATTGCAGTTTTTTAAGTTTATGTATCAAGAATAGATTCAGCTGTCTGTGTTTATATTTCATGAAGCTATGAAAGTGCCTTGTCTTCACCTGCTTCTATAGACCAGCATGAAGGGAAAAGCAGCCTTCACCCACCCCCATGGCCTTTGCAATTCAAAGCCATTTCTAAGAACAAACTTCAAAATGAGGCACAAAGTTTCCATATAGGCAGATGTTATCGTCTTGAAATTCTACAGTTACTATATAGAGTCTCAGATCCTTCTTCAGATGTTTGCATAGATCCCAGTGTAGTCAGGTAACAGATACTCTGAATTATCAGAAAGAGGTGTATCAGCTACCAGATGAACTGAATTATCAGTTTCTTGATTTTGAGAGATTAAAGTGTAGCATTTAACAGACGTCTGGAGATCATGGAACATTACTGATATCAAAGATATGTTTCTGAAGCAAGAGGCATGTGCTGTTTGTAATCTAGTGACACACTAACATTTGCAGGGGGATGGGAGAGATTCATGCCTAATTGGTAGCAAGTGGAGATTCTTATTCTCAACCTCAGTGGAGAAATTAGTTGTTTTTCTAGTAAGGCAACTGTGCAGAGAAAAAGTTGGAAAAAATCTAAAAATTTAATTCTCATTAGTTAAATAGTGCGTGTCTGAAGCAATCAAACTGTTGCATCTTTGCTCTTTTTATTATAACATTTCTGTGGATGGCACAGTGGACAAAATTTGCCAACTACTGCCTTCACATTTGGTTACTTTCCCTTTGATGTGATAATGACCAAGAGAACCAAGCAAACATGTAGATGATGCATTGAAAAATCCAGTAGCACCTAAGAAAACAACCTCCATGAATTTAGTATTAAAACATCATGTTGATCTTAAGAAATTTGGACAGCATTAAGAATGGGATGATAAGTGTTATTGCTGGCCAGTGCAGGTGTCAAGGTGCATCTGGAGCCAAAAGTCAACCAGTCTTTTTAAAATTCAGCATCACAGACAAGGATCTTTGGCACCGAAGTCATTGGACTATGCAGATTGTTTCTAATTTGAGCATTTTCCATTTGAGGGAATAGGCTTGCCTTGTAGGTGGGTGTCCACTGTGTAGAATTTCTGTCAGGTGTTGAAACAATTTTGGCAAGAGATGGTTCTCATCAGTAACATCTGAGTTGCCAGTTGCAGTGGTTGTGGACACAGGCCTGGTATCTGACATGTCCTGTGTGTCATTTCCAGGAAGGTTGGAAAAATGATTGGAAAAGATGACTGCAATTGATCTGTCAAGCTCTTTGTGCTAGTAGAAAAGTTTTAGAAACAGCCTTACTCAATACCTGTCTTCATTTTAATCAGTGGAAGAAGGGGAAGGAAATACAAGGAGCCTTCCCCTACAAGGAAGGGGAGTGATACAAGGTTATCACTGTATGAAATTATTTGATAAGAAGCTTGAATTTTTTTCTTCCTACACTGCTTAGAAAATGCAGGCAAGAGATGCCCTACAGGAAAACATCATCTTTCCATAAGTCTTTAAAGAAATTGCTTGTGGCTGCTGCCTGTATGTCTGCCTGCTTGCTTGCCTGCAGGAAGGGTGCTGGACACTGATGTGACCGTGATACAGAGCCAGTGGAGTGACCCTTAGCAATAACCTCAGGTTTTGTGCCAGCAGACTGGGAATGCTTGAGCATTCTTGATGTGCACTTTATGGTGGTGATTTTGCTTGTCAGGATTTGCACTTCAAAATACTCTGGAAGATGAAGAGCCTTGGCAGTCTCAGGAGTGTGAATGCTAAGTTTAAACTTTCAATATTTTTTCAGGTAGTTTTGTAAGTTCCAATGCAGTTTTCTGCTCTCTTGGAAAAGAAGCAGACTATGAGTTTTAAATTATTTGGTTTATATTTATTTCAATGGGCAGTGGTAGGCAAGGCTTTGCACAACTGAATGACTAATTATTCTGCTGGTACCAGAAGAAATTTGCAATAAAAGTCTTATGGCAGTTTTAGGAATATGGAAATGCAATAAAACCCTACACTTTTAAAGGAAATAACTTTTCCAGGAAAGGTGATACACATTCAGTAAAATTACGCCAAACTGTATTTTGGATTACAGGAAATATAATGGAAATTATGTCCACTACTCCCTTTTCTGTGTAAAACCACTTAATATTTTTAGATATTGAAAAGCTAGTAAAACAACCTAGAAAACATTTCAACTAAAATACTGATAAAAAGGAAGGATAATACATTAGCATTAACTATGTAACAAATACAGCCGTGTAATAAGTTCAACTATCATTTTAGGAATTGACATGCAGTTTATTAATATCATAACTAAAGAAATCCCAAATAATTATTCATTCTGTATTTTTTACTCACCTGATTGCTCTGATGACAGTTTTAAGAGCAGGGGTGAGATCTTCTACTGACACATCACACTGGCACCCTTTGTCATCATAAACGTCATCTGTTCCAAGACTGGTGTCAGCTGCAAAATGCAAGAGCAGACTAAGCAAGAGGCATTTAAGAATCTCTTTCTTAGTGCTTTCTAACAGCCTGCACAGTGATTCTGGAAGAATAAAGACTACAAATCAAGTATGACAGAGCTTCATCAGTTTATAAATGATATATGATGCACTTGTGTGTATCTATGCTTGTGTCATAAACACCTGGGTAGTCCCAGTGTAAATAGTAAATATTAGAAAGGAAGAATACCTTGTTATTTTTTAAACAAATAGCAGTTGAGTACAAGTATGTCTATTCTGCATGTCCCATGGTTTTTCATCACATTCTCTGTCTTATGGGAAAGTGATGTGCTAACAGATGTAATGGCAAAATCAAAAGATGCTGAAGTTATATTGTTACTATTTGCCACTATGGATCAACCTGACTTTGAGGAGAAAGGAGATCAATTTCCTTTAACAAAGAGGAGGTGGAATGATCCAACATTTTTTTACAGGAGAAAATAAACAAAATACCTTTCTACCAAAAATTCATAATTACATCCATAATTAAATCAATTGACACCTTAAACCTCACAGCCATGTAGATATTGCAGCCTTCCTTTGCCATAGGAGCTTAAGCCAACTTACTGTATTTATTTGCCTGAAAAAAATGGATCCATTACCATTTCCTAACATCACCTCTGCAGAGTTAGCATTTGAGAATTAACTAGAAATCTCAGAAGTGCCGGGTTTCACACTTTGGCCACAATAACCCCATGCAGAGTTATAGGCTGGGAGAGGTGTGGCTGGAGAATTGCCAGGTGGAGAGGGACTTGGGAGTGCTGGTTGAAACTGAACATGAGTCAGCAGTGTGCCCAGGCGGCCAAGAAGGCCAATGGCATCCTGGCCTGCAGCAAGAATAGTGTCACCAGTAGGACCAGGGAAGCTATTCTTCCTTTGTACTTGGCAGTGGTTAGGCCACAGCTCGAGTACTGTGTCCAGTTCTGGGCCCCTTAGTTTAAGAAAGATGTTGAGATGCTGGGTCCAGAGAATGGCAACGAGGATGGTGAAGGGGCTGGAGCACAAGCCCTATGAGGAACGGCTGAGGGAGTTGGGATTGTTCAGCCTGGAGAAGAGGAGGCTCAGGGGTGACCTTATTGCTGTTTGTAACTCCCTGAAAGGAGGTTGCAGTCAGACGGAGGTCGGTCTCTTCTCTCAGGCTCCCAGTGACAGGACAAGAGGACACAGTCTTAGGCTGCATCAGGGGAGGTTTAGGTTGGATATCAGGAGAAACTTTTTCACAGAGAGAGTGATCTCCCACTGGAATGGGCTTCCCAGGGAGGTGGTGGAGTCACTGTCCCTGGATGTATTTAAGGGTAGGTTGGATGGTGAACTTAGTGACATGATTTAGATGATTTTGATGATGGGTTAGTGTTGGTTAGGTAGTTAGGTAAAAGGTTGGACTTGATGATTTCTACAGTCTTTTCCAACCTTGTTAATTCTGTATGTAATTCTGTGTGTGTGTAAGTGCCCACTGTACCTGAATACACAAATAAAACATGTACTGATGCATGACCAAGAGGTTTACAAACTTAAATTGTGCCGGAATGCAAACAGAGCAAGAAGGGCAGTGTCACAGATGGCCGCTCATCACATCTATATATTTTGAAGGTACGTAAAGTACATGAAAATTCTTCAGTGTAAGTGTTTTTTCCTCCCAAATCATCTTTCTTCAACTGCATAAACTCCAAGTACCCACGTGATGAATTTCGCTAGAAGCCACTGTATTTCATCATGTAAGTGTGTCTTCATGAGGAAGAGAGTGTAAAATGAAAAAGAGACATGAAACACAAAAAAAATGATGGGATTCAGTAACCCTCAGTTACAAAGGAGATTTCTTCCCAGTCCTATGTCTCTGCCTACATTCATGCTGTTATTTAAAACACAGGATTAGTCATTAAGAAACATTTCAAGTAAACCATTTCAGGGGCTTCTACTGTAAGCAGAGTTGAAGCTTTTTTTAGGGAGACTGCAAATTATGGATGAAAAATATTATTTGTCAGTCAGAAGTGCCTGAAAATTTCGTGCTACCTTCTAAATCCAATAGGAATGCTATCTTGGCATAAAGAGCATTGTATAGCATTTTCAGGAAATGGTATTGCTGCATTGTTTTCTTTATAGATTTAATGTTCAGGCATACTGATTTTTTATGACTCTGGGTAGATCATTATTCTTGGGAACTGGTAAATTCATAAGGAGCATCTGTAGCTTTGAAGAACAGGTGATTTTATCTTTGGCAGATCTCTTTAATAAAGAAAGATGGCTTATAGCCAAGTTAATAATATGTTTAAGTCCACATGAAAAAAATCAAATGCAACCATAAAAAATTAATTTTTAACTTGTAAAAGTGTAATAGTAAAAGTAAAATACTTTCATACAACCTTTGAAATCTCCCCTTCCATGCTATTACTGTAAGTTATGCATACAATGATACAGGAGTGCTTTTTTCTTGCACTCTCTCACAAGTTTTGCTACTGATTTGGCTTATCTTATTGATAAAATATACATGTCTCCACCTATCCTGCCTCAATAACATTTGAATCTCTGCCCAGAAATGTGATTAGCTAAAATAAATTGTGTAGTTAGTTCGATAGCTATATACACTGCCTAAACTCTCCTTCCAGAACATGCTAATTTTCCATGTGTCACATCTAATCAGCCTCTCCAGTTACCTCTCACAATGTGGAAATATCTCAGTTGATTTGTAAGTGCCATATTAAAACCAGAGCTTTCTATGCTACTGGTATTTCCAGTTACTCTCAGGTTTGAATCTATTCTGTTATGCTGGTATAAGCCAGGAAAAATTCTGCTAAGAACACAAGACCTATAATCATGTCAATCCAGTGAAACAGGAGACTCCAACTTGAAAGTTTAAAATAAATAAGTTTCTGAATGTTTGTCTCACAGATACGGTTCCTGGCTCCTTTGCCAAGTACAATGTCATTAATAAAAGGGCTTCCTTAGCACAGTATCTCTTTGCAGAACCATTTTGAGAACAGTGTGATGCAACCGTAGCATTCCATATTGTTCTCTTGTGGATACAAAAATCAGCAAAATTTTTAGACAGATGCTGGAATATGCTTATAAATTTAAGACAGCTTTAAGAAGAGATGCTGCTCCTAATAAATCACCTTTTTTCTTTTTAATATTCCACTGATATGAATTTCCTTTATTATGGCAGACAGTCCATACCACATGACATTAAATCTTGTCAAAAACTATAAAACTTGCTTGATTCCTATGGGAAACATTCATGTTACTTTAGAACACTGAGCAGATCTGGGAAAAACTTTGGGACATGCATAGTAGCAATTTGGAGAAAAAAGTTCAACTTAAAACACCACTGAAATCAAAGTTCACATTTTGATGATTTTTCCAGTGGAAGATCATGTAGTGTACCATGTAATTATGAGGTGAGATGTGCTTGTATCCCTTCTGTCCCTCTCAAGTTCATCCTTGAGGTCGGGGCTGAGTTGGGGTCAGTTGGGCTGCTTTAGCAGCTCCAGCTGTTCAAATCCCTGCCAATTCCCAGATGGGACCAAGCTACATCTTCCAAGCTGCTCTCTGTTTCCAGAGAGAATTCTCCCCAAGCATTAATGGGTCAGGTAGATCCCCCCCCAGTACCAGCTCATGTCTAGCCCTGCATATATCTACTTCTTCATCCTTCCTCATACCCCTCGTCCATGTCTCCTGCTCTCCACTGGGGTGTCTGTACATGGTCCGAGCGGTTTCCACAAGGAACTTGAATGAGCAGCTGTTCTGCATGAGCCTGGCTGCTCTTCCAGGCCTTCCAAGTCTTAGCCCTGGTCCCTCTTTCTCTCTAGGAACCTCTACCACTAGCTAAGCAGGGCTTTCAAGTGTGTTGCTTGGGCAGCTCACAAATGGCCATCTCAACAATGGCCAAAATGTCTCTTAATACACATTTGGACAAATGCCTGCAAGTCTCTCTAAAAAGGGCTGTCAGCCCATTTGACAATCCAGAAAACAATCCCCTTCTCTAATACTAGCATATTTACATTCAGTATGTGTTCTGATCCTAAAAAAAGAAAGTGTTTATTTCACAACTGATGAGGCATCCACCATTGTCTTACAATCTCTGACATTATTTACTTTGGGCTACAGTCTTGTCTTTGCCACTTTTTAATTTCTTCCTCTTTCTTCTTGAAGAGCGGTCTTTGATTTAATCACACAGCAAAGCAGCAATTACCAAGGAATAAAAGAGTTATGCACAAGTCAGTAAAATTGTCTTGATATTTCTCTGTTCATCAGAGTATTTATTCATTCATTGTGCAAACTCCAGTCATTTCACCCCAAATGAATGGGCAGAAAAATTACACTGTTCTGAAACATTATATATCACAAACAAAAACATTTAGAAGTTTGTAGCTCCATTTCATATGGCTCTGTGCAAAAGTTGTCCACAAGGCTTGGATTATTACATTTGTAAACATCTTATGTCCTTTGTTAGAAGTGATTTCTGTTGTTTAATAAAATGCCTTGGCATTGAGAAAACTGTGACACTGCTCTGATCGCTCTCAGAGCTCCTTGCTTTCACTATAAGTAACATTCAAGTAATTATCTGCCCGTTTAACAGAATCAAAAAGATTCTGCCCTTTTTGTTTTCTGGCAACAGCCATATGCTAGCAACAATAATCCAGCATTGGTAAGTGTGTGTGCCAATACCATGGATAGTTCTGTGGAAGGGCTTCTGACGCAGTGACCAATACAGTGAACGTAACATAGACCTTTTGACTTGTTTTTTGGAAGGATTAGATCTTACTTCAACTATGTAGGGCATAGTTAAGGCTCTTCATGTAGGTGATCTAAATAGTTCTTCTGAGGCTGAGAACCCACCTTCTAGATATGGCAAAACCTAAAAAGGTGCCTGAAGTTGATAGCCTGAATATGATTCCCATTAATTCATGTTGCATATGTTGTTCGTGATTCCCGTTTATTCAGCACAGTGTTGCATTGACTTGGTTAAAAATGTACCAATTTGTAAAAAAAGTCCGATTCTCATTGCAAGGCGTGACTCAAGGTGATAAATGGATGGTGGCCTAATATTCACAGGTTCTGAGTTGCATCCAGCCATAGTTTTTAACTATTTTTCAAAATGCAGAGTTCAACTTGGGAATTGATGTCTAAACAATTCATAATGCAACTCCATAGCCTGTTCTCCACCCTGTTCAGCAGCCTCATCTGAGTGCAGAGCTGCAAGACAGTGGTGCAGGGCACCCCAATGTCACACACTTATCTTGAAACTCATTTTCTGCATTGGTAGTCAGAAAGAAAATGAGTGGATAGTTCAGTGCATCTAACTTCTGGGCAAGTAAAATTAGGCATAAATTCAAAGCTTTTGGAGGACAGATTGTCCCCATGAGAGGTGTAATGCATAGGTCTGCTGCAGCAGGGGGTGCCCAGGCAGCTGCTTTAGCATTAGACTCCAAACTGCCTTACTCTTAAATGGCTACTGAGCTCAGATGACCTCTCTTGTTCAATAAGCAATGCTGGCATTATTCTCATTATTCTTTTCTTTCAGTCTCCCTTGCAAGGAAATAGAACCTCTACTGTGCTTCTCTACATAATACCTAGGATGTCTACGAGGTATGTGTATTTCAACTCAAATTTATCTTGCCTTTGAAGTATCTTTCTTCACCCTGAGCATTTACTGTGGCAAGTTAGGGATTTAGTCTATGTTCTCTAAAAAATAAATCCTCTACATATTTTATAGCATTTCCACAAATGTTATAATGCATAGATTATTTCACAAAATCTCACTGTAAGGGAAGGTAATGCAGATGCCCCTAAAATTCCAAGCTGTGGAAGGACTTAGGAAAAAGTTTATTATTCAAAGGCAAGAATGCTGGCTAATGGCATGTGTACACACCAGGCATGAAAGAATGCAAGAACGTTTTCCTCTGGCCATCTGTGAAATAGTTATCTTTTTTCAGGGAGTAAACTGTTCTAAAAGGCTGGAGAAGGAAAGAAATGGGAGCCTAAGCTTCCCAGCTACCAAAGGTCTCTTGAACAAAAAGAAAAGAAATACTTAAATCAGCCTATCTCCTCATCATCTCTTGCACAAATTCTACTCATCCTCTACACTCTTTTCCCCTCAAAAATTATTCCAAGTATAAACATGTTCATAGTTTATGTTATTTATCAAAAAGAAATGTCTCAGCCTTTGTTTAAATATGTTTAATGAAATTTCTTGCCTCTTCACAAGGTCTCATTGTTTTCCTTTTGTTGAACGATGAATAAAAAATCCATTCACTACCTCTAGAACTGATTTTATTTTCAATTTGCCTTTGCTTTAAAACATCAACAAGCTGACTCTCTTTCAGTACATAGTTCACCTAATTTGTTTTATATGATTGCTTGCTAAGTTACATAGGAAAAATCAACCAAAAAAAGCAACATTAATTGTGATGAAACTTAATCACATACTTAATAAGAACACTCAAAGCTCCTCCAAAGCGGGAAAGGCAGCAGCCCATGTTTCCATGCTTTCCAGAGCAGAGGCCAGAAAAAGGGGGCCCAAGGGAGTGAATCATATACTTATTTCCTTGATCTCTGGAAAAAAAAAAATAAAAGGAAAGGCTTTCTTCTAATCACGAGAGAAGGAAAGAGGCAGGATAAGCACTTTCACGATGTGCTCGTCCTGTTAGATGCTTAGTAATTGTCTAGAAAATGACACCAAAATCCCTAGTAGTATACAACAGTGTCCAAATGGAAAAATCAAGAAAGAGGGACTATGGATGACAACATTTGAAAATGTTGTTTACAGGGATCTTTTATGAAATGGTTGCCATTTTCATGCTGGAAAGCAATTTCTCAGGAAAGTAAAGAAGCTGGTGCCTCCTGTAAGGAGGAGCATTTCTGCACAAGCTTGTAGTAGTTCCCTTTCCCTTCTGTCTGACCTGAGCCTCTACTCTACAGGCAGTACTGATGGGTAGTGCAGTAGTGCTGTATGCATAGCCTATTCCTTGTCTTCTCCTGAGATAGACAAAGCATTCCAGATGGATATGAGAAGAGGATATCAGAACTGGATTTCAGTACCTGCAGTGCTATATGAATATCAGAATATCATAAAAGATATCTGTAACAACATTTATACGCTACAGTATTTCTTGAAATGCTCTGATTTGCCCAAAATGGAAGATAGGACTGGTGGAATTTTTTTTACATATTCTGGGTATAATTATATAACCTTCTTTCTTTGTAAGTGCAGTTTTTTAAGGTGAGAAAATTTATATCGGTTATCATATAATGCAGGCAAATTCTAGCGTTCCCTTCTAATAAATCTCAGTTATCTTTAGTTATTTAACTTCTCAAAAATTTCTGCACTGGCAATATTTCATTGAACAGCTCCTACTATTTAATGAAAAAGTAATCCTTTTAATATTGAATGATAATATGGAGCACTAAGAGGCTTTCTAAAAACAATTAATTATATGCACTATAATTTTGCAGTTGAAAAGGCCAATCTTATTATAAATAGTGGTAAATTAGCAAGCAAGTTTAGATGGCCATGTTAGGTGACTTTAAGTGCATGATTTTAGTGTATTTATAGATAAATATCTCTGTTATTTTATATATACCACATACAAGAAGTTAAAACTGTAAAATAAATTGCAGATATATGTGATAATATCTGGAATTGTGGACTAATGAGCTAAATGTCACTCCTAATTGACTGTATCCCTGCAAGACCTTGTAGCACACATCAGTTGATATGTCTGATATTCTGAAAGGTCCTCAGAAGTCCTGTGTCCTGGAAGATTTCTGGGTCCTGCTGTTGAGGGAGGCTGTAGATGAGTGCAAAGGCAGAGAAGAGGACAGCAGCTTTAGATTCTTGTATCTGCAGGAGAGTCATGTATTTTAAAAAGCCATGAAGGACTTCCTCAGTAATGCTTCATAAAAATGAAAACATTCCTCACATGTTTAAGATCCTGTGCAAGTGGATTACTTGGTAGCTGGGAAGTTTTTATCAGAGTTCTCTCAAAATTACTTCTTATCTCATTTGTATAGTCTTCACTGCAGATGAGGTTATCCAAAATCCACGCAAATCATACTTCTCATGAGGTGGTCTGCTGCTGTCCTTCAAGGAGCTGAGCTTAATAATCATTCATCTGTGACCATTGAGTAAGCACTCAGTCCAATGAGTAATGGTGCACAGCAAGTTCCTCAAGAGATATCATAAAGAAAGTAACTAAATGACAGACTCATATAGTCACAACCTTGGTTGGAACAAACTAAAATAATGCCTCAAAACCAATGGCCTGTACTTATTTACACAAAATGAAGAAATGACTTGGAGCTTAGATCAGAATGCCAGATCTTCCTAATTAATTACAATGACAATGGTAATAAATGAGATCTCTATCATCCAGTTAAGCAATCACAAGAAAATAAATCTCTTGTCTAGCACATATTGATATATTGCTAATAAAATTTCATTCAATCTTTATTTTGACATCATGCAGCTTCAATTTGAATCAGCAAAAATTAAGCTAACTGAAATGTAGAAGCAATCAAAATAAGGACTTTTGCCACGTCAAGTGAACCTTATCCAAGGTCAAGATGTTTATTCTACTGAAAGGAAAACTTGTCATTTTTGCAATACATAAATTACATGGTAGTAACTGAGGACATGGGGGCTGAAATGCACAATTGCATTCTTTCCATGGCTCTTATAATATACTCTACCCTCAGGATTTTGTGCAAGTATTCTGTAGGGAATGAAAGGCTAGAGGTCGTCTAACTGCATAATGTTCAGGGATGGTGGAAGAAATCAAATATTTCCTTAGAGAGTCCTTTTTAATTAATCAAATGAAATATGTTTGTAATATCTCCAGTGCTGAACAATTTTGATGCTTTATTCAAAAAGCCACACAATGTCTCTAGGTTACACTAAAGGCACAATAACTCATGCAGAGCCTTAGAAGCATGGAATGGTAGAAAACAAATATATTGGAGTACTTTTGCCCCTCACGGAAAACTGCATCCAAAACATAATATTGGTTTGTTAATTCAGCTGTGGTGATACAAGACTGGATCGTGAATTAAGCAGAAAAGGTTCTGTTCCTCAGAAAACAAGGCAATCAGAAAAAAAGGAGAGGCATGAGATCACCTGTACTATTTAATCACTGGCACAGACTCTGTCATGGGTTGACCCCTGCCAGTGGATATTCTTATGTTGTGAGGACCATTCCCCACAGGCAGGTCAGCTGTGGGCTCTCTGTTTTTGTTTAGCAAGGACATAGAACATACTGCGTGAGGAGGTCTTGGGTCCAGATGTGGCTTCTGGTTCACTTTGTGTACAGGTATGGGGATAGTTGCATCTGGCTCCAAGATCAGGAAGCACCTTTGCTTGTGCGACATAGCATCCCTGGGGAAGGCTTTTCCATGAACCTATACAGTACATGTGTCCTTTTAAGTACACATTTTCACCATTCTTGATTGGTGAAAATTTCCCTTTGATGTGCTTGGTCCTGATAATTCCCTTTTAGTCTGATAACAGGGATTGGAAATACAGCATCCTGGCACCTACATTAATTTGTGGGGAGTCCCCTCTTCAACAACAGTTCTGGTGGTTGTGGCACATGTCAGCAAAGATTGCACATGTATTTAAAATCAGATTATATAAGTCCTAATGTTCAATTTCAGTCTCCTGTGCTGTTGTTAAGTGCCCTAGCAAGCATCTGCAGCCATACCACCAAAAATTCTCTAGCCATCAAAGCCCTCTCACATCTGGATTCCATTTGCAAATGCACATATGTAGCTGAAATAATGGGTGCCATTGTCAGACCCACTTTGGCAATGGCAATGAATGGTTTATAGGCAGTTTCAGAGGACTGTTACTATCCATAAATAAAGCCATTTGTGTAACAGTTTTGGTCACACTGTTCTAAGGTTGCTATGCCAAAATCCTTTTGGAAGATACCTGTGGCCAGCTTAAGAGTTTTTTTGCTGACCAAAAATTTCTCCTTTTATGATTTTAATATACAGTGGGGGAGTGTTAGAGTGTTTGTAACTGGGTAGCCTAAAAAGAAGGCTACTATATTTTCAACCTGGTTAGTCTTTTATCTATCCCCATGAGCTTCTGTCTGGACTAGAAACCTCCCTTTACAGGCCAGTTTCTAATTGCTAATGTTTAGTTTCTTCAGCAGTCTGTTTTTGATTGTTTTGGCCCAGTTTCCAGCCATGCTCTTACCAGAACTCAGTCAGCCCTGCAAAGTCACATAGTTGACTATCTATCTGCCTTAAATCATCCTCATGTCAACAATTTCCCTTCCTTTCTGAATCCCCTCTTTATACATTTGTTTCTTTATTTTCACACAGAATTAAGCGCACCTCACAGAATCACAGAATTAACTAAGTTGGAAAAGACCTTTGAGATCATCAAGTCTAACGTATGAACAACACCACCTCATCAACTAAACCATGGCACTAAGTGCCTCATTCAGTTTCTTTTTAAACACTTCCAGGTACAGTGACCCCACCACTTCTCTGGGCAACCCATTCCAACAGCCAATCACTCTTTTTGTGATCACCTTGAAAAAGAGGTAGTTCCTCCTCTGCCTGTGCTAATGGAAAAATATTTACAACCTCAAATCCCCTACAGTGAAATGAAGCAAATATATGTGTCTTCCCTGTCTTCTGTTTAGGAAGGGGGAAGTTCATAGCAAGACTGTAATTTTTTCATTAGATCACTGATATCAAGTTTTGACACTGAACTGGGCACCCAGTATTATGTTGTCACTGCCCCAAAGGTCTATTATAAATGTAACTTCTTCTACCCCTAACGGCCTACAGAGATGTAAGAATCACCAGAAAGACTGGCTGTTCAAGGATATTGTTTTGTGTCCAAAATTTCATCCAGAAAGTGGTGGCTTCTGGTTTTGGCTTGAAGATTAGCCCACTAAAATAATGAATTATTTGGCTGGAGAATACCTCAAGGAGGAAACTGGAGGACCTGGCAGCTAGAGATAAGAATAAAATGCTGCGTGTACTTTTAATCCAGTAAAAAAATGTAAGATGTTCTAAACTAAATACATCATCTCAAGATCCTTTTCATTGAGTTGTTGACAACACACCAAAAAAACCCCCAAAACAGAAATCAATGTTGGTAGTGCTTGACTTTTTCCTGCAAATTTCTAGGTAAGGCAGCAGGGACCTGCCTCTCAGCACTGAGCTCAGTGGACATTTCTCTGATCATACTGGCCCTAGAAGTAGTTGGATGAGGTCCCAGAATGGAAACTTGGCATTTACCTAAAAGCTAGAGACAATGGAAGCTGTTCCTTCTGCCACGGATGAGAAATTGGTTGTATCTGTTGGCCGCAGCTCAAAAGGGTGGACTGGTAGCTGGAAATCACTGACCAGGAAACAGGCTGCACTCACCCTAAGGAGCGGGAAGATCTTTAAGGGTTTACGGACAGCAGTGAGTGCTCTGTTGTTGTTACTGTCTTTTATCTACAGATATATGCAAGGTGCTGTTTATACCACCTTTTCCTTGAGAGGGAGACAAATCAGAGAGAGCACAATCTTCTCGTGCAAATTATTGTTATTGATGACAATATGTACAGGACAAAAGAGGGGAGCACTGAGGAAATGCTTCTATGATAAATGGGCTGACGAAGAATTAAACAGGTGCTTGAATGAAGTGCAGACTGCAGAGCTGGGGCACAAGAGGGCCACTGATACCTTGGGAGAGTGCTCAACAAATGACTCTCTTCTTGGGTCACTTCCAGGCACAGTGTGAGTTACATAGGTTTAACCTATTGAATTACTTCTGGTGTGTTTCTGGGGAGATACTTGTGCTATATAAATAATTATTTAAGAAGCTTAAATTTAGAAAGGGTAGCTTAAACTGCTCTGCTGCCTAAAGAATTTCTCACTTCTCATTGTGGAGCACATGGCTTTGTCTGAGCTTAATATCAGCGTGAAAACCAGGCCAGCACTACACAGCCCCTGTGCTGCAGCTGCTGCAGGCCATTAGCCAGGACCTGTGCCCCAGGATGGAGAAAGGAGTGCTGAGTAACTTGGATGCCAGTCTGGTAGTCGATACACTCCAGGTAGCTCACTGAACCACTGGCAAATTCAGAATTTGTGCACCTGAGAGGTCTCCATGGAGGAGGGCTAGCCTGGAATGATGACCTTGGCAAACACTGTTGGTTTGTCTTGTTTGCCCTGCAGGAAATGTTTATTTACCTAGGCTTTTCCTGAAGAGATGTGTTGCGTAGGACATCCTCAGTTGAGGGATGGGGTGTTGCAGTTCAATAGGTATTTTGCAATCTACATGTCTGTGGTAATATGTGCTCTTAAAAAAGAAGCAGACATCAAAATCACACTTCTATCTAATTAGTTTTACCGCAATTGTCAGGTGTAGCATGCATGATTGTCACTGTAGAGTTTGAAGTTACTTCTTTGCTTGGGTCAAATGACCTATATTGTACCTTCCCCATACAGTCAGGGTCACTGCCTTCTGTGGTGGCCAATCAGTTTGTCTCCCTTATTTTCTATATGGGGGGTACCACAAGAAAGAACAAAATGTTCATATATTGGGAAAAATGTAAATGGAGAAATCCAAAACCAAATCCACTGAGGTCAGCAATACACCCAGAGCTGTGTGACTGCACCTTTCAGTGCTGGACCTATCCCATAGAGGGGTAGGATTCACCTGGTGCTCTCAAATCCTGCCTGTCAGGGGGCTACTCTCAACTGCTTTGGCTGGTTAGAGAAGTCACTGTCTTTGTTTGGGCAAGCTTTGGCAGATGAAGATCCTTGCCTGAATACTGGCTAAGTAATGCCAGATTGGACTGTAGGTAGAGAATGGAGTAGATAGGAGCAGAAGGGGAGGTGGCTTGAGAAAAGGCAAGGCTGCCTGCTGTGGGTTTATCAAGCCATTTTCATGAAGATCTACTTCTTCACACATTAGAAGTGCTTCCTACATCTAAAATACTCTTTAGAAAGCAATATATAAAAGCAGTAATGCTGGTTTTGTTTGCTAAGGCCACCTGCCTGGCTTGCAAGCCAGATACCTTGTAAAACTGAAAGCACCCTTTGTGTAAAACTTAAAGCACTTCTTTTGGTGGCAGGTGTTTGCATCTCCAGTGAAGGTACTAGGGCTCCTCTGCCTGAGGGAGCCAGTTCTGCACAAGCTGTGCTCTCAGCTGGCAGAGGTACAGACAGTGCACTGCTGGCCATGGTGTGTGGACCACCAGCGAGAGGAAGCATCTTTGGGCAGCAACTGAGCCCAGCAGTGGGAGAGGGGCCACGATGGAGGAGCTGTTGCAGCCATATCCCTGGGATGCATTTAAACCATCTGCAACTTCTCATACTGTTTAATCCAGTTGCTCCTTATGCACCACTGACACAAGATTTCTTATTAAAAAAACCCACACTGGCATGCTCTTTGAAGCACACTATAGCAGGCTTGTGTCTCTGCCTCCAACTAACAATTCTTTATGCTTTCCTAAAACATCTCACAATCGCAGTGCAAGTGTGCAAGAGCGTGAGCTGGGAGCAGCGAGCAATGGCAAATGAGGCATGAAAAACTCCTACCGTCGACCACGGGTTTGGGCTGAGAGCTCTTCAGACGCAGCGAGGGCCTGAAGCGGGTTCGGTCATTGAAGCTCCAGCTCTTCTGCACTTTGGTTGGGCTGCCCTCGGTGGCAATGTCGGCACTTGGTGACCGGCGATCTCCGACTGAAGATTGCCTGTTTTTTATACTTTGACCTCGTGGGCTGGCCATCCTGACCCGTTCCTTAAAACTTAGCTTTTGACTGTAAGGGAGAGAAATATATTTTATTTCATAGTCCCTTCACTCCATTTCTTTTTTCTTTTGTATTATAGCTGAAAACAATTTCTAAAAATTCCCACTGGCAGGAATCTGTTTCTTACTTTTGTTTTCATTGAATATATTTCACTTGTAAATAAACTGATTTGATGTAATTGTTTTTGGATAGAAGCATTACATTGGCAGTCTATCATACGGTACAGAATAACCTTGCAAAGGAAATTAAAATTAACAAATAGGAACAAATTTCACCCAATTATTATACATTCATCTCTATGATTTGTTTTTCCTATTCCTTGAATTTTAAATAGGTTTATTTCCATCTTAGCCTAGCTCAGTGCATTTCTGGCCATGTCTTCAGATAAACAAAATTGAAATGTATTCTATTGTTATTGCATGCCATGTAGTACTGTCTGGGATTTTTTAAAGCAGGCAAAAATACTGTTAGTGTATTCATGCTTTTTCAGGATGTGGCACTTCCAACATTTCATATGCATGATCAGTGTTCACTCATATCCAGAATTCCTTGTTACAGCACTTACTTGGACAAGACAAAAACAAATTAACAAAACATCCAAGAAACAGCGTGATGACTGATTAATGGAAATGCAATGATTCCCTGTGTACTCCCTAAAGTCTTTGCTGGAGATTAAACTGTGAGCTGACTACATGCAGGTAGTATCGGACAGGTGCTTTAGGACAAGAGTACAAGAGCCCAGCCAAGTTCATGACTGTGTCTGCTGGATCAGTGGTGACCCTGTGGTCTTCTGGCTGGCCAACTGTAAGCTGGTATTTTCCCCACTCTGCCTATAATCCTCTTCTCCAGCCAGCTAAATGTGGGATACGTGGATTTTCTATTTCCCAGCACTTAAATTACCTTTGCTTGTGTTCAAACATATCTGATGAACTCCCTGTGATCACTATGACTATCTGCCTATATTTTTTCGTTGTTTGACATTTTCGCCTTTGTTTGTCCCTTCCTGCAGCAGAAGACAGAAGGGAGAAACAGAAAGGGAGTCTGATATCAAGGTCTGGAAACCTTGTTTTATCTGCAAAGTTAAGTTCAATTGGTTGGGCAGAGGAATGGTCATCTTGATCAGTGGTCCTGTTCTTGCAAGGGGAGAGATAATGGAGGTGATGCAGTGGCTGTTCATGCAGCTATTGCTGGGTCTTGCAGTCCTACTGCTCTGGCCTAGGCTTTAGGGGTTGCTTTTAAAACACCTATAGCAAAGACTGTCTACCTGAAAATTATAGTTGTTCTTGAAGTAAAGACACTTTCTAGTATTCTCAAAGTCTTTGCATTTAACTTCAGCATGCCCATAAGATGTTTACAACACAAATGAATTCTGCATAACTAATGCTAACATGGATTGTGTAGTTTGTAGATGTTTAATCTATTGCACTATGAAAATACAGTGTTAATATGTAATTATATGAAATTAAAAGTAGTTATAAACTTCCGTAGCTGTGAAATGTTGAGATAAACAGGTATTTTTGTCCATGCATAACAAAACATAGCAGTTAAATCTGAATACAAACATCACAGAGAGCAGAAAGGATGCATTTTGTCACAAGCAAAACACATGCTGAGAAACTTATAATGAAATAATTTTTGAGTATGCTAAAAAATGAGCAGATAAAGAAATAATATTAAATAAATGTATTTCTATATGGCATGTGGGATCACTTAAAAGAATACCTTTACTATAATTTTGAATGTAATCCCCTTCTTCTCTTGACCAAAGTAAGCAATTTTTGACATAAACACATCATGGTGCTGGAAATATTATCTATTTTCCTTGCAAATTGTTACCTAGGTCTGCAGTACCATGTGCTGTGGCATATGCAATACAAAAGACCCACAGAACCTTCTATTTGAAAGAAAAGTAGTTCTAAAATTTAACTTTTAATACAAATTACATTTCAAGACTGAATTATATTTCAGCTCAGGAATCTTTTGCATTGTACAACTTAATGAAAATATAAGCTGTAAAATATTTATTAACCACATTATTTCACTGTCATATTACACAGCATGAACAAGAGAATCAAAATGGACTTCTTATAAATATTACTTCTACACGTGTTCCCCCATGCCTATGGCTCAAGTTGTACTTGCTATGGAAGGATGAAATAAAATTATACTTTTTTTTTGACTAATCTTAGAGTTAATAAGTTTCTGGACAGCTCTCTTCCTGTTGCACTAATAAAAATGAAAGGAAAATTGATAAAATGCCATAAAAACTATCAGTGTAGACCATATTATTTACAATCCCATTAACTCCAAAATAAAAATTTAAAAACAAAATTTTAAAAAGCACATATGCTGTTCTGCCAATTAATTTTTACTAATGATAGGAATGACTGCCTTTAAATGATTGGTAGACATGATATTTAATTGATAAAAACTGAGTGGTATATGATGGCTACTTAACCTGAATATTTTTAGTTCTCCAAATCAAAGCAATGAGGCAATGCTGAAAGGAACAGTAGACAGTTCGTCTGTGCTATAGACACTTTTCAAAAGTGCAATGAGAACAAAATTATTAATTTAAAATGCGGAGCTCATACTTATAAATAAAATCAAATCTGCTTTGTAGCCATGGCAATGTACTGGCATGCCAAGGGTCCCTGTTGAGGATGCTGTGTCCTGAAGAGAAATGCAGCTCCTGAAGGAAGCATGGTTTGGAAACTTGGTTTTGCATCCTGAGATGCATCTCCAAAGAGACTGGTTATAGCATTTCTTCACTTCTTGGATCCCTGTTCTTATTTTGAGACTGCTGGGAAATGTTCCTTAAGTCACTGTGTCCTACTCAGTGCAGAAGTTGTATGACCAGTAGTGGTGTGGAATTTGTGCTTGGGAGTAGGAAGCTGCTGTCCTGGGGACTACAGTGTATGGGGCTATTCTATAGATGATAAATAACAGATCATGAAGGAGTAACTGTATCAGAGCATTTTGAAGGGATCCTAACCAGTCTTTTCCCCAGAGTGAAAGTCCCTTTCCTTATGGGCTATAGCCTAGTTCCTGGTTCTGGGTTTTTTGATGTAATAGTGGTAAAGATGGCATTAGAGATACAGAGTGGAGATAATCTTATGCCTTCTTCGACATTATGCATTTGAATCAGTAGCCACTGAATTCTTTAGGGCCCTTTATTCTGATTTGATGCTAGTTGGTTCAGCAGTGTCCACTCTGTGCTAAAAATCCTTCACCTCTTTCTTGCAGGACCTAGCCTATTATATTTTTCTGCCTCACCTTTTCTCCTCTCTTGTTACATAGTGCCCAAAGCAAGTCCCTTAAATTAGTGTAAAACCTGTTACTGGCCATTAGCAATTCAATATCCCAGTAAGTAGTCCCAAACTTCAAATTGAATGTTTGTCCAAAGGGCAAAAACCACGAGAAAGAATCAGGAAAATGGAATTACACAAGTTCCTGAATCAAACATAAATGACAAGGATCTGAGAGAGCGACAGCTGTCTCCAGTCATCTCTGCATTCCTTTAGATGTGTGTCTGTCCATCATTTCCTCTACCTTACATGACTGATAGTTTAGCTCAGTTTGTTGATATACCTACATGCTTCCTGATACAGTCTTCCCTGGCAATGGCAATCTCTTTGGACTCATCGCTCCTCTATTCTTGCAGGTTTCAAGTAGTGGAATGTATTCATATCAATAACACTGGAGCTTTGAACCATCTTTTAGTGGAGATCAATTACAACTGGCAGCTGTGGGAAAAAAAGCAAGCTACTTTTCTCTATTTGATTGCCCTCTGGAAGGTCAGCTGTACAACTCATTCCTCCTGTTGCATGCCATGGGACGGGGCCATTCACTTCACTATGATAGCAAATGTCTTTCTAGTTATTTCTTCTTTTTAAAATTCTGCCTTTCTCACCTTTGATTTATGAAGGAATAGATGTTTGGGGACACTAGAGGTCGCTGTAGCTTCACTGCAGGGGGAACGAACCCTCTTGGTTCCAAAGGCTAGGCTTGATCAGATTGTCTTTTAATTGAGAAACACCTACAAACCTTTGCTTGCTCTGTCTTCCATGGACCATCTCATTACACTTTTTTTGGTTAACTGATCACGGTTTTCCCTCCCAGTTATACTCTTCCATTTCCCTGTCCATCTTCCTGCATTTCTGGTCAAGTTTAACTTCTGTCTGCTTCAGCCTCAGACCTGCAGCACTACTGCTTGCTTCTAGCCACAATTTACAACTTGTTTTTCAGCTTTTCATACTGAACTGGCTGGTGGAAGGAGAAATTGGAAGAAGTGGAAATGAATCAGAAATAACTGGAGAGCCTGAGGGCGAAGGAGAATGATTTGGGTCTTGAGACAGAAGCTAAAACTGCCAAAAATTATCAACTATGCTAAACAACAGCAAATAGATGTACATACAAATTTTCAGCAATTAACTTCCAATAAATACAGATCTTGATTCTTACCAAGCCTTACTGACATTAAACTAAGTCGAATAAATGCAAATGCAATGGCTCGTACAGCGAGACATGAAAAGTTCAAAAAGTTCAAAAGTTCAAGGCTTTGCCATCAGTCTCATGCTAGGACCATGAACTCAAGAAATGTAGTGTTTTATCTCATACCTTCAACGAGCAATAGCAAGAATTTTGGGTCATAATATCTCATAGGTCAATTGTCAAACAGAAAAAAATAAATGTTATGGGGTTTTATGCATTTTTTCTTTTCCAAAACAATATCCAGATGAAGAGAAACTATTTTTTAATCTTCATTTTCTACAATCCATTTATAATTCCATTGTCTTTTACATTATTTTTTTAAAAATAAGAAAAAAATGCAATCAGACTGAGATGAGTCATGGGTTTCTTCCCATAAGATCCATCCATCTAAGAATTACCATTTTTGGTAAGAGATACAATTTACATAGAATACAGCAGAAGCAGATGGTTGATTTCACATGCATTCCTCTACCTTCCAGTACAGGATGCAGGCACAACTTCCACAGTCTGTTTCCAATGGGATTCTTCTCAACAACAATTCCACATATTAACTGTTGTAATTGCCCAGTATGTCATAGCTTAATATTCCCCAGCAATTATTAGATAGAGAGCTCAACTGCCATGGTTATAAAAGTCCTCTTGGACTTGGGGAAATGTGTTTACCCAAATATTCAACCTCACTTTTAGATCTCCACACTGCATTCCAAAAGTTGAAGTCTCGGGCAGAAAAGAGGAATGGTGCTGTATCAAACCATGGCGTGCTGTGCACTGCAATTGTCTGACTGGATGAGTTTTGAAGAACTCATATTATTGCCATTGTGTTAATGGCATTGCAGGCAACAAGCAACAAGGGATTTACAAGCACTTAAAAATAAATAAATTAAGAAACATTGTTTGGAGAAGTAAGGAACTTATAAGCATTAAGGAAGGGAAATAGATGAATCATGCACCTGATATTAGTTGACATTCTCAAACATCATATGAATAGGCAGGATGCTGAATACCTATGTTTCCAAGGAGTGTACATCCTGAAGAGCTTCTGTTTATTACTACAAAGCTTACTAGGAGTGAGGGGAGATAGAGGACCGTGTTACTAAGAATTCCAGCGCTAGTTAAGGGGTTAGGCTTTCCACCTCAAGTTAGATTATGCATCACTGGCAATTTCTTTTTCATGTGGTGCATGCAGAGTGTTTACATTAAATCTACTTTTAGAAACTGGTATGATATAGGAGGTGGAGAGAATTCCAGAGTATTATTTGTTTCCCACAAAACAGGGACAAGTTTTCCACCCAAGCTCCTATATTGGCAAAATTCCACCTTACTGCACCAGAGAGAGATGTCTGAATAGGGAGTTCATATTCAGGCTCACGAGTTACAACACTAGAGAGATGACATTCATCCTTTGCAAACATCCAATGCATGTCCTTTGCACAGCTTAAGACTGCTTATGTTCTCAGGATGTCACAAGATTGATCAATCTATTTAGTTTCTTGCACAGGAACAATTTCAGCCAGGCTGTATAATTGAACAGAAATAAGTATTATATGTGTTCGGTATATGGATTTGTAGATATTAAGAATATAAAATATAGGCTTTTAAAAGAACTTGCAGAACTCTAGAACTGATTATAGAAATATTTCATTGACATTGTGGATACACTAGAGAGGTTGTCTACCAATACTTTGATAAATGATTAATTAGAACAGTTGTGTGTTAAATACATATTTTTATTAAAATCAATGTGAAGCTACAGCTTCATAAGCCTAGCTCTGTCAACTCAAATGCATAGCAATATTTAGTCACCTAATAAAAGACTGTAGATCTATGTATGAAAAAATGCAAGAATTTATCTCTGTAAATATAATCAATTTTGTAGGAAAGAAAATAATTAACTTTTACCTAAAGCAGTACAAGTTTTTCTCCACTGTTAATAGAATGAAGTACAGAGGAAAGAGAATATTCAGAAAGCAATCCAATCCACTACTTGTGCAAACACATCTTCATTTAAAGAGTGAAACGAGCAGCTTAGGTCACATAGCATCCCATGCAAATCATTTAGCATTGCAGAAAGAAACAAGTTAAGTAGTTGAGGACAGTTATCTCAAAATACATTGCAGCAGTTTACATTTACATTTTTGCCACAAAAGACCACATGCATCACTTGTAATTTTCAGTGATACAAAACCTTAGCAATCTGTAAGCCTAAGAATGCTAAACAGCCACTGATAAAAAAGAACTTTTTGAAAGGGCACAGAGTGTTCTGTAGGATTTTTACTGTAGACTAGGATCTCAGGAGTTAACTTGTTCACTTTACACATACACTAATTTGCAGCAGTGCATATGTTAGTTAGGAGTTTCTGAAGAAGCAAACATCTTGGAAAGTGCCAGATTCTGTACCTAGCATGAGGCAACTCTGTATATATATATATACAGTCTGGGGAATGAGATGCTGGAAAGCAGTGCCATGGATAGGGACCTGAGGGTCCTGGTCGATGGAAAGTTGAATATGAGTGGCAGCCAGGAGGGCCAACTGTGTCCTGGGGGGCATCAGGCAAAAGCATCACTAGCCCATCGAGGGAAGGGATTGTCCCGCTTTGCTCTGCACTGGTGTGGCCTTACCTTGAATATTTTTAGCCGTTTTGGGCACCACAGTGTAAGAAAGATATTAAGCCATTAGATAGTGTCTGAAGGAGGGCAACGAAGATGGTGAAGGGCCTTGAGGGAAAGCTGTAGAAGGAGTGGCTGAGGACACTTGGTCTGTTCAGCCTGGAGGAGACTTAGGGGAGACCTCACTGAAGTCTACAACTTCCTCAGGAGGGGAATAGGAGGGGCAAACACTGATCTTTTCTCTGTGGTGACTAGTGACAGGACCAGAGTGAATGGCTTGAAGTTGTGTCAGGGAAGGTTTAGGTTGGATATTAGAAAAACATTCTTCACCCAAGGGTGGTTGGCCACTGAAACAGGCTCCCCAGGGAAGTGGTCATAGCATCAAGCCTGACAGAGTTCAAGAAGCATAGTGTGACTATTGAGGATGGTCTTGTGCAGGGCTACGGCTTGGGCTTGATGATCTTTGTGGTCCCTTCCAACTCAGCATATTTGGATATTCTGTGATTCTGTAATCTTCCATTTAGTTAAAGTAAAGTGAAAAAATCTGGCTTAATAATTGACTACTTTTAAAAGCACAAGAGTTATCAGTAATATACAGCATGTAATATAGTTTTGACAAGGGGTGTTTGGTTTTGGGCTTCGTTTTATTTGTTTGAGTTTTATTTCTTTTTTTGTTTTTCTGATTTAGCTTCCAGTTATTGTAAGTAAATTTGTCTCTTTAAGTGATTGCAGGTACAACTGGGAACAGCCTCTCTCCTCTGCAAAAATCACACTTTTAGAGGAATGTACTCATTTAATGTTAACTTCAGTCTCACCTTTAAAAAGTCAATTTTAAATGTTGCTGTTGAAAGAGTGGGAAATACAGCTAGTGAGTGCAAAAAGGTTAGATCAGGCTGTCATAACTTAATGAGATCAATATGCTTCTAGCAAGCCTAAGGAGGTAATGTCTACAAAAAGTCACAGAACTGACAGAGCAAACCAAGTCCCCTTGAGCTACTATGACACTAACAGCAGTTACATGTGCTGTGAGGAAAAGGATAGAGGCAGGTGCCAGAGGAGCAATCTGGAAAGTGGAATGGGACATGGGTAATCGATGTGAAGGGTTTCATCCATAACTGAATAACTCAAAAGGGCTTGTTAACCACGGTACAGCTGAGGGATGGATGTATTTCAGGGTGTTGAAGTGTCACAAAAACTTTTTCCCTGGCTTTTCAGCATTTTCTTCTGGGAGGTAAACTCTGCTATTCTCTGAGCATGCTGATACCGCAGTGCTGGCTGTCAAATACCTGATGATTCCTATCCCTAATGAGTTTCTGATATAGAGCAATTTCTCTTGCAAGCATTGTGTCCTTTTCTGTCCCTAAGGATTTGGACTATCAGTACAGCAAAGACCAGCATTTTCTCCCACTGCCTTAGGACGTGCACCTCCAGAGCTTTATTTGCTTAGTGAGGATAGCCCTGCAAAGGCTTGCCTGTGCTTGCTGTAAGCAGCTGGTCCTCATTCAGCATCTAGGCTGGGTGGAAACCCACCTGCCCTCCCAGCCATCAGTGGTGGTGCTTACTATAGGAGAGGTACCAGGCTGCTTCCTCTGCCTGAACTGGGCCATGTGAGAGCAAACTGCAGCTGGGAGCATGTAAGACACTGCAGGGCTGCTTTCCCTGTAACCTTCTGCATCCCAAAATGCTCCTTAAGCAAGGATGACAGAAAAGTTAGGAAACATGGAGGCACAGCACTGAGGAAGCCTTGAGGGTACTTCTGCAGGGCAGCATAGACCCTTGCCAAGGTGACATCCAACCACCACTGTTGAAGGGTCCTTCCCTTGCAATGGAGGACTGGTGGGTTTGTTCACAAGTCCAAATTAAACTATATGCCTGTAATTTCCACTGTGATTCTTGGAAACCATGAGCAGGGGTTTTATGGCTTTATGTCATGTCCTTTTGTCCAGGAGCTGGGTCTGGGGAGGCTGCTCCATTGGCTGGTCTGCCATCGTTTGACCTGAGCCCCTACAAAGTTAAAACGTGACTAGAAATGTAAAACAATACCTATTTTTTCCATGCAAAAACTGGGACAAAGAAGAAAATTTCAGCAGCATTAGTCTATCAATATGAGTTTAAAAAAATCCAGTTTGTGATTATTATCTATCAACAGTTACACTTTACTGAAGCTACTGTACAGAACCCGAGACATATAAATGTCACTAGAAAGTGGCAATTTCACAGATAAAAGGAATAAAAGAAACTACAAACCTGCTAGAAGACTCTCCTTGTTCTTTTCTTCAGGTCAGGGAGTGGGAGGGAAAAACATAATAGTTATGCAGATTGTAATCACATTACTTAGTTTCAGATGATGTTAGATATATGATAAACATATGTTAATTGTACAACAAACATATTATATTGCAACCACAAAAACATTCAAGCAAGACTAGTAACTACAACGCTTCTGAAAAAGAAACTTTTCAATTGTTTCAACACATGCATGACATGCTAAGTACATACCACTGCAGACTGAGTTGGCAAAGCACTTAGGCAAAATGCATTGCTGACACATATATAACAGAAAGCTGTAGGTTCTTATTAGATAAAATTATTTCTGGTAAATAAAAAGGTTTAATTTTAGGATAACACAGCAATATGCTTATTTAAAATTACAAGTAGATGCAGTTTTTGCAGTCATATTTTAGAATATTTTATGTGAGATACAGCTTCATTATTTATGTAATTTTATATCCATTCATTTATATCCATTCATTTATACCAATGTTGCCTTCACCCTGTTTGTATATGTCAAAAAATCAATATTCCATGTAACTTTTAATCTAAAAGCTCCTTTTAGTTTGGACCATTTTGAAATTACACTTATGGTAATGGATTACTTACGGTTCTGTTCTTGTCAACTCTTTGAAATTCAAAGATCAGCTTTGGATACCCAGCCAAACTTCTTTTTGGCTGAGCTTTTTGGCACACAATTACCTCTTAACTGTCATGTGGATGTTCATCACCCAGCTTTGAGAGAAACCACTAATTCTCTTGCACTGACTGCAATAACAGCAGTTAGGATGCTTATCTGAGCTTTCCCATAAGGCTTTTAGCACTTTCCTTTTTGATCTTATCAAGTATCTTTTACTTCCTGATCTGTTTCCTGTATTGAATCTGTCAACTTGCAGCCTTCTGCAAATCTTCAGCTAAATCTTTTACTGAATTATTGAAAAGTCTTGGGCTGCCAGTGCTCTGTGAATTCTCACACAAACTAGAGTATCAAATATTTCTTGTCTCCCAAACAGTGGCATCATATCTTTTAGACATCTACCACTAGCTGGGTGTATGACTGAATATACATTTTGCCCTAAAGAAATACCAAATATATAAGAAGTTATGACAAAGAGAAGCAAATTCCCCAGCGCATTCACCTGCAGAATGCCACAAGATACTCTTCCTTTGGAAAGGCAGATTGGTAGTTATAAACTTATACAGAGGCACAGGCATAAACCATTGAATCAAGGCATACCACTGAATTAAGGAACGAGCTCTGCGTTAAGCTTAATATTTTCCTTCTTAAAGATAATTTGGAACTGGGTGCAACATTAACTGTGATGCATGAGTGGGTTTTTGGAAAAATGTTTCTAATGCATGTGCATTTCTTAGGTAAATGGCAATGATTTTTCCTAGGCTCCTAGATAATATTGATTTGTTAGTTGAAATTTTCAATGAGAGGATTTGAGAGGATTTAAGAAAACAAACCAAGACGAACAGACAAATGCTAGTTTCTAAAAGCTTAAACAGACATCAAGAACAGCACCAGCTGCCATATTTGTACCTACTTTGTAGGGCTGCAGGTATGCAAGGCCTTCAAATGAGGCTTCCAGGTAGCAATGGAAACCGATTTCTCATCAGCAGCATAACTACGCCATACACACTACGTGCAGGATATGGTAAAAAAAAGAAAAAACAAGGCAAGAGGGAGCAGGGGATGAAACAAAAAAATTGAAAAGCAGATTAGTAACCAATACAAGTCATGTCTTTCTCTTATCATTCATAGCACTGATACATGCCTGAGGGGAGGAAGAATACTTTCATAATATCGCCAGGTGGCTGTCAGGTTTGTTCGGCTGGCATCAGTAGAATAAAACCGCCAGGAAGCCTGGTATGGGGAAACAATAGAAAAGCACAAAGGAACCAAGAAAATGAAGTGACAATGCCACCACACTGGCTATGGAGTGAGAGTATTTTGCTCAGATTGGGATGTGCTCTGTTAGGTTGATTCAGGAAGTACCAGTAAAAAACAACCAAAACTTCTGTGAATAAAAGAACACTTTACATGGTAAGGTAAGAGTTATTGGCTCTGTGAAAGCACTAGAAGATATTCAGCGTGTAAAGATGCTCAGAAAAGCATTGCAGGGATTTATTTGTGACAGGACCATAGGGGACACCTACACAAACTTGCAGTCTGAGGTAAAGAAAATGTGCAAATTATATTACATTGTGCAAATTATAATAAAAAGCAAGCAAAAAGTATTTAGAAGAAAAGAGAAGTATTCTCTGTAGTTTGAAACACTGCTAAATGTTTAAAACCATAAAATTATTAATTTCAAAGGTGAGCAACCAAAACATAGCACTGAAAATATATCCACTGTTTAGATTTTTATCTTCCATTATGTGTTTCCTCTGGCAAAGAAAATTGGAAGAAGTAGATTAGAATATATGTGTTAGAGAATCTGCTAAACAGTCATTCTAAAGTACAATAGACACAAAAGGAGTAGAATTATTTTTATTAATTATTATAAAATATTAAATCTTAAATATTTAGCATTTAAAAATATTTAACAGTAATAATAGAAAACATTTATTAACTTTAAGAATGCTTCAAAGACAGTCTGGTATCTAGCTTATACTTCACATGGAACTCTACCATATTCATGTTGTTTCTTTGTTTGGATTTATTACTTCAAAATCAAATGCCAGCATAAATGGCACACATAGAACACTTGACATCATAAGAAAATAAACTGGGACTCTAGGAGATTATTTCCCCACTTCTTTTTTCAGTGCATGAAGTAGAGTAAAGCTTGGTGCAAAATCATTCTTTATAGGATTTTCTCATTTTTATCTATGTTAAAGAAAAACCCTTTGTAAAACAGATGCCTAACACATATCATGCCACTTCTTTTGTTGATCTGCAGCGTCACATCAATACTGGAGATGAAAAAACTTCAGACAATTTCAGACTTTTTGGAATTGTTAGAGCCTACATTTCCAGCTTTTGAGTTGACTAATAGTGAAAGCAATTCTCTGGGCAGGGTATTTTTCATCTTCACCAAGTATATAATTCACTGGAACACTCTGAACATTGTAGTAGATGAAAAGTAGCTTAATATAAGCAAGAGTGCTGCATTGTCAGTTGAGTTCTCAAGGGTTGGGTTCCCTTTTTCCAAATAATTTTCTAACTGCAGGTATGCATTTGACATCCTTATCTTGGTTTCTTCAGCATGGATAGAAGAACTCAAAAAGTACAGATAAAAATGCTATATACAGTTGGACACAATGATCTTAGGGGTCTTTTTCAACCGAAATGATTCTATGATTCTACAGAATTATGGCAACACATAGCAGTCACTAAGCACAGTTAATTCAGCAAACTAACCAATCTGTTAGAACTGGATTTCCAGAAAACTTTCCAAATTGAAATAATAAGACTTGCTCCAATCCATATGTTTAATCACATGCTATTATCTTTTTTTGTGATTTCATATTTACCTGAATTAGACTTGCAGCTGGATTTCTTCTTTTCTCAAAGTGTTTCTGACGATGCTGCTCCTGCACTTTCAATGCGAATCCTGAGCCAAGTATGCCCTGTAATACAGTATGCCATTTATCAATGGTAGTTTTTCAACAAATATATATCATCAGTTGTGGTAACCAATTTTTAAGGCCTGAAGTTTGAAGCCTGTTTCAGAGTCCTGAAAGTTAGCCCGAAAACTTCTGTCTTTGACAGCAAACTGAACAGCAAGGCAAGAAGTAAACAACCTGGGAAAGCCTTGAAGAAGGACATCTGCTGCAGAGTGAAAAATATTTTGGAATGTGGTTATATTGTAATAAGTAAAACTTTCTCAAAATACATCTGTGTTTTTCATAGTGGCTCAGAGTTTTGCATAGCAGCATAGAGCTTAATCATGCAAATAACAAGTTCTTCTCTCATAACAAACCAATCTTCCCATAACAGCAGGTGTCCCTCGAAAAACATGTTTTGAGGACAGGTGTTCCTCGGAAAACATGTTGTTTCGAGCTCCTTCCCAAGCCTGCCTAAAACAATCCCAAATGTTCTCAAAATAAAAGTGAAGATTTCCCAAAGCAAAGAAAGATGACTTCATGCCAAATCTAAACCAATGAAATCATTGAAAACAAGTGTATCTACCACTGAGAATGTAACACGCTAGTTTCTAAAAGGTATAAAACCCGTGGGTTTTCCTCATTAAAATGTCTTCCTGCATGAACTTGGAATCTGTGTCGATTTTATCTCTGCCAGAACAGCAGCGACAATCAATTACAAAGATTTTATGAAGATGTTACATCATACGATTGCTTCAGATAACACACTTATGACAGTACCTGACAGTATAAGATACAGCACCAGTGCCACTTTTGTGATGAAGTAGGAGACTCCTTACATAACATCTTATGGCACTGTCAGTGATCACTCATCCCAACCATTGCCTGGGTTTGTGCTACACTATGTTCCTGAAACTATAATGGCCATGGAGATAGATACAAATATATATTTATAAAATGAAGCAGGAATAGTCAATGGAACTTAAGCCAGGAATGATGAAATGACCAGCTGGTAGATATGCCAGATATATATGAACCTCAAAGTCCATATCTGCAGTACATATTTGATATTAGAAAAGTTAGAAAATGCTTTCCTTAATAGATGAAGACCTTTTCTTCTCACTCTTTCCCATCGAAATGATGCCTGTTGTTCATTCTATAGGCTATGAAAAAAGCTGGTTATCAAACCTTTCCCCTTTTAGCCTTTTTACCTTTGAGTAAGGTAAATTTGAGTCCTGCTGAACAGACCCAAAGACTGAGAATTTTTTCCTCCTTGACTTGCAAGGAGGAAATATTTCTGCTGGATACGAAGGAAGAATATTTCCACTTGATTCTTAGTCAGAATAAAATAATATTAGAAGGTCACCAGTTTCACACATAACTTGTTTTACTGACAGCTTCAGCACAGAGGTATTTGGGAGGAAAATTACTATCTATACATAGATATGACATGAGGAACAAAAGTCCTGGCATCTTTAATATGGGTTATTCATCTTTTAATTGTGGCGCTGCTAAGACTGACTTTCTTGTTAGTGGTGACTAGGTGACAAAAGGAATTAATTACAGTGGGTGCCAATAAATGTCAAATATTCATAAACAGGTAATGTATTGCAATTTCAAGTAAAATAATAATGTATTGTAGTATGCCAAAGATACTGAAATATTCTCTGTAACTAGAGTAAGAAATCAATGCAGTGCACCATATGATTTAATGCTGTTGGCAAATGCTGACTTTGAATCTTGGTTTGTCTATATGGTTGAAAACAAATGAAGTATTATAATATAAATATTTTATAGTGATCTATAGATAATGTATCTGAATATTGAAATATTAAAATGTGTTGTACTGGAGACAATACAAAAAATACAAATGCCACTTCTCATTTCATGCTTGTTCAATACTAACTTGAAAAAGAAAGGAAATCCACTCACAAAAATGAGAAGTTATTTCTGAAGCTACACTATATTTCAGTCATAAGATGAATACAATTTCCATCAAAGTCTCTTGAACATTGAGCAAAACAACATAAACAAACTGTAATGTTTATTTACAATCATTCACAGAAAATGATAGTTGCATTTTTTACATTCAACAACATTAACTTTTGGTTGATTTTAGGCCTTCTATTATTCTCTGAACATGGTCATACAGGACAAGCTATGCGAAATCTCTCAATTTTCCTTCCCAGTATAAGTCAGAAAAACGTATAATCTGCTTTTACTTTTGTTTTGTTTTGAAACATTTGAAAGAAATGCAGTAATATATAAGCCACAATTCAAAACAAAAGTATTTTCAACCTTACACAACAGCATGCAATTAGTACGCAATTTAGGAATATTTGCCAGTTTTATCCATGATAGAGAAACTCCCCAAAACTAAAGCAATAACACCAGGCCTTTCATTTGGATTTTGGATAGCAATTCTCTAGTGCTGTTACAGAGGAAAAAGCCTTAAATAGTTGTCCTTCATATAGGTACCTTCCTTCAGCACTTGGTATCATAACAGTGGCAGGAGATACAAATGTTTCTATTATTTTTTTACAGATTTTATAGGCATACTCACAGCAGGTAGTGCAAAGAAAGAAATGCCTAGGAGAGCAAATCCTGCGGAAAGCAACCTTCCAAGCCAAGTAAGAGGAGTTTTGTCTCCATAGCCAATGGTTGTCAATGTGATCTAAAAAGAAATTAATGAACATTGTGGTTTACCAGAAATACCTGATGAATTAGTTGCAGATTATTTACATTGCATGAAGCAGCATTTCCACTGAATAATCCAAGACATATGAAATCTATATTTCTTTCTAAAAACCAAACAAAAATAAATTAGCATTAAGACATTTTTCTATGAAAGCTTGAAACGGTTTTTGACTGAATAAAACTTGAATAAATAGTAACTTGAGAAAAGCACTTAAATAAGCAATAAATACGCTTAAAATAATAAAATAGAAGGTTGTGATCTCAAATTTGAGGGAAATGATGGGAAATTATGTAAATTTGGCAGCAAAAAGTGTTCTTTTCCATGGATGTAAAGGAGTTTCACCTATATTCTGCAGGGAAATATAACTGTGTTTTTGCACAACCACACAAGTATGAATTACAAAGAGATCATATTGGAAAAATATAGAAGGGAGGAAGTTGATGTTTACAGGTGACATAAAGTCAAAGGAACTGCAAGAAGCAACTGCATTTTCTACAAGCCTATCAGTACAATTTAAAGTGAATCAGCTTTTGAAAAAAACCCCACATTATTCAAGGTCTGGAAGGAACTTAAAGTTCCTGGTCATTTCCCCTTCCTTTTGACAGGCTTAGATACACCGACATGACTCCTGACATGAAGTTCCAGAGGTTACTACACAGCAACAGATGCAGAGATAACTTAGGCTGTTGGAGCGTGTTAGCTCAGACCTACCTGACAGAGGTCATAAAGAAAGGGGAAGGCACGTCTAACTCCTTCTTGTGGTGAGTGTAACCAGAGGCTCAGCATACAGATGTTTCAAAAGCTGTTCTGTGGAGGTCAACATCTCTGCTGTGCAACACCAGTGCAGATCATGGCAGATTTTAGTACAGGTGGGAGCGCTTGCTGCACACAACTCATTGACCACAGGCTACTAACAATGAGGCATATATGCAAATACCACTGAGACAATGGTGCATGGCTGTGGTTCGCTGAGCACATCTTGGAGGCAAAAGATTAGGACTTTGTGTGTGTATGTGGCTGAGGGTCTTCTCTACCCAGGGAATTGTCCTCCAGGCTACTCTTAGCCTGGGAAGCCCACCAGTCCCAAACCTGAGGACTGGACTGGCAGGAGAAAGATATGTGTCTGGGCTTCCACCTTGGGGAGTTTGCCTGATGTGGGCAGCTGGAGGAGGTGTGGGCAGAGTGGAGGATTTCTGAAGGCTGGGTGGGAGGCTGCAGGGCGCGCTCAGGCAATGGCACACGATGTTAAAGGACAAAGATAGACAACAGTAGGCTGAATGCCAAGGACTCCGGGGCCTGTTATTAGAGAGAACATGTGCATAGAGAATTATTTTACATAGTGTACCAAATGTGGGCAAGTTCAGGCTTAGCAAATACTCTGGCAGCAATGATTTCTTCAGGAAATTGCCTTCTAGAGACATTATTTTGCTTCCAGCTTCCTCAAAGTTCATTCCTAGGCACGATGGCCAAAACAATTCTATTTAATGTTGGGGTCACCACAGGACAAAAGAAGGAAAGTCTTTTGGAAGTAATTAGATTTCAACTATTTAGGACTTTGTAGATAGTAAACACTGCTTTAATTGCTCCCATTGTTGGGAACAAGCTGTGAGTGCAATTTACCCTGAGAAAGCCATAGAGGCTAAAACAGAGAGAGAGATGAATTTAGTTTGCTGCAGCTGAAATTTCAAATGGTTATCAAGTCTTCAGTTTTGTGACAATAGCCTGGTCACAGACACACCACCTTGCACGAGTATCATTTCTCTCTCTCCTTTCCTGTTTTTCTTCAATTCCCTGTCCCATCCCCTCTTTCTGGCTTTTGCTGGACTCTTTGTTGAGCCAGTGCCACCCAGGAAGGGGGAGAGAATGATCCACATTTTTGCGTGGTTTCTTTCTCCTACTTTGCTGAGTTGTGTCAGCTCACAGATGCACTTAATAAGCTCCAGATCCTGCACAAGGCAGCAAGTGACTGAGATGCAGCAATAAGAAGGAAGGGATATGAGAATGCAGCTCCCTCTTTTATGGCAGAGGTGAGCTGATGCAGACATGCTCTTGGCCTGGCAAAGGGGCTTGATTTGGTTTTCGGTTGTTTTCTGAGAAAAGATAATCACAGCTCTTCACATCAGAGGGCAACTGCAAAACAGTTTGAGGCTATTAAGAGCCTGAGAGGAATGAAGCACTTGAACAAATGAATCTCTGAATAAAAGTTTCTCAAAATTTGTTTCCAGGCCAGTCATTGTAAAGCAGTTTGGAGATCTGGAATGAGCCCACCTTCTTGGCTTCTGTCCAGCTCCCTATCTCTGCCAGACACTGGAAAGTACAGAGATATCTCCTGCCTGGGCTAACGAGAAGGAAACAGAATCAAGTGTCATCTGCATATTAATGATATTGCCATTGAACTGTATTCCAAAGAAGTCAAAGATAAACTTGACCCTTTGGGACCTGACATCTGAGAGCAATCCAAAACCAGAAGCAGTCGCACAGACAGTGTGTCTGGAATTTTTCCAAAGAAATAACAAGACCATATTAAAGTCTTTCCTCCAAATCTTCTAGGTACTAAGGATTTAATGGCATCAGCCTGTGATTAAGAATATCAGTGGCTTCTTGCTCACTTTGAGCTGTTTTATCTCAGGATGGTCTTTACGTGAGTGTATAGGTGTCAGCACTGTGCTGTCTTAACACTGAACAAATGTGTTTGATCTTCATTTTATACTCCTCTCATCACACAATTAAGAAAATATTTTTCTGGACAACTTCGGGTTCAAGTTCAGGAACAATGCTCTGCACCTTTGTAAGTGTTGCAAGTGAGTGACTAAACTGCTGGCCAGGCCCTGACTGGCATAATCCTGAGACTAAATTAAGGAATGAGGGTGTGGAAAACTACTGGATGTGAAACCATGACAACATGAGAAATTTCCAGATGTCACTGATAATAACGTGAGAAGCAGACAGAAGTTACAGCTAGCACTGAGGAAAAGCTGGATCCCACAGGTGGGAAGAGAGAAGTGACCAAAGTTCAAATGTAGCTGGAAGAAATTATTTGGGATTTTTCAAGGATTACGATCTTGCAAGGACAATAGCATCTATTGTCTGCAATAGCATCTATTGTCTGCAAAGACAATAGCATCTAGATGAATGCATCAGAAGTAGGTACCATGCACAGCCAAGAATGACTAGGGAACAAAACTCCAAAACCTGTAGCAAACCTGTGAAAGTAGGTAGAGGTGATTTGCTTATTTGAGAGGAGACTTGGTCAAAGGAAGAAAAAAAAAAGATACAATAAAAGAAGTAAGATGCATAAATCTTTCTGTAGATACCTGCTGAGCACCTCTGCATCTGATCATCACAGCCTAAACTAGAAAAATAAACCAAACCTTTTAGAGTACATTTGTATAGGATTAATTTCACTCAGTATGAAACATAAAATGCTTAGGTGTTCAGCATGACCTGGCCACCACAACATGCGCAAAGGAGAGATTCCTCTAGCAGGAAACTCATCCTATCCTAAAATGTACGACTCGGGCTTGTCTGAAAATAAATGTCTAGTGTCATCTGAGATGACCTAGGGCATCTGAAGATGGACCACCCACAGCAGAAGCAGCAGACTCTCCAACAGATTTTTAATGGTACTGTATGCATATGTTTAAGCAATGGAATCATAGTCCTGCATGGCTAAGTGAGCTAGCTGAGTTCTGTCTTTTATATCAGATGCAAACCACTACATTTTGGTTGCCTCTATAAATGAGGTGTCTGGATGGACCAGCCAAGGCAGGCAATGTCACCTGGTCAGGCTCAAAACTTACAACAATGATAGAACTTCTGTTATCTCATTGCTGGAGCTGATAAATATGCTAATATAAGTAAGGTAATATAATAATGAATACAATTATATAACTTAAATGACTTCAATTAGATGAGACAGGACCCAGGAGGCCATCCTCTATGCTAATATTTCTTTCTGATGTCATTTTATGTTCTCCAAGGAGTACTTACGTTTTGAATCTTTACCTGACATCACTTAATTTAAAAAAATGTAGTTTGCTCATGCTATCATTACATTAAATGGGAAATATATCATCAATATTAACTCATTTGAGCTAGTCATTGTGAGAATATTATTCATTGTAATATGTTTTGTTCACCAGTGGGTCACTGTGGAGCGCCAGAGCCATTCTGTATCTAACTGTAACTACTGGATACTACTATAAAATAGTAAATTCTGTTAAATGGGTAAGAGAGACAGGAACCTTGCATTACATTTGCCGCTAAAACTCATTAATGTACAACTAAATGTCAGTATAAGCACACACAGTTCTAGTTAACACTAGCATTTCTCAGAAAACCATGCATGGTTTAGTCTTGAAATACTTAAGTTTTTAAATTGAACTTTTGTTCCCTTATCGTTTGGTTATTTTCTTCTGTTAAATGAATTTAACTTCTCTACCAAAGCAAATTTTGAACTTGAGCTTTTCAAATAACACTCAGTGTTGGGTATTGCTGTGTTAGGCAGCACTGTTGAGACCCCAACCACAAGAATATTCACATTTATAATAGTAGCACGATGTTTAAATTGCAGGTTGCACATTACAGCATGCAACTGCAAATACAGTGGAGTATTCATATGTAAATCTGGATGCCATATCCTGCCTTTCATTTCAATGTAAAAATACAGGTTTCAGAATTGGGTCAGTAAAATGACCATAGCAGGGCATGGCCCTCAAAGAATTTGAATTAATGAACAGGTTAATTGCAGCATGCTGGGGTTGATCCTTTAAGGAGATGTGCAGTGTCTCTAAAAGCTTGAAATTTAAGATTACTATTTGTGCATGACTTCAAAGCAGTCTTTTCTTTCTCGTACCTCTCCCATGACAGAATTCAGTCCAGGATTTGGTAGATAATCTGTGGTTTAAGTTAGAATAACTTTTGCAAATAAACAAACCAATGAGACTAAGCATTTATTTCCCTTAGAATCTGACACAATCTGACCTTTTCAAAAATCTTCATGTGGGTTACTCTGGCAGTAAAAACAGCCATGACTAAGAAGCATATTATGCATTTCCCACATACTGTTTTACATATTATACAAAAAATACTATTATTAAAATGGCAAAGATAACAGGTAAGGAGGAACACTGATTTCTAGTAACTTTTTGCACTTGCCTAAGTGCATTAAAAATTTAAATTAAATGTGTTCATGTCATACACTGGGGAAAGAAGAAAAGACGTAGAAATACAAAATATATATTGTTTTCATGGGTTTTATTACAAGTTGTTGTTTTTCCTGCCGAAGTCAAGATTCCTGTTTTCTCAGTTGCACTACTTATATAACCTATGAGTCATACATTTTCACTTCACAGTGTACAAAATATTTTAAGCACCGCTTTTTACAATTATTATTTCCTAGCAGGGTTTTTCCTTAAAAGATAGCAGTCAGCAGGTAGTGCAGAAGCAAATTCTAAAATAAAGATCTTGTTCCTGCTGCTAGAGATACTCAGGGAGAAGGATCTGGATCTAACATGAGCCTCAGTCAGATGTCAGATTGGAGGTGTGAGTTTGCTGGGAATTTGTTGTTCCTTGTGCATGTTTCCCCCAACTGTTTCCTGCTGGCAGGTAGATACAATCCTCTCCTCAGTCCAAACTCCCTGTCTACGCAGTACTACGTCACATACGGCCTTGCAGAGAGGGTGTTTCCTGGAGAATCGCACATCTGAAAATATTCATTCCCAAACCTGTGCCATAGGACAGTCTCTTGCAGGACCACACACCGAAAAGGTGCAATGGTGGTTTCAGGCCGCCAGAGCCAGGGTACCCATCAGCGAGGACACAAGCATCCCAAGCCAGATGCTTCACAACTGTGTCAATACAGAATGGTTAGAAACCTTTAAGGCAAACCTAAACCTCAGCTTTTGAAAAAAAGTGAAAGAAAATAAACTACAGTGATGCAACTGAAGGCAAAACCTTCTCTTATGACTTTAGCTGATATGAATTTTACATGTGTTTGGACTATAGGATAAAGTGTGTATTTTATAAGAGATCTGCCTTGATGCTGTAAAGCAACAAATTTCACAAAAAATGTTTTTCTATACTTGTAAATGCACAAGTAAGACTTACTAAGTCTGCTTTTCCAAGCTCCCAATTTTGTGCAGAATTAGTTTCAAGATGCAAATAACACAGAAATACAGTCTCTAGGGAAGACATGCAACAGGACTAGCTCTTATATGAACGAACTTCAAAAACACTAACTACCCCTATTAAGAATGATGTTTACCTTAGCTCAAAATGAAGACAAAACTTCTTAAAAATATTCCCCAGTAACTTAAAGCATTTTTGGAAGGGCTTTTGCACAGTCCATGTCTGCATGCTCTTAATCTGTAGATGAAATCTGATCAGCAGAAGATCTGAGGTGAGAAAGCTCCCTCTGATGAGGAAAGGTGGGAGATCTTGCACTTATGCCAGGAAAACTAATGAGTACTCTAGGTTATGTCAGTATTAATGATATTGCAGGTACCATTTCACTACCAAGCACTGTCAGAGCACACTGTTCCTTCTACTGCGTCAGAAGGAAAAAAAATTAATGTTATATGGCACGACAATAACTCTTCTGTAGGCTTTGTTGGGGCAGACTTCTTAAGTAACTGTCACACAGTGAAGGAGTCTAGATCACTATAGGGCATTTTAAAACAAAACCACCGACACATTATGCCATAAAAACGAAACCAAAAAGAACAAATGCACACACAAAAAAAAACCCCAAACCCCAAACCCCTCCAAACTTTAGACTTAACCTTTTGTTGTTCATTCAAAGCCTAGTTTATTTAACCATATAAGCATTCGAATAATCCTCCTTATTTCAGAAAAGCAGTCAGGCATATATTTAGATCCTGCAGATTTCAACAAAGTAAAACCAAATCATTTTATAGTTAAACATTATTTCAAGTAAATCAGGGCTTTTATGCCTGTAAAAAATAACACAGCTAAACTGGAATGGTCATATTAATTTTTGCTTTTTATGCTCAGGATACAGAGGAAGGAGAAGCAACATCTTTCTAAGGGTACTGATGATACTCTCTCTTTCACCATAAAGGTAATATAAGATTTTTTGCCTCTTTCTTTCCTAACAGTTGTTCCTGTTCCTGCACTGCATCTTATACCCTTCTGGTTTGTATCAAATCAGTTCTCTGTGGAGCCATATTACAAAGTGTATTACTGAAAAGCTGTAGATTAGAAAGTGCAGTGCTTTCTTCTCTTGAAGTTTTAATGGTCTAGTTTGCAGCATAACATAAACAGCTGTTATGCAGGATGAGCAAATGAATACAAAGAGGAGGGAGATTCTCAAACCAGTTTTCTGCCAGTGAAAACAATTCACTGAACAGCAATTAAGTTAAAATCCTCAGTAGGTGAAATTCAAAGCACTTTAGCATACTGGTTTAAAGAATTACTGTTATTTTTCTGTACTTACTGTTCCCCACCAGAGAGCATCTGCATATGTGGAGAATTGGGTATTTGCATCTTTTTCCACCAGGTAAACCAGGAAAGATGAAAAGATGAGTACTAAAAATCCTATGTACCAGGCTGTGATTAATTCCTAGAAAACAGAAAACAGAGATAAATATAGAATTCAAAAACTGAACAGAATGGCATCTTAAGACATAATGAAAAGATCTATCTATATTTTTTTTGGCATTCATACGGTTAAAAGTCAAGTGGTTCCCTATGGCTTCAAATTTTCTCTGAAAGTGGACCAGATCTACTCCTATGGTTTGACGCTTCAGCAACTTTGCTGACATATAATAAATTACAACTGAATATCAAGGGCAACATTTTCAAGATATCCTAAAAATTGTTAACATTAAACATGACCTGATGTATTTGTGCTAGTTCACATTACAACTGATGTTACTTCAGAAAATTTTGAGTATTCTGCTCAAAACTTATAAATGTTTATTTCCTTGACCTCTTGTTGAATCACATTGAGTGAAGTTGTCAACCAGACAAAGTTAGCATCTAGGATTATGTACCTTGCTATGTGCATAAACTACTGAACCTAATAATTTCCAAGTGCCTCCTCTTCGGTCCATGCGCACCATACGAAGGATCTGTAGGAAACGAAGACTTCTCAGTGCTGATGTTGCAAAAATGTTACCCTGAGTTTTTGCAGAAACAACTGCTATTGAAGCGATGAGAACAATGATGTCTGAAAGAAATACATTACAGAAAACATTAATGTCCAAGTATCAATAAATAGCATATACATGTACATGAGCTGAATGAAGAAGACAAAAGACAGACTCCTGTGGTGGGTGGGAATCCAAAGCATTGAGATTCTTGTTTGAGGTAGCGAGGTCAGGGCTGGTGCCAGAAACTACCTCAGGAGCCTTAGGGTGAAAACTGAGGGTTACAATTTTCAAAACATATGGAGAGGTGCTGAAGAAACCTTGTGTAGGTGCTTTGAAACCTGATGCAGCAAACTGTACAAATCAGTAGATGGATTAGAACTTTTCCCCTTTATATATCTCCCCATAACAACTTTCCAATGAAAAGGCAAAAAGGAAAAGTAAGGTAAGAAAAAAAATAGAGTAGCACCAGGGGTGACAGTCCAGTGGAATCAGACTTACAAGTACAGTACTGATTTCCTATGAGAACAGACACTGTGTGGTGGAGGCATGTAGTTTCTGGACTCAAGTCCCCTGAGATACCATTTCCTGGAAGGGAGGAAATACAGCACTGGGTACCCTGAAGCATTTTTTTAGCTGGCAGCCTGGAAAATTTATTGAAGCTCAACAAGTGTTAGAATTTATTTCTTTGGGTCACAGATTCAGATTGTGAGAGCAACTGTGGTATGCATGAACTGATCCATCAGCTGCCCTTAGAGCCAAAACATCATTTAAGGGAAGATGAGGGAAGCAGTGGAGTGATGGAATATTGATGCTGTGAGAAGGCATGATGTTCTTTTACAATGATTGAGGTGGACACACTGTTATGCATGGAGTGGGAAAACACAGAACAAGCTCTGTGTTACTTCCTACGAGCAGTGAGAGACTCTCAATCATCTTTAAAAACTTATAGCACTTTTGTAAGAAATAGCTGATTTTAATCTTGGGGTTTCTTGGTGTATATTTCTATGCAAGAATAATCTAAATCCATGTTTGCCAGTGAAGAACTGAAAGCAAGTTCTTTTGGATATGAGTTTTTCTTCTTTTGTGTTGGGTATAAACCCTCATCTTTTCCCAAGCATAGGTCCAACAAGTCAAGAATGATGCAGTAAGTAGAACCCCCAACCTCCACAGACGAGCAGTGAGAGACAGTGACTGAGAATACAGGCAGGAGACTGTTTCCTTAGCCTGCCCCAGTACAGCAGAAAATAGCTTTTGTTCATTCTGCTCAGCCACCAAAGGAAGTTGAGGTGCAAATAACCTTTTTTGCCTGCAAATATACTGGGTTTCCCTGAACTCATCAATGGATGGCTTTGTCCTCTTATTACAATGCCAGGGGTACAGACAATCTGTACCTGTGGTTTAAGAATTGTCCTATTAAATTGTGGAAATCTTTGTCACAAGGGGCTAGAAGACCAGAAAAATAGATGGGATGAAATTGAACTCTATATGAAGACATTTAAATTTAGGTGTCTATGTGTGAAGTGGGTGTCTAAATTCCCCATGTAGCACAAGGTAATCACGTCAACTGAGAAAGGTGCAGCTAATCCTCAGGAAGGTTCCTACTGGCTGCTCAGCTGCCTCGTGCTCTGGCCTTGGTACAAAAACATCTTGATTCAGCAGCCCAAGTTTATTTGTCCCGTGCCCTATGAGATACCTTAAGGTATCTGAGACATCTCCTAGATCTGGCAGCTATGTTCTTGGACCTGGGAAAGATATACCCTTCAGAAGTCAGCGGAGAGTAGGGAATATCATGTAACAGGGGACACGTCTATGTACCCTGACGAACTAAGCCCTAGATCCTGATCGACCATACTGGAAGTATAGCCTACATATACCCACCTAAAAGCACATTTCTATATTTAGTTGTGTTTATCTGGATGCAAGTCTCACACAGAGTGTGCTGGAATGTGTAGAGCGATACAGACTGTGCAGAACATGATGGCAGGGTGATCTTGACTTGTCCCATGCAGCTCCGAGTGGAGCAGCAATGTAATGTTCATTTTTATTTAGTGGTGATTGCAGCAAATCAGAGAACATTAGAAAAGCAGCATGCACTCCTGCAAATCATTCTGAGAATTTAAATAAAAAGGTCGCCCAAATATGAATTATGCATTTGGTCCAGAAATTATTAAAATGTTTATTTACTAGGGGTTTTGGTTACCCTCAATCAATAGGACATTTTAAAAAAAAAAGGTATTAGTGATTTGCACTTACCCTAACTCCTACTTATTCCAGGAGCTCTGACAGTTTTCTTTATAAAATGGAGTTTTATGGTGGTCCTCCACTGCACAAAATTCAAATTAATTCAGTTTTGCTAACAGCATGCAGCATCTGCCCTGCATGGCTGGGAACCCTTTGTCCCACTAAGGGTCTTTTGTCCCCTCTAACCATGAGTGACAAAAGAAGCCAACAGCAGCATAGCTCTCTTTTCCCTTTTTAAAAGCATTGGTCTGAAGGAGTAATCTACTTGTGCATACCCTTCTATCTGGAGGGTAGGGATGGGGCTCTCCTTAAAGGGAGGAAAGGCTGAGAAAGAAGGGGAGCAGAAAATGCATTGGAACTTGTTTGAAAAAGAGCTGAAAGGAAGAGAGCCTCCCTCAGCTGCTGGTGGTTCTTCCATACCTTCCTTTTCACAGACCCAAACTCCACCAACATCCCATGCCAAACTCCTCAGGCTGGGAATAGGGAAGGAAAGAATGTGTCCGTTGCCTAACTCAGCCCTCCCTGCGTGTGTTTCCCTAGGAAGCGGAGAAGGCAGGCAGGCACATTATTTCTTCACATTTAACTTGTTATGAACAGGTGTAAGATAAATCAAAATAAACCCTTCCTGAAATGAAGTCAAGAGTCCAAATGAAACTTTGAGAGAGATGAAAGTCACTTCTTGAGTATATTAAAGTTTCTTGATTTTCTTATCTAAACATACCCTGGAAAAAATGAAAAGTTAATGAGTTTATGATTCTCTCCTTGCCACATTTTTATACAGTATGCCTCAGGTGACATTTGACCTCTTTTAAACAAAGAGAGGAAAATATTATTCCAAACATTCTTTCATGTTCCATATGAATTTATCTAAAATCTCTGTGGTATTTCTGTATTTTAAGAAGGCTTTACCAAGCTTCTACCAATATTTTCTTTTTTATTTTTTAGTGGCAAGAGTGGGAAAACAGGCAGAATTCAACAATAACATTTCAATTAATTTAATGGGACCTCTAGTTTCACTCTGTATCTTTCTTCTTGCCAGAGAAGTTTTGGATGTGAGAGTGAGTAACAGGCAATATAATTCCAAACTTCTCTCAGATGACTTAAAATAAGACAGAGGTTGATGAGCTACTTTTACCCTTTCTTCCCCCCCCCCTTCACCCCAAGATAATATCTTGTGTACGATCTTCCAAAATGTTAAACATCTCTTCAGCCAGGATGATTTTACTCACTCGTTAGATTTTATCTTTGCAGATAACATCTTTCATTAATTCTAGTCTGAGATTTCAAATCCTCTCAGAAGCTTTTGATATGTTCACTTTTGAACACTTAATTTCAATTTGAATTTCGAACAATTAATTCTTCCAATTTGGACATTTCACATAGTACTACTACAGAAACCCCTGAGATTATATGAAAGTTTTGTGAATAGTAGCTTACAAAGGCTTTTTTAGTTGGCAGCTACCATGTTAACAACAGGACCCTCTCATAAAAAATAAAAAATTATGAACCTAGAGCTCATGTACGTAACACTGTCTATCTATGTTGTCTATCTCACTAAAATAGTACATATAAGTAAAGACAAGTAATTGAAGCCCAGTAATGCAACTACCTGAAACTTGGAATAACTCATACGAGTTTTGTCAGCCTGAGTTCTCTGCTTCACAGAAGAAGGCCAGTGTTGAGCTGCTTTAGTCTGCTCAAGCTCTACCAGAAACTCTGGATCACTTGTGTTACCGATGGAGGTGCAGTTGGTCTTTCTAAGCTATAGGCACTTCTAAGGGCAACTGAGAGATTAATAAAGGTAGGAAAGGAGGCATCGCAAATCCTCAGAAGGGATTGTTTTACTTCTAGTGAGTATTCAAATGCAGCTTTCCTACTATGACCCTTTTGGATATTGTGAGATTTTACAGTATTCAAAGGTACTGTGCAAATGGATCTGGTTATATAAGCAAAGGGGAACACAAACACTTTACTTGGATATTGCAAACTATCCCAAGGCTTTGATGTGCCATCAGAGCAATCTCTAAAATTACAGAAAGAATGTCAGAATAACTTTTTACAAAGGCATGTAATGATATAAAAAGGAGGAATGGGCTTAATCTGTCAGTTTACAGAGTCACAGAATCACAGAATATGCTGAATTAGAAGGGACCTACAAGGATCATCAAGTCCAACCCGTAGCCCTGAACAAGACCATTCCCAAGAGTCACACCATGTGCCTGAGAGTATCATCCAAAAGCCTCTTGAACTCTATCAGGCTTGGTGCTGTGACCACTCCCCTGCGGAGCCTATTCCAGTACCCAACTACCCTCTGGGTAAAGAACCCTTTTGTAATATTCAACCTAAACCTCCTCTGACACAACTTCAGGCCATTCCCTCTGGTCCTGTCACTGGTCATCACAGAGATCAGTGCCTGCCCTTCCTCTTCCTCTCCTGAGGAAGTCATAGACTGTAATGAGGTCTGCCTTCAGCCTCTTCTCCAGGCTGAACCTCAGCCTCACCAAGTGTCCTTAGCCCCTCCTCTTACAACTTCCCCTCAAGGCTCTTCACCATCTACATTGCCCTCGTTTGGACACTCTCTAATAGCTTAATATCTTTGTTATAATGTGTTGCCCAAAACTACACCCAATATTCAAGGTGAGGCCACACCAGTGCAGAGAAGACCAGGACAATCCCCTTCCTTGACCAGCTGGTAATGCTTTGCCTGATGCACTCCAGGACACAGTTGGCCTTCCTGGCTGCCAGGGCACTGCTGATTTATATTCCACTTTCCATCAACCAGGACCCCCAGGTCCCTTTCCAAGCACAGTTTTCCAGCACCTCATTCCCCACTCCATACATACATAACTGGTCCATCCTAGTTGCAGAATCTGGCACTTTCCCTTGGTGAACTTGTGGTTGGTTATTTCTTCTAATTTGTTTAGACTAGATGTTAGGAAGAAATTATTTACTGTGAGGGTAGTGAGGAAGATTGCCCAGAGAAGCTGTGGATACTCCACTCCCAAGGCCAGGTTGGTGGAGCTTTGAGCAGTCTGGTCTAGTAGAAGGTGTCCCTGACCATGGCAGAGGGGCTGGACCTAGGTGATCTTTAATGTCCCTTCCAACTCAAGCCCTTCTTTGATTCTGTGATGTTAGAAAGTGTTATTGATGACAGTCTCTCACCTGCTCAAAGCTCATGTACATGCTCAAACTAATGTACAAATCTGCATTTTCCTTCTCTTTTTCATATTCTTCAAAGTAAGAATATTTTAGTAGGAGCATTTCCTGTTGCCTGCATTTAATGCTAACGTGTTGGGAGATCCTTCCTTCTAAATACGAATGGTACTTTGAGACAATACAGGTTAAAGGATTCTTGTGATTTTTTTTTAAATTTGATTTTATCTGAATAGAAAAATGAAAAATATTTAATAATTTTTGAATCATCACTTTATCATCAAATTACTGTTTGCTATAATTTCACAGAAAATGCTCACAGCTCATACACTATTGTCAAGAATAGTGGAATAGGCAGGAACTGCAATGGCTGTCAGTTACTGTGTCTGCTCTGGCTAGAGAACAGTACAGAGAGGCAACAAACTAGGGCATGAGCATGGCACATCTGCTCCCAAAACTTCAGAAATAAGCAGAAAATCGCAAGAATTTATGTCATCTAGCCTGCAGCTATATTAACTCACAGAGGAAATTAACTGGCAATTGTATGACCAAATTTAAGCTGCTCTTAGGCTGTCCTAAGTCTAATTTTTGGCTATAGTTATTATCTATGACCCAGAGAAAGGACATAGCTTGTAGTGGTCAGTTCTTTTGAATAGTTCTCAGGATAGTTCATTATCCACAATTTCAAAGTTGCTGTTGGAAAAAACCCAGCACTATGATTCTGTGGTGTTACAGAGACACTGGGCTCCGTAATTGACTAAGAGCACCAAGCCTGCTTTGACATCATATCTGTCTGCATGTACAGGTCATGGACATGGCAGCACAATGAGCAATTATTCTCACTCACTAATGAGTTTAAATAAGTTTTATTGAGGTTTACAACAACCACTGTATAGAAACAATTAAAAACTTTGTGTTGCTAAGAGATGTGAGTAGTGGAAGGGAGTTACGACCAGCATTTTAGTTTTTCTAATATCTCTTTGTATGTCAGTCATTCCAGTAGCTTCATCGTGTTTATTGCTGTTCTCAGAATTCTTTCCAGTTTGTCTACAATAATCTCTACAGCTAGCTGGCTGGGAACAAAGGGTATAATCTAATCAATGTAGAAATGTACTTTGAATTTTAATCAGACACTACAGCACAAAGGTAACATTACACACATTATGGAGCACTGTATTTCAGCTCATCACACTATGGAAACATGATAACAAAAATATATTCAGTGGGCTTCATCCTAAACTGATATAAACTGGAAAGTTAAAGCAATTTATGATAAAACCTGTTGACTGACACCTGACTTTGGCCATATATCAGTACATGAAAATAAGGTTGTTCTTTTTTGGATTCCTAAAAGAAATGGTCTGTTTGTACAAACTTGACTATAGGAACAGCAGCCTTTTTGCCTAGGAACATATTGCACATTGGTGTATTTCATGTTCCTGTGGGCTAGCTGAAATAAAAGAGAAAAAAAGAAAAAGATATTCATAGAGGCTTCTGAATGCCCTAGTAGAGGGGTATTCAGAGAAGGAAATAACTGTATCATTATACCTTGACCACTTGTTCCTTGAGAAAGGTCATAGAACAGAAAAGGTAATTTCATCATAACTGACTGAAAAACCTGCTTTTGGCTGAACACAAGGTATTAACTGCTTCCCTCTACCGGTTCAGGAAAGCAATGAATAAAAAATGTGATTAGAATATGCTGGATCAGTTAATGTGAAAAGAAGCAAATGTAATGATTTTACCAGGTGGTAGTTCCTTTCCTCTGTGAATAGTCCCCTTGCTATGAATTCAGTGGGATAGTCACATAGCTATGGTAGAAAAATTTGGCAAAATATGGGCTGAACTTCCAGTGACCTCGCATAAGTATTTACTCCAGAAACCACAAATTTTTAGTATTTCTACCTGCAATTATATCTCTGAACAGAGAGGTGAATGACATTACCATGTTTAGAAAGATGCTGTGTGTTATCATATGCTGTAAATTCTCTCATTGGAAGAAGCAGAACTATTTATCAACAAAGTAAAATTCAATATCTGCAAGATTGCCAAAATCTGCAAACTGGATTTTTAGAGACTACTCTGGAGATGTAAAGGCTTTTGATATCACCTGAATTCACCCTCTGAAATATGATATGCTTAAGTATTATTCTTTGCCTATTAAAAAAACACCAAGCAAACAAAAAAAAGTTTAATAGCATCCACTGAATTATATCACCCGAAAATCTTTAATATAATTTGAGAGGCAGGAAGCTGAGTTCTGTACCTCCCACAAGCAGCTGAGCAGACTTACAATAATAAGAACTCAACTTTAAAGAGAAAAAAAGCCTAAATACTGCTATTAACAACAAAAAACCCCAAAGCAATATGAGATAACCTGAGATTTTGCATATTCTAAAAATAATGGTGCTCAGGATCTTGGCAATGTTTGCTTTCAGTTAAGTTAAGCTTCTTTTTCTGGTCAGGGATTGGATCTCTCTGCTCAGACGCCAGACAGGTTATGATTAATCATCACCTACTAGTAAAAGTAATTGGCAGGATATCTTCAGGAAATGCTTGGGATGGATGATGTTTGGTTTTTGCAGATGTTGTTGTCACTCCAGCCAACAGGTCTTTGTGTTTTCAAATATATAACACCCTCTGGATGGAGATCATCTTAATTGTCATTACTGGCAAAACAAGTTGGTGATTTTGCTTCCTTTTTTAATCTTTTTTCAAGATGCAAAACAACCTCGTATTTTTATATGTAGGAATATGAGCTAGTTTTGTATATCAAGATAATTTACAGAGATAAACACAGATGAGTGTGAAAATTGACTTTTATCGCTGTTGAAAAACAGGAGGATAGTAATGTATGGCAGTGTCACATAGAAGAGAATAAGCCCTACAAGAATGTGTAATACTCTCTAGGCAGTGAAGTGACATTAAAAAAATCCAGAGTTTACTACTCCTACTCTATTGAATTTCTATTTATTCTTACAAAGGAAAATGGCTATGTTAGTCACTGCTTTTCATTCTAAGGGGTCCTTTAAAACTGATCTGTGTGTAGAAACTTGGATTTCTCTTATCATCAGCTGATCAATACTCCAGCAAAGAGATCAAAATAGATGAATCACCTTGAACCCTTCTCTCCCTTTATAGTTTTCATTTGGAATGCATTGGAATCATCTGAGTAAACAAACTGTTTTAATGTGAAATGAAAGGAACCTCCTGGAAGTACAGAAAACTTCTTTCTAGGATAGATGTTAATTTTATGTAACCAAAGTAGGCCTATTTAGAAAAGCAGCTCACTGACATGTAGAGCTATCTTTTCTGACAAAGAAAAAACTGGAAACAAGTCAAAGACACTTACTAGGAAAGCTAATCAAATACGATGAAAATTAACTTAGTAAGCCAAATAATTTTTGAAATGGAAAAACAAGGAAGATTTCAAAAAAGTCAATACTGGATATTTTTAAGATGTGAAAATTAAATAAGTCCTTATGAAATTGTGGACCAAGAAAGATGTATCAGATTTTTTGTTTTGTTATTTTTTAATTGAGTTTTATAATGAGATCCTAATTCCATCCCCAAGATGGATCAACCTATGTTATTCACCACTATATCCATGTACTAAAAGTATATGTTCCTGTGAAAAGTATCATACTTCCAGGCCACGATGGCAAATATATGAAAATAATGTCCTTTTACATTCTGTTGTAGATAGCAAAAATATTTCTCTATGGGCTGAGAATTACAATAGTTCAACAAATACTAAATTTTAAATTGTAGCCATGGTTACCATTTTTTATTTAGTCAGGACAAGAATAACAACATTAATGGGAACATTTCACCTGTCTTTGTATTGTTAGCAATTATAGTTCATGGCCCAGTTGAGTACACAATCTTTCTATGGACTGAGTAAGTCCTCAGCAAACATCTTTACGTTATTAACAGCTGGCTCAATAAATCCTAAAAATCTAAGGGCCTCCTGCAAGCTAAAATTAAGTTCAATTGCAAGCCTTTCATGGATTTATACTTTATTAGCCTTTTCCAATAATTGATCCTTCAACATTATTAATGTGTATTTGCCAGAAGAAATAAAGCCCTATTTATTCAGTAGGAGTTTTATTATTTGGTTTTTAGACAGTCTAACAGAAACATTTAAAATTGTATCTTTGATCCAGTGTTCACCAGCATAATTTCTGTCCAACTAAAGAAACAAACCACAAGTAATACATACAGATCTCCCCAAAAATCTTCAGTTGTTCTGCCCAGTAACTTTTGTGTCTTGAACACAAAACAGTTACTGGGAAAACAAGCTTTGCTAGTCACTTTACTGTGTCTGAGGCTTTTACCTGGATGACAGTAGACCTTAGTGAAAAATACTGTTACAGTGGAGAGAAAAACATCTGAAAATATCTGGAGGGAAAGGCAGCGGGATGGATAGCCAGACCTACACACACCTGATGAGTAAGAGCTCATTAGATCAGGCTGTGATAAAACCACAAGTTATCAACAAGAAATGAAATAACTACAGCATGGCAAGACTTGTATATGGAGAAAGGGCCGAATAATTTAGGAGTGGTTAGTAAGAAGACAAATATGAGATGGCAGATAGAGGTATGCAAACTAGTGGAAGATAACAAGGTCTGTTGGATGTCTCCTATTTACCCTTCCTTGTAAAAGTGAGATCAAAAGAGAATTTAAATCTGATAAAAAGAAATACAAGATACAATTGGCTTGTAAAATTCATTGCTACGGGATATAAAGGAATAACCAGGGAAAATTAAAGATGAGTTTGCATTTTTTTTTCCCTGAGTTGCTGGAATTAGATTTTTCAGGGGAATCCAAATTTCTGTGTGAAGCAGCCACTGATTACATTAGTCCAAACAAAAATATTGTGTGATTGGGTTTTTAGGCTACACCTTTATTCGGAATATCTGGCACTAGCCAGCATGTAGAAACACACCAAACAGGACTCCCACATGATCCAGTCCATCAAGGAAGCAGTGTGTTGTTTCCTCACAGCCACAAAGGTAGGAATCTATAGACAGGATCCTGCTCTTTCATGGCTTTTTCAATTATACTCTAAAATCCCAGGGAAAGGCAGTTGGGCAAGGAATCTGTAAGTGTCTGTCTAACACATTTCCAGATTGTGCATATAGTGAAGGCTGTGCAGTGGTATGAGAGTCAAAAAGATGTGGGAACAGAAAAATACATGGTGTGAGGGTGAAAGTGGATGAGTGAAAACTGAGAAGTAAAGATGGTGAAGTGAGCAGGGAGAGAAAAGCATGTCTCTGAGGGAGAAGAAAAACCTGTTTGTAGGTGGAGAGGGAAGAGACAGTATTAATAATCTGCTCTCAAATTCATTGGGCGGAGGGAAAACAGGAGGTTATCCAGTATCTATCTGAATTATCTAATGCAGATGTTGAAGGCAGGCACATGGGCCCATCAGTGTTGGCTGAAAGAGAAAAGTTCCTGTCTTTAGTTTTCTGAGACACCTTTCAGAGGCATATACCTCTTCCTGCTGCCTAAAAAACCAGAACCTGCATTCCTAACCTACACAGCTATTTTGAATGTCTGCACAGTTGGTTTCAGTGCCCTCTGGGATTCCTCTGTTTCTATAAATATGAATTTCCTCAGATGATATACAGAATCAGAAGTTTCCAGCCATTCTTTACCCTCCCACCTGCAATTTTTGGGTGAGTAGCCAAAGAGGGACTATTGTGCTGGCAAGACTGTATGATTTGGAGAACACTAGTGGGGGCATCTTATGACCACTCTTGAGACTCCTGGTGTGAAGAAAGAAACAGAAGCTCTGTTTTGGACCTGCCAGAGAGGGAAAACCCCCATAATCTGGTAGCACTCTTATAAACCCAACAGGGGCAATACCAAAATGAGATCTTAAATACAGCAGATGATGCCATTCTGTGTAACAACCTTTCCACTCTGCCTTGTGACATTTTCATCTCAAATGAAGCAGTCCCCAGCATGGGGGTCTCCCATGTAGGCTGGGCTGGCAAAGGGAAGCCTGAGCAAAGGAGCTCAGCCTTTGCCTTAGCTGCTCCCCAGACGGTCACATAGATGCATTGGTGCACAATGACCAGACAGCAAAAGGATGGAAATGACTACAGCTCCTCTTCCTGCATCAGAGATGGCTTAGGCCAGACTCTAATGGGCATTTCCACCATTTAGGATCATACATAGGTTGGTGTAAAATAGATCTGGTGGCCACTTTCCTTACATCTGTTATTGACAGCAATAGCATCAGTGGAAAGGATTTTGAGAGGTATTAGCACAAACCTAAAGGTAAAAAAATGTACTTTTTCTTCCATTGCAGATAACAGGTTATGGGAACCCAGTGCTTAAGTGCTAGGACTGGTAAGGGAGGAAATTAAAATGTGCAGAACATGCCCAATTAGCCATCTAGAAATATGCAAATATTTCTACTTAGCCATATTAAACTTGAGATATAAATACTGTAACTGTTACACACGGTAAGAATGTTGTTATATTGTAAAAACTTTCCTAATTGCTGTATTTAACACAGCAGATGTAGAAAGGAGGAAATAAACCCCTGTATTTTCTCCCTTGTACACAAGTCTTTTCCTAATGCAGCAGTTGCAGTGTAACCATTTGAGACATGATCATAAAAATAGAGATTTCCTGCAATTTCCACTGGACTACTCTGCCTATCAGTTATTTTAGCAGTGCTGGTAGCAACATGCATTTCTCTGAAGGGGTGTAAAAGAATGGCAACATACGTGAAAACTCCATTTCTTGAAGCTTTGTGATCACTAATAAGGGTGGCGAGGCTGGATGAAGACACCTGGCAATCAATTTGATTATATTGAATATGACAGTGGGGGATGATACAACTGGGAATGTAACATTCCCAGTTAAAAAAATGATAGCTGAGCAAATAGCTGAAAACTGCATGTGAAGAAACAAACACTATCTCTAAAGCAACTGGGAATGTCTGTGTTTCTAAATGATAATTCAGCCAAGAAAAATGAAACTATTATTTTTAACCAACTGCACCTACAACCTATTTCCTGAACACCTCACTCACACAAAGGTGAGTGAACAGAAATAAACTAGTTTTCAGCGTAGAGAGCATTAAAACCACAACATTCCACAGTCATAAGAGTAATAATTATAAACTAAAAGAAACACTGAGATGGAAAGGCATTCTGCAAATACAAAATAGCAGCATGTTGCCTAGTCATACGCTGCAGGGTGAATGAAACCGAAATAAAATGATCTGTGTGCAAGAATTAGTAGAACTGTAATTATTTCAGAAAAACTTGAATGAGGCAGTTGTCCACAATACAATATCTAGAGATGTCTAGAAACTGCACACTAGGAAGTGTTTATTTATGGAGAAGGCAGTCAAACGTGGGAACAGGCTTCCTAGAAAGGCGATCGATACCACATGACTGTCAATGTTTTAGAGGCTTTTGGACAATGTCCTTACGAACATGCTTTGACTATTGGTCAAAGGCAGTTGGACTAGATGATCATTGTAAATAATTTCCAATTGAAATCTATTCTATTCTATTCTATTCTATTCTATTCTATTCTATTCTATTCTATTCTATTCTATTCTATTCTATTCTATTCTATTCTATTCTATTCTATTCTATTCTATTCTATTCTTACTCTTTCATTTCTCATGATGTTTTACCTAGTTGCACAGAGCTTTGAAATCAGTCTTGAAGGATTCCTGCCTAGACAGTAATTCCACTTAGATCTCTTCAATTGTATCCATGAAAAAAAGCAAGCTTTGATTTACTAACATCTGTAAGAGTAGTTAATTATGGCTCAAGTAATCAGATTGACACTTGTCTAATGTGCCACACTGAGGATTAATATTGAAACTTATGTCAACATGCTAACGAAGCATCCCTGAGTAATTATAGGCCTGTTAGTAAAATGTAAGACATACAGAAAGTGGCTTTTGAAATAAAGCAGTACTACAAGCTAGGGATATCACAGTCCTATGAGAGGTTGCATATATGCCAAGGGCAGTTGAAAAAGCCCAAAATACCAAACATGGTCTAGCAGCATGCTATTTTGGATCAATATGAAATGTTCCTAAATGAAGAGAGCATAATTCACTACTGCAAAAGCAAAACTTGTATAACCGTCAAAGCAACAAATCTTCTCACAGAGGAGCTACAGGAAAGAGCTGCTGATGATCTGAAATGGGAGTTACAAGGGATGCCACACACCAAAGCAGTTGATCTGCTGCACATCTGGAAAGAAGCTAAGAAAGCCAAGTATTTCCTTGCAAATCAATTAGGCTCTGTTATTCATTTTTTTTTTTTTGATGCTAAGAATAATGACATTTGAAAATCAAGCCTTTTTCCTACTTTTGAGACTGTAAATTCAGGTAGGCAGATAAATGGATTTAGCACAATCCTGTTGTATTTCTAACTTCCACACTAGTGTTTATATTAACAAATACTTCATTTTGGATTGCCGAATTTATATATGGAAATCTGAGCAAATCTCTTGTCTGTGGATATGATGGGAATTCAGCATAGTAAAGAAAGGTATGAACATCTCAAATCGAATAAAAACAGACAATGAAAAGAAAGGTATTTGTCTAAGTGGCTTCATATTCTGTGATTTCTGGTAGTAACAATCTTAAAGCCAGTCCCTAAAAAATGTGAGCAAAACTAGACATAACAAGACTAAAACCAGACAATGTTGACTGCTGCTTGGTCTGCCAGTTGCTTCCCTCCTTGCCATATGTTTCCAAGTCATAGCTCATAAAATGCACTGTAAGAATGACTATAAACATTTATGTTACATAATATTTTATAATATATATAGTATTTAATACCATCTTATTGTTGTTATTATTATACTACGATGGATGTTCTGAGATTCAAATATGAGAGATCAAATAAAATAATCTGCAGGATCTGGGTGAGAATAGACAGGGGACCTCATTTCTAAATAATTTGACTGTGACATTTGACTTTAGGACTAACACTCCTAACAAAAGTGAATTGCATTGGCAATCACTAAACATTATAGTCCAGTTACTGAGTTATATCAGTCTGGTTTGAAATAGCCATAATTACCTCATGCTTAGGAAAATATCTTTATTAGCCTTCTAACAAAGGAATCTAATATTACAAATAAATCAGTAAAAGGTCTGTGACTTTTAACAGCCTTTCTATGACAAATCTCTCTTTATTCTTCACATTGCAGTGCTCTAACTTATTTCATCTATTCTGATGTGCTTCTGATTTCTACTACTGGAATTGCCTATTTACAAATGACTATTTTGGTGAACAAAATCAAAGTTTCTCACATAGCAGATGACTACAATTAACAGCAGGTGAAAGGGTAAATCAGCATCTTGCTGTTGACTAATAAAGAATTATCTTTTGATGTTTGGATAGTTTCAGAGGGGCTGAGATACTGTAATTTTCTGCTCAAATCTCCCAGAGAAAGAATTTAACCAAACTTTACCCAAAACCCAGAAACGGTATTGTTGGTTATTGCACATGTTTGGGAGAGAGAACGCCTCTTATTTTGATGACAAAAACACCTAGATGAATATTAAGTCTCTCAGGAAAAGAGTCTTGGTTTGTTTCCATGAATTACTTTGATTTCAATTAGGTTTTTTTCAATGAAAAATAATTTCATCAGAAATGTTACACTAACCTAGAAAATTGATGCCATAAAAGCTTAGCCCTCTGATAAATAACTTGATCTTCAAACCTCATGAGGATGAAATGTAACACTGCCCATAGCACCCCAATGTGGAAAGAAGAAGTTGCTAGACACACACTTCATTCAGGTTGCCCAATTCCTGGTAGGCGCTCCTCTACTCAAAATAACATGGTAGTGATACCAGTGTAAGATCAACAAACACAGGCTGCTGAATTCTCTATCACATACTGGAAAGAAATTTCAATGTGAACTGCATCATACCAAACTAGCAGATTTCTATAGAGTAGTACACACACAACTTCTGTAAAGGGAAGACCAGAGTCTGATATCTTTAATCGCAGCAAATGTTACTTTACTCAGCAGCAAGGGTAGTAGTCAGCAAAAATAAATGTGAAAGAATAAAGCTCACTGATAAAATTAAACTGATATCATTTTTCCTACAGATTTCTGAAAACTGTCCTGCCAGGACTGCCAAACATGAAGATATGCCACTAAGTATTAAAAACCTACACAATTTGGGACCAGTCTTGCCTAAAGAGGATCTCTGTTCATGGCACATGACTATGGCTGCTGAAATTATCTGAGGAAATTCTGATTTGAAGCCTAGCTGCTGCTACTACTACTACTACTACTTCTACTACTACTGCTACTATCAAAATATTTTCTGGAGCATTTTCTGGGCTGAGAGGAGGTCCCCAAATGTGACATTTGCTGGAACCTGGTTTTGCTGGGATTTATAATGAAGTGTAATGTGAGATGTGTCTTGGTCAAGGATATACTTAAAGACCATCTATGGGTTATTTAGAGTTCAAATTATACTGACTGTTTGCATTGTTTATCATGAGCAGCAGATTTACTATCTGTCTGTATTTAAACTATATAATGTGTCTAAATACCAAGGTGACAGACATGCAATGTGTCGTTATACAAATATATTGAAAAAATTAAAATTAAAGATTCAGAAGATCTTGTAATACATTAGATATGGATTTGTTTATAAAGGTTTGACAAAAGTGTCACATGAAGGTTCATTACCACTCTAACTAATGAATAGTAATCAGCAACAGCCACCACTGTTACCACTTAATGATCTGAAATGAAGTTTGCCAACCACGAAGTTCAAGAGCCTGATTACAGATAATGGACTTAAGCTTTCTGTTGGGAACTTGTTCATTCTGCAGCCTCAATAGAATTTGAACGTTGAACATTTCCATCATGCTGTAGTTGACTAGAGGTAAAATAGAAGCAGCTGTGGTGAAACTGCTAACAGACTAACTGAAATATATGAAATCTTTTGCTTGGCTGGACCACCAGGAATTTGAATTGTCCTGGAGAAATGTTGTATTACTAGAAGTAAGCTCAAATTTAAGGTAAAAGAATCCTGAAATAGGAACTTCAAACCCCAAATTGAAATTACATAAAGTTTATACACTACAGTCAGCAGTGCCCTGGAAGACAGGAAGGCCAACGGTGTCCTTGGATATACCAGGGACACCATCACCATCTGGTTGAGGCAGGGGATTGTCCCACTCTGCTCTGCACTGGTGTGGCTTCACCTTGAATATTGTGGCAGTTTTGGGTACCACAATATAAGAAAATATTCAGCCATTAGAGAGTGTACAAAGGAGGGCAACGAAGATGATGAAGGGCCTTGAGAGGAAGCTGTATGAGGAGTGGCTGAGGTCACTGAGGTCTGTTCAGCCTGGAGATGAGGAGACAGGGGAGACCTCATTGCAGTCTACAAATTCCTCATGAAGGGAATTGGAGTGGCAGGCACCCAGAGGGTTGTTGGGCACTGGAACAGCCTCCCCAGGGAAGTAGTCACAGCACTGAGCCTAAGAGACTTCAAGAAGAGTTTGGACAATGATCTCAGGCACATGGTGTGACTCTTGGGGCTGTCCTGTACAGGATCAGGAGGTGGATTTCAATGATGTTTGAGGGTTCCTTCCATCTCAGGATATTCTATGATTCTGTGACTAAAATTCACCTGCCCTTGCTGAGTTTCTTCACATAGTAGTCCCAAAGTCTCTTACAGAGTCAGTGGAAGTTTCTCTGAAAGCCTAGCAGACTTCAGACAGGCAGGTGAGACCAGCAGGATTCTACTCTCCTGACCTACAGCTTGCTATTTATTATTCCTAATTATTTTTATAATGTAGTAGGTGGAAGCTGCCCTCACAGACTGAGATTTCCTTGTGTTGGTAAAACCTCTGATACACAGAGGAGAGTGGCCAGACGTTTAATTTTGTCAGGTCACGTACTACCATCTAGGAGCCCCATTGCAAGAGGAAGGACAATGGATTCTTCATTTACTTCAGTGTCTCCGAACAAATGACAGGGAGGGGATGTCATATTTCTTTGCAGTTAGTCCTGTCCTCTCTTATTTTAGGGATCTTCAGGGCACAGCATAAAGTTCTTCCTGGGTGTAAGCATCCCTGATCTCCAGAGGCAGCAGTTGGAATATGAGTGCTTGGATTTCTGCTCTTCTGAATAATACAATACAACACAACATCATTGCTTTGCAGTGCTAACATTCAAACTTCAGAATGATATGCCTGGGAAGTTTAGGATTTTCAGAGGCACGTACATATTTAAGTACCTTACATGCCTGGAAAGATGTGTTGCTATGTTCTTTTACATTGTGTACACAAGTTCATATATAATCAGAGAAAATGAGGAATTGTAGGTAACTCCCGACATGACATGACAAAATACAAATCAAGGTTTAACACTATACTATTATTCTCATATTTACAGAAAGAAACAAGGGTATAAAACTGCCAAATAATTTAATAAATGTAATTACTAAGCTGGTAACACACAGTCATGCTTGATGAACTAATTTGTCAGAATAGTGACACCGTAGGAGCACTAACATGAGCATAGAGCCTTGGCCCTGGAAAAAACTTCTCTGGTTATTAGATTATTAACAGAAGAAGTAAAGGTTGTCTTAACCCAATCCTTGAGGCGATCCTTGAATTTATTATTTCTAGCTCTTTGGCATTCCCCTTATGATTTGTATGTAATCGTAAAAATAATCAGAGAACAGATCTGCCAGAGATACATAGCAGATTTAATTAATAGTAAACAGGGTAAGTCTTCTAAAATATTATTGTTTCACTGTAATAATAAATTGAAAGAATATTTGAATGGATGAGTAAGTAAATAATTAAAAATAATAGGCCTAAACTGACCATGTGCTCTTAAGGAGACTTAGCACTGATTTCACTGAATTGCTCCTCAAGTCATTCTTTCTCCAGGTTGAACATGCCCAGGTTCCTCAACCTCTCTTCCCAGGGCACTTGCTCCAGCACTGATCATCTTGGTGGCTTCACTGAACTCACTCCAGTTGATAAAGGTCTTTCAGGTATGGTGTTAGTGGGGGAAAATGGGGTGCAGTATCTTGGATGTGGTCTGATGAGTGATGAATAAAGAGAGAATCATGCATTTTCATCTACCAGTTGTGCTCTGGCTAATACAGCCTGCTGACCTTCGCTGCTGCAGCACACTTCACTGTGACTGCAAAGCCAAGGTGTCAGGCAAATAATTACTTTATGTTGCAAGAGCTACAAGATGACTTTATTTCTCCTTAAAAGATCAAATCTGGAGAGATGCCGAACACTAGAAACTCCCTTCTGGGATGCTAAAGTACAGAAATGGACTAAAATCAATTAGTAGAAGAGAGGAACAGATTAGTTAATGGCAAGAAATTCAAGCTTTGGTTTAGTTTCCAGAAACTGCAGAACAAAGTATCCTTTCTATCCACTGAACCAGCATAGGAAACCAGCCCCAAGCAATAGATTGTTCTTTACTAATTAATTCAGCTAGCAAGTGATGGTGTTGATCCTTTTAAGGTCAGAGACTGCCTACATAAACATAGATGAAACAGGAAGAGTAGGTGAACTCCAGAGAAAAGAATACCACACTCAAGTTAAGTAAATCCCAACACTCAGGGATGTCTGTGACAGGACACCTGCCTGAACTATTTCACCAACAGTAGTAGGGTAGATACAAATTGTTTAAAAGAAAGGGTGGAAACCGACACAGGTCACTCCATGAATCAAAGAATTATTTAGATTGGAAAGGACCTTTAAGATCATTGAGTCAAACCATTAAGCCAGGACTGCCAAATCCTCTACTAAACCATGTCTCTTAAGAACCACATACACATGTCTTTTAAATATGTAGCCTTGTGGACAAGGGAGACCTAAATGGAAATTCAGGTTTACTTGGAATTAAAACTCAGAATGAAGTTAATCACTAGTATAAAACTTGCCAGTTGAGTCGAAACAGGAAAAGAGGAGAAAAAATAGCTGAATCCAACAAGGGCATTTGGGAGAGCAGAAAACACTCCGAGAAGCCAAATGTTTCAAGTAACTTCAAATCCTTTAAAGGTATTTCTAATAAGTTCTAAATTGCTAACTAAACTAAAATTTTAGTTTTACTAAATTAACAGTGGCGCTTTCTTATGATCATGTGCTGACAAAATCGAAGTTGTTGTGTGACTACAGCAAAGTTTCAAGTGCACCATAAAATCCTGGAATAATGGTAAGTCTGGTTAAAGATGATAGTCGTGTTTGATGTTTTCCGCTTTCAGCTAGGCATGGAAACCTTGGGGCAAGCGTGTGATCTGGTATAGGGGTAGATGAATTCAGAAGACTTACTTCAAGGAGTTTAAGGCTCATGTTTGCTATGGGGAATTTTCCCACATGAGAGAGTGCCATCTTTCCCAGGAATGCGTCTGTGTTTTTCTCCTCCTGCATTCCACAGGGATTGGCTCCCTGCCATGGGAAAAAGACAAGGTTGCAGACTTTTCAGAAGGACCCTGCAAGCAGGTGAGGAGCAGTGCAGGAGAAACAATAAAAGCCTGGAGGAGAACAAGGGTATGCCTTTTCCCAAGGCCTGATGTTTGTAACACTAATAGGTTTAATGTTCTTTAGTTTTTTTAATCTTCTCACCTTTGGAAATAAATTTTCCTGAATCCTTCCACTCCTGGCATTTTTGGGGATCCCTGAGTTATCTTTCCTTCACACCTGGTAAGGTACCTTCCCATCTGCCCTGCTGCCTGAACAAAACAAATGGCAATCTGGATACTTGCTCCTCTCCCACAATGTCATAAAATAGCATAGATGGTAGGTTGTTTTTCAAGGGGTATAAGATCTGTGATACCTTCCTAGCTACTCATGCAACTTTCTCCACTTGAGGACTTGCTCAGTGGGAGAAGATGTGGATTTATCAGGCAATGAGGCATAAGGAAAAAACTTGCTCTACACATTAGCCCTAACCACGGTACTGGTCTGCTATGTCACAGAATGCTATGTAACTCTTTTTTAGACCAGGATGGTATTCATCTACATGAAAATTTGTTATTCACTGTTTACACTGAGACCTGCATGTTTAATGGCTATAAGTAACACAGTGACTCTGTGTATTAGCTGCTGTGGAGATTCCTGTCCCAGTCGATCTTTAAGTTATTTTAAGATATAGGCAAATGAAATTAAAGGCTGGAGAAAGGAAAGAAGTTTATAAAGAAGTTGGGATATTGATATCCTGAAGTTTCACTGATAAACTGTAAAAAAAGTATTTTCTCCGAGCCATTAGATAAATAAGAAATAATAATATTTATTTGTTTAGCCATCCTTGATTTCTGCCTTTATTGGGAAACTGTTTTCCTGCAGATTCCTTTTCAGAATAGGGTTTTGACTGGTTGTGAGCCAATTCACCATTCTCACAGACAAATTCTAGAGCAAAGAAGGGGAGGAATATTCTCTTGAAATACCTATAGAAGAAATATATCTTATGCTAGTGTCACTGCAGAGCAGGTACTTGAACTATTATGCAGAGAACAGCACACAGGAAGCAGCAGTGTTGTCAGAAGATGTTTGTAGGTAGGTTTTCCAACTTATTGCAGTGTATATATGTCTAATCTCAGCGGTAAAATAAGAACACAGTGTGTATGCATATGTGCATGGTGTCTATGAATGTATGTAAAAGATGTAATATGTCCATTAAATGTACACAGGTCCTGTGATTTTCAATAGGATCAGCTCTCAACCCCTCATTTGTCCAATATGCAGGCTAGGTGTGTGACACGAATGGGAAAATATCTTTTGGAGAAAATGGCAAACACAGTCTAACTAGTATTTAGGGACATTGTGATTTTATATCTAGAGAGACCTTGGACAGATGAGAGTTGACACACAGCTATTCTGGATTTACAGTCAATTCCTGTAAAAAGAGTCCTGATTTCAGTAGTTTTCATTCAGAAGCAAAACAAGGAGGGGAAGGTGCTTATTTTTATCTTAAATTAGAGCTAGGATACTCACCTATTACACAGAATGGTTTCCTTGCAAAGCGCAGTCTTCCTTGCCATCCTCGATATCGACAACAGCATCCAGCAGACCAGATACGAATAATGAATTCCAAACCAAAGACAACAATCATGACAAATTCCTAGAAATGGCAAGTAAGAAAAACACATTACAGATGAACAAGGCCAAAGCATCAGGAAACATCTGAACCATTGTTTGTGTCTAACAATCCACCTTGAGAATCTGAAGATACCAAGTTAAACAACTTGCTCCCCAGAAGCACCTACACATCTACAAGAAGCACACAGTCCCCAACTTCCTAATGAATGGTCCAAATCTAACCTGAATAACATTAAATATAATGTAAGATTGGCTACTAAATATGAAACACTGAAGAACTGAATCATACACAAAAAGTATCCGAGCAAAATACTCAGAGACTTTAGATACTGAGGATCAGGCCACAGGTAATTTGGACAGCTAGTGAAGAATATGTTCCATATTCGCATCCAAACAATTAGTTCTTAGTTTAAAGGCTAAATGTTTTGGGAGATATGTTCTCATCATTGCAATATACGTGTGAAGTGACTGAGATGATGCAGAAGCATTTAGAAATAAAGTTGTTCCCAGATGTAGGTTAAGATACATGAAAGTGTAATTACATACAATCGGTATGTAATTGTTTGTAAGGCAGTAAATTAATGTGCCCTCTAGGCATAACCTTCTCTGGATAACTTGTGAATGAAAGCATTTATAAGTCTTGCCTTGCCTGTTTGGCTTGCTTTTCATTCACAGTGGAACCTTCTTTAAGACTGTCTATTTTAATAGTATCAACCTGTATTTATGCAATTTTTATTCTAAGACAGTTTTCATTATTACAGTGAGGTCAACAGAGTTGCAGTAATAGAGCTTGGAGCACGATTCAGCTCCATACCCTAAGGAAATCTGAAAGCCTATAATATGCAGTGATATAACAGATACACATTAGTACGGAATTACAACCTTAGATACCTTTCAGGAGTACTACTGTAAAGTTATGGGTTTTGGAATAACAAAATAAAAATTTCTATGTTCACTAAAAGGAGAAAAGTACTTGATGGAGTTTCTTCAACAGCTCATCAAGAAGAAGGTAGGACAGGAGTTGTGTTTTGTTTGGCAGTTGAATGAATATCCTTGTCCAGGAATAAGGTGTTCTTTGTCAGCCAATTAATTTGTTATTCCTGTAAGATGAGGACTACTGTGGTACTGGTAAGAAAGTGCTACAAATTAATTAAGTAGAGAAATATTTACAAGGGTAGGGTGTATCCAGTATTGACTTTCCCCCAATAACCACTTTGCATGCTTTTAAACTGTGAGACCCTACAACTCTATAAGCCAGTAAGGTTGTAAATATAATATATGTCAACTTGGACATTAATTTACATGAACAAATGGCATTATTAATGTTGTGTCATGTAATAGTGCTTTAGTAAATTATTATTAGTGATAGAGCATTGAAACATTGTGAATTTAATTGCTTTAGCCATCACAGAAGAATTTGAAAACATAATGCTACTTCCTAAAGCATCAGCTTGTTTAACTACGTTACATTAAAAGCACTTTTAGAGCCTTCTTCAGTGTCTTCATTTCCAGTTTTTTAAATCCTGTGTTGAATGCCTAAATCACAAAAGCAGAATAAGATCCCTCTGCTAAATGAAATGTCATACTTTTTATTAATAAAGGACACATGGAGAAATGAGTGTGATTTTTTAAGCTTTTCTTATTATTCCAGTGCAAGTATCATCAACTTAATTCCATGGACATTGTTATTGCACAACTTCAGAGAGGATTATCTACAAAATTGAAAACGTTTCCCATACAGTGACAATAATTTTTATAGTTGGCTACTGTGTGGTACATTTCCTTGAAGGAAATTCTGTGTAGGCCAAGAATAAAATGAACAAGAAGCCAACTGGAAAAAAAGGAAGAATACATATTTTAGTTATTTACTACCATTTCTTTAGGGATATTTAGATCATGAATTGTCAAATCTGGTTTACACATTGTTATATGATGTCTTTGAATTTATAGGGTTTGATGGCAGGCACCCAGGCCATCTGACATCTGATTCTCTTAACAGAGTTTCTTCTTTGGGGCAGGAGAGGAGAGGAAGCCTGTGAAACATGAAAAATACTTTGCTTCCAATCAAATATTTTCCTTGTTAAAACTTAATCACACTTCAAAGTTTGTTGTTTGCCTGGAAAACATACTGTGTGTACAGATGGGGAATATGCTTTGTAAGTACACTGAAATTGTCACAGGCATCTTACAGAAGGTGAGCCATACTCTAGATCCCAGCAGGGCCTCTAATGGAAAACTGGCAAGAACAGAAAGTACTTAATGATCCTGGAAGGACTAGTCCATAGTTCAGTTCTGCTAAATCAGGATCACAAAACTGACAGCTTTTTTTTATGTTTACTCTTTGGGTTTCTACCCAGTCTTTTATTCATCACCTCTACTATTGTTAGCAATTACTATGGGCTATGCTTGCTCAGTTATACAAACATGAAAAAAGTCATTGTGTGCTGAAAGCATATGTTTGAGATTCTCTGTACACTTTTATGTCACAGACAGAAATCCTATTTGTCACAGAAACACATATACTACAAAGATAAACTTCTTGGAGATGCATCTATTTTGGGAGAGAAAAAGAACAAAAGTGTATTTTTCTCAGTTCTTTTTTGTGTGGGTAGGATAAGAGTATAAGATTTTTCTTGAAGAAACAATGTGAAATATCTGTTTTCATTCCTTAAGAAAAATAATTCTAGCACCACTGAAGTTTATGCATGTTAATATTCCCTCAATATTAACTAAAGTTTCTGCTACTTAAGTAAATTTTAAAAACAGTCACTGTAGTTATAGTGAGTGAACCCAAATACAGTAAATATTGCTCTGCACAGTGGGATGCTAAAAGAACTGCTGATTTAAAAAATACTATGTATGATTTTCTCCCACCCACATCAAGTTTCTGGAGGTTTTAAAGTACAGTATAACCTTTAAAAACAGAAAAGACATTGAACAAAGCGTAGATGAGGTTTCACACTTATTTTTGCACTTTCTGAAATAACGGTATTTCAAACTGATCCTTATATGCTGGTAATTCCTACTTCCTCAAACAAAACTGATTTTGAAGGGATTACATATAATAATAAAGTCTGAATGAAAATTATTTTACTAAAAAATGCGAATGCATTCAAACAGAACACTTCACAGTAGTATATAGGATAGCTTTGTTGTATTTTGGATTGGTCCAGGTCAGAATCAGAGAGAGACAGAACCCAACACCACTGTGTAAAAAAAGCAATGTTTTAGTAATCAGGGTATTCAGTCACAATGTAAAGGCAAACCTCTGTCAAGGTTAATGCAGGCCAGGTAATGACATTATTTTTTTCCTATGGCAGCTGTACAGTCACGATATTCTTGGTTTTCCATGGACAAAAATTGTAGGGGCACATCCCAGAGAAGATCAGGATTTCTATTTTTTTTTTAATTTCATTTGAAAGGCTCCCTGCAAACTTAAATAGAAATCTAGGCTCTTAAATAACTTGGGTTTAGTTCCCTAGCAATTGGAACAGAAGATCAGAGCATAATTGGAAAGGCATGTGACAGAATAACTCATTCGACCTCACATGATTTACAGACTTGCTGTAGAAATTATGCATTCCAAGTATCTCTATCCTACATATAATATGATGGAGCCACATTAATTTTGAATTTCTTATGAGTAGCAACATTTACAGGAGAATGGGAAAGTTCTGCACTCTTGAAAAATCTGCCCCCTTCAAAATTCAGCAAGGCTGTATTTGAATTGATCTGCCACTATTTTAGCTATTCAGACTCACAGTTACCACCTTCCAGTAACTCCTATGGCAGATACATTGGTGGTTCAGACAGTGGAAAGTTCTTCCTTCTCCAAGCACAGTTCATCCAAACTGATGAAGTTTTCATTCTGAAGTGTTTCTGCATACACAGTTCCAGTTGTCATGGGGAAACATGCATATGCAAGAGTAGCAAGGCTGAAACACATGGGCTTAAAAGGTTCAGTTGCTATTGGTGTAAGGAACACAGGTACCAGTGTATTCCTGAGGTTTTTTACATCTGTGTGTGCCTGGATTGTCATACCACTGGAACAACGAGGGAGACACAAATGGAAGGAAAGGAAAATAAGAGGTCATCCAGAGCAATGATTCTGTTAACAAAAGGTCCCAGAGGACTTTAATCAACAGGGTTGATAATTAGCAAAATCAAGCATACTTTGTACAATCCAGCTGCTATAAGCATGTTTTCCCACTTTCTTTCCCCCTATCTAATTAGGATACAAAAGGTGATTTGTTGAAATTGTTTACATTAATATGCTTCTCAGGTAGTTTTTAATGATAAAGATTTCCCTAAGCATAACTCTATAACAGCAAAAAAAAAAAAGCTTATGTCATAGTTTTCTTACTCTTTAGCATAACAGCTTATTAAAATTTAAAATAATTTGCTGATGATGAATCCAGGTGCCTTTGCTGCAGACTGTAATTTCTGGGAATTAGAGTATTTTTTGCAATAAGAAAATGACCAAAATTGAGCACTCTGTGCTGTTCTAGGATGCTCTTGGTTATTTCACAATGTGTAAATGAGATGAGGTTTGGATATAAGAAATCCACCCAGAAGACAATGTCTCTGCTCGTATTTGAATTATATTTCTTATATGGAAATTGTGACGTTAATTATTCTAAAGGCTAATGAAGTAGCAGAACAGAGCTGCAGACTGATGAAGGACCTGCCTGTCTTGAGCTCACAGGAGAACTGGACCTACAAGTCCATTGTTAGAAGCCTGAGAAATGGACAAGAACAGATCAAATTAATCCTCTGAAATAAGCTTTAATAGGGCCACAAGTGTTTCCCTTCTGAAGACACCTCTGCAGTGTAGCTGCACTGCAGATCTTCATCTGGTGTAAGGCAGCCAGCCTCACTACACTAACACAACAGCAGGAACAGGAGGAGCTGTGTCATCTGATACAGCCAGGGATATATCCCCTCTTCCCTAAAAACTCATAAGCAGGCCAGTCCAGTGTTTCAAAATCAGGGAAGTCCAGTGATTCCAAATCAGTTTGAAAGGAGGGAGAATAAACATATTCTGATACTTTAATTCATGGCTGACTTGTTTAAGAATGTCACCAACTGCAAACATATCTTTCTGGCAACACGTGAATAGTTGATACTGCCCTGATAGCAATGCTTTATTACTCATAGTCCAAAAGGATGAGCTTATTTCATCGTTTAATTAAAGCAAGAACAGAACACCTCAGCTTCTCAACAACAACCCCCTCTTAAGGAAAGAAAAAACCCAACTCTACTGATTCCAGGTACTGAGCAGCAAAGCTGGGCTGTACACTTTAAAGAGATGCCATAGGGACGTGAAGACACGCACAACACTAGTTTGCCTCAATGAAACTTGAGGAAGGTTTGAACTTTAAATAGTTATGGTGCAGAAATTGGTGCAAGACTACAGACAATTCTGTTATACTGCCCATTTTCCAGATTGAAACAAGCAGATAAGAATATATGCATGCTTTATAGTTTAAAATAATGGTACAATTAGAACACATTGGTGTTGTTTCTGGTTCAGCATTAAAAAGGGAGATCTTCTGTCTAAACAGCTAATGAATATATCTACATGTGCATACATACACTTAAGAAACTAATGTTTTAATTCTTTCCAAATCATTTTAACAGAGGGAGAGAGAGCCATAAATCCAGAAACATAACTAAGAATAGACCCTATCAGTGGCATATAAATTACAACCAGGGTTTTAGTTCAACTCCCAGTGCAATACACAAAAAGCTTGAAGTGAAATTTATGCACCTTTTTATCATTTATCAATTTTATAATGAATGTGATACTTTTACTGCACTTGCTTTTCCAAATTATGAATAAGATTTTCCATGTAGATTCTACATTAATAAAGGATTATTGAGAAATCAGTTCTGTGCCTTTTAATCTAACACAAAGCTACAAGGCTATTGTTATAATATTAAAATCCCACTTATATCCTTAGTCCACATGTTATAGAGGACTTCTGCTATCCACTTCCTTTTTACATTTTTCTGTTTATACCTGAAATGGCATCCATCAGTCATGCTTCTTCTTTACTCCCTTGCAGCAGAAAAAAGCAGAGATTTTTTTATCTCAAGCAAAACCAGTTTTACATCCGATAGTACAGCCCAGCACCAGAATGACATAGACACCATCTAATTATGGTTTTCATAATCTCTTACAGAGTAAATACAAGTATTTACAATATCAGACACAATGCACAATTCCTACCACTGAAACTGTGCCAGCCTTTTTCAGCATCCATTGCCCACCCAGAGCAGCAGACCCTCTTCACACCACCACCATGTACTAACAGCTGAGGACCTGTTGGTGCCAGAGGAATGGGTGCTATGGAGGTGCACTGGCAATCATGGTTATTGTGATTACCATGTCAATGCACATGTGGGCAAACAGATCCCAATACTCCTTCTGGCTTTTAGCAGATATGGCTCTTCCAAGAACACCCTGGTGATCACTGAAAACCCTTATTCAAATTTGGGAAAATGACAAAGGGAAATACTGGCTTCTCCACGTCTATCCTGCTGTTCTCCAGATACTTCATCACCTTTAAATACAGTGTTTTCCAGCCATTTGCACTCAGTGCTTTGTGCCATACCATTTGTTTAAGTGTCAGGTACAACTTCACTTCTGAGGGACTCCTTAAGGGAGATGATACTCATAAAACTCACATCAGAGAATAATTTTCTACTTTCCAAAATTTTTTTACTCTTCTTTGTGTTTGTTCATATTTTCTTTCTCTGTAATGAGAGAAAATCAGCAGTAAATGGTCTAACTTTGGTTTTAAAATTATCCTCATATTGCAAACAATGAAGCTGTCTACAGCTGCCCCCAGGCCTTCGCATTCCCTTTGTGATTTATTAATGCATTTTTTTCTGCTGTAGTCACATTTCTGATGTCACATGTCAGAGGCAGAACGTTCAAGCACATGTTTCTGTAGAAACACAGCTCCGAAATTTTCCTTTGAAACTGTTTGTGATGAATTTTGTATATTTTCTCTTTCCAAAAGAAATGTCAAATGGGCATCAGAACTCTGAATCCTTTTATTCTCTGGTGTCCATGTTGATTTTTTGTTGATGCAAGGGGTTTAGATGAATTGTTATGGCTGATCACATGTATGTGAATTAAGTGATAACATTTGACGCGCAATATAGCAGACCAGGACAGAATTTTTATTCTTTTATTCTTTGGTATTATCATGTTTGGAGTTTTTAAATCCTGGAGACTCTGCAAATATTTGCAGTGTTCTTTTTAAAGTTACTTCTTCTTGCAATTTCCCAGTTCTCAAAGTTCATTAAGAGAGCTTTCCTAGGCATCCATCCACTCATGTTTTGACCACTGAAAGACCTGTGTGCATCTTCAGTGTTATTACACTGAAATGTTACAAGCAACAAACTTTTTCAGAAAGGAACTTTAAGATAGTATTTTCTGAAAACTTGTAACATTTGACAAACCGGACTTGGTAGGCACTGTATCCAATCTGCCAAAATCCTGCTCATGCATTTAGTTTCTCAAAGATATCACCTGATCAAACACTTCTGCTCTGTGAACAAGTCTTTGGTTACAATATTTTAGTTCAGTTCCTTAGGTTCAGTGAAGAAGTTGACTTCATCTCCTCTTTTTTTTTAGTCCAATAACTACACTTTAAAACCAAGTGTACCAAGTTTTGTGGTTTACACATCATACTGTTTGCTGAGTGTTTTGCAGCTTTTCCTATTATCTTTATTTCTAGGCATATGAAATTATGGTCTTTTGGAAAAAGAAAAGAACAAGCGTTTTCCACATCTTCTTGAAAACATATATATATCTTTGTGGTGCAATCAGCCAATTCCTGTCTGGTTCAGATTTGATACCAAAGTTATTATCCTGCCAATGACATACACCCTTTCCTTAGACACTTCACGGAAGCCTAAATTTAAAATGGCCAGTATTTATTTTACTAATTAATTTTTGTAGCAGACCCACTGTTCATAGTCCTCAGGACTGAACATAGTTACAGTGTGTGTCTTTGTATTTACCATCATCTTCACTTTAAACTCTATGTGGAATTTTTTACTATAGGTATGTCTGCTCTGGGTCCTCACAGTTTTTTTTTTTGTTGTTTTGTTTTTTGCTTTGTTTTTAAATATTTGCCTGTATTTCAATACTTATTTGCTTCACTTTGCAGATTTTAGACTAGGTCTTGTGACCAAATTTCTCCTCTCACTAGAGGAAAGTTCGTATTTTGACTGCAGCAAGATATGTCTTTGCATGCTTTGTCACATCTGTGCAAAGTGACTGCGTGAATTGTAGTTTCTGTATGCTACTCAGATGGTGGATGTTCCCTAGATTTCCTACCAGCTTTCATATTACTGAAACACTGACTTCTTCAGCACTCTTTTCTTTTCATTTTTGACATTTAATGGTTTGTAGATTTTTTCCCTAACATTTTATTTATAACCATGTACTTTGGTTTTCCTCTGGAGACATAGTCTGCATTTCCATTTGGCAAATCAATATTTTCCTGACAAGGGTCAGGCCTGAATTTCTGATAGACAGTTTGATATCTATCCATTTTTACTGTTGCAATATAAACTGTTGCCTGTTTTAGGGACGTAGCTCTTGATCTCCCTACAAAAACAACTATGGATCCTTATCAATCTCTGGCATGAAGCCAATAAAATTCAATACTGCAGGGTCTAGCATAAACTATTACAAATCTACATCTATGGAAAATACTATACTTATGACTTGGAAGTTATTTCCCATGTTACCTTGTTATCAGTTAAACTGACAAAACAAGAAGGAACACACATCATGGAAGAGCAGTTGTGCAGGGAGTGTAGCTCACTTGTCCTTAAAGGAGGTCAAGGAAAACTAATTCGGTCCTTTAGCACAATTTGTTGATTAACCTGAAAGGAGATATGCTTTTCTCTCCTCAAAGAATTATATCCCAATTAATCTGAAGTCTGACACTCCATCTCTAACATCTAATCCTCCCCATTTTCCACTCTTAATCTCAAAATCCTCATAGAGATCCTGTGTTCTGCTAGAGAAAGTGGCCCCTTGAGTGGCTGGCTGAAAGACTCTTTTCCAGATAATGTGAACAGTCCTTTCCCTCTTAAGAGTATGTTCTCCACATTTGAATGCTAATCCTCCTTGTTTTGGGAAATAAAGGGAATCAGAAACTTATTGTTCGCAGTACTAGTATCTTCTCTCTTGACTTTCTGCATATATCCATATAATATCATCAACAAGATAAGCTAAGTGACAGCTTTTATATAGGAACATATAACAATAATATAAAAGAGTATAATGTAGCTACTTAGAAAATCAACACTGGCTTTCTTACTGTAGGTTAGTCATTTTAATGTTAAAATTGTACTAGGTCATGAATTTGTTACGTTTAACAGTGCTTGTGGTTGTGCTATTTCCATCCATCTTCCTTCACTGCACAGTACCACCCATTTCTCTATACATGCCCTGTTCATTCAGAGGAATGGAAAATAATTTCATGGATGGTATTTCACCCAGCAGACACTGGCTTGTGGCAACTCCAATGATCTTAACATTGCACAATAAATGCAGACTTCTCATTGGAGAGTAACTGCTTGATAGTTCTGCCTGCCTGGGAATTGCTCTGGCAGTGACTGAAAATCTCTCTTGCCTTCTACTGCATTTACTACTGAATGCTGTAGCCCTTAAGGTAACTGTTCATCATTATCCTACTTTCTTCAGGTGCTTCAGTTATGAGATTTGTCTTTGTCCTGACTGCAGATCACATGTACTGATGTGGTTTTAGTAATTGTTAGTCATCAAACTCATTTAAGCTTTCTCAGTAGAACTATAATATGTTGCATTTTTAATTACAATGGAAAGACTATTTTTTGAGTGTGTGATTTTTCAATTTTTTCTTTACAAAGGTTATTTCTGCTTAATATAGAATAAAAGAAAAGGAAGGAAAAAACATTACTGACAATATAATCCATCCCTGAAGCATGCCAATAAAAGGCTTATTTATGCCTGATATATTGAGACATCTTTTCTCTCTAATGTGCTGAAGTGTGAGTGGTGGTGAATGGTGTCACATCCAGTTGGCGGCCAGTCACTAGTGATGTCTCCCAGGGATCAGAGTTGGGCACAGTTCTGTTTAGTATCTTTACTGATGATATGGTCAAGGGAATTGAGTCCACCATTAGCAAGTTTGCAGATGATACCAAGCTGGGAGAAAATGTTGATCTGTTAGAGGTAGGAGGACCCTTCAGAGGGACCATGACAGACTGGAGAGATGGGCTGATTCTAATAAGACGAGATTTAATAATTCCAGGTTCTGGGTTCTTCACTTTGGTCACAATAAACCCTTGCAGAGCTATAGGTTGGGGACTGAGTGGCTGGAGAGTAGTCAAGCAGAGAGGGACTTGGGAGTTCTGGTCAATAGGAAACTTAGTATGAGCCAGCTGTGTGCCCAGGCCAATGGCATCTTGGCCTGTATCAGGAATGGTGTAGCCAGCATGAGTAGGGAAGTTATTCTTCCCCTGTATTCAGCACTGGTTAGGCAGCACCTTCAGTACTGTGTCCAGTTCTGGGCCCTCAGTTTAAGAAAGATGTTCGATTTGGGAAAGAAAACATTGGAAATTATTATTTCTTGAGAAATGCTGATTTTGAGTTTTGACAAACACTGATTTTTTTAGCTTAGGGATCAGTTAATCTGTTTCTCTTAGAAGACCTATCAAAACTGCAATAACATGGTCTATATTCTACCTTTGTTAGAAATGTATCTATAATTGAAATCTCTCAAAATCATTCAGTTTTTCTTTTTATGTCCTGAGAGCTGGTCCCACAGAGTCATCCATTCAGTCCTCTGTCAGGTCTGGTGGCCTTTCAATGAAGCTCAGCAAGAGAATTCAAGTTCTAGTAAAATATAAACTGAAAAATGCTACTTTTTTTTTTAATTGAGCACTATCCATCTCCCATTTTTAAATAAACTCTGCCTAATTATAAAATTCTGTAGTGGATTTCTGTTATTACACCCCTGTGGACAGATTTGCTCTCTTAGAGCAGAGACAAATAGAATATGTGCTTACCTGCTATGGGGCAGCTATATCCTATGCTTTTTAATCAATGTGCATCCTCTTTCTACTTTTCTTTTATGCAAAAGTTTTAGAAAGAAAATATATTAGAAAGATTTTAATTGCTAGAAGCACTTAGTAGACCACCCTTTTGGATTTGTGTAAGTGACCACAGTACATGTAGAAATCAGCTTCATCCTGTGCACACTGCCTGCTTTTGTATTTTTGAAAGTTATTTCTGCCTAAAGAATGCGTTTCTAGAATACTTTTTCAGAGGCTTTTATCTGGAAGAACTGGGTACAGCTTTATACTCCAGCCATTTCTAAAGAAAACCCCAAAACAGATTCGATAAAACCAGTCCTGCAGAAAGTCATCTGTTTTATCAATCTCTCCGTATCGATTAACAATGAAAATTATGAAAAAATGGAATTCTTTGTCACTTAAAGTGACATTTTTTTTTCTCTACTGCCTCAGTTTTACTTTTAATCAGAAGTTCTCAAACAATCAAATGCTCAAATAATATTTTATGCCTGGACAAATGAAGCATTTAAACTGATCCAAGACCCCTTTTTTTTACTTCTAAATTTTGTCAAATCTTCATGGGTCTACTCAAATTATTTTATTTATTTTCTTGAACTGAGAGCAAAGAAATAGAAGTGAACCAGAATTTCACATAGCTTTCAGCTTTACTTGAAAATGAACTTAAAATATAGAGAGTTTGGTAAAGAGTAAATGACCGCCAGTTCTAGATAATATTCCTCCTTGGCTATCTTCCCCAAATGATTTGATTTTGCCTTCCCAGCCTCAGTTTTACTTCTCTTGTGTTTATTATTTGGTAAAATGCCAGCAAATGTACTTTTAGATCAGCAATAAACTAAAGATTATTTTCTTGCTGTGTTAGTTGGATTCTTAAGCTGCTTGTGGTTTATTTTGATGCTGAAGTAGATTTTATTCTACTGCCTGTCTGGGATATATTACTGCTACAACCCGAGTGACAAAACTTGTGTCACAGACAAGGTCAAAGCATAATTACCATTGTATGTATAAAGAGTTTTATCTGATGCTCTCCTCCTGGATATTCTTGTTATTTCTGTACACAAATCTAACCAAATTAATTACTGATGTAACAGTCCAGTGTTAGTGTATGTAACATGCACTTCATTTATCTGCTGGATAAGTTTTTGAAACATAAAATTCAAATATTAAAGGCGTTTCCCTTGACAGGCCCCCCGATAAGGAGAAGATGCCTTGGAATACAGTAGTACTTGTGCAGATGCCAGAACCGAAGCACTGGCTGGGTCCAACAAAATGCAGCGGAGCAAGTTTGCCTCGACTCTGGGAGCAGACTTCAGACATGTCTCAGAAGCCCTCAGCTAGTACTGCTTTCCTAAACAATGATTTACTTAGAGCTAGCATACAACACGTTGCATGTTTCAGAGAGAGTGTTTAGGATGGAGTGACGAGGAGGTATGTTTTCTGCTGCCTTGTAAGGCGAGGCTGGGGAAGATAAATGGAATTGACTGCAGAAGAATAATCTCAGTTCCTCTGGCCTTTCTGAGGTGGAGGAAAAGGTTTTCTCACCTTACATACACTTCCTTCTTTAACTTCCTTGTGTAGTTATGAGTAGCTGTAATATGTCAAAAGCCACAGGTGACAGTGCAGGCAGTAGCTCAGGTATAAAGCTGAAGCACCATTACATTAGCTTTTTAGCCAATTAATGTGGCAGTAGGCGGGCCATCTGGAATAAATATGCAAAGCAAACAGTTCACAGAAACCCAGCAGGGAGCTCTATGGATTGTTGTATTTGCACAGTATTTCGTTAGAAAATAAACATATATCTTCCATCTCAAGCACAAAGCAAAACCAGTATTAAACAAGATCTGACAGTTAACTCAGATGTCTTACTAAATGATGCAGAGTTGTCAAAATCACTGCAAGGAAAAGGTTGAGAAAACTCAGGTGTTGCCACAGACAAAACAACTGCTCCTGATTTAATGTGAGAATGTATTTTCCCCTTGGATTACACTTGCAAAAGCCTGCTTTGATAACATTGCTAATATCAGCTAATGATTCACTATGCAGAGAAGGAACAAATCATGCAAACTGCAATAAACCAGTCAGCTTTAGCCTGCTTCTGGAAATCCATACTTTGCTGTGTTTATATTTTTCTCCATTAGAGACCCATAGCAGGAGATGCAAAATTTGTCATCACTAGGTTGTTCCTGCCAAGGGTTTGATGAACACACTAGGCTACAAGCTAGAAATGTTGTACCGGGCTAGTATTGAGGCTCCAAGGATTAACCATGCATCCTCTTCCTTGTTAAGGCCAATTCTGTGTTCAGAGAACACCATGGGGTGCACAGTCAGAACTGTTAAGGTAGACAAAGTTTATCTTTGAAGCCATAGCAGCAAAAGAGCACCACAGTTCCCCACTGCAGACACTGAGCAGCTCCATTCTGCTGCTGGACTCTTCTACAAGGACTGATGTCTCAGTTACAAGAGCTCACCACATCTCTGTCCCAGGATGGGAGCAAACCCAGGACTTCACAGAGCTCTGCCACATTCTGGCTCCTGTGAGACATGTGGCAAAGCACAGGGAATCTGTTTATCAGCCAGCTGAGAAATCAGCAGCGGTAAGTGTACAAATACAATCAACAAATATGTGGCCCATGGGAAATGCATATTTTTTGCCAGGATAAATGGCATTTCTGCAACCAAGTTCCATAGTTATTCAGGAAAATGGATTACTTGTCACAAAAGCACCTGCTATTATAAACAGGGCATTTTTAGACTATTCAAATTTTCCTGTTTTCTAGATCAAAAAATCATAGCAATTAGTGTACCAATTACAATAATATAACTAGCTGCAGAACATTAAAACAAACTTCCATTTGCCAAGTGTTGTTCAGATCTGTAAATAATGGGTCTAAGTATTAGTGTAGGATTAAACTGGTAACCTTTAGTGGGTTTGATGCCACCTGATCTTTTCTTCAGAGAAAGAAAAAGCCCTAATATGGCTAGGAGGAAAAAGGCAACATTTAGCATGCCCTTCTCTAATTAGCCCTGCTAAGAAATCATGCAGTGGAGCAGAACACCACATATCTGCACTTAGCCAGCTCGGGACATTTAATTCAAGTATCTTGATGCAGTGGCCCATTCTGCTGTAGGGACATTGCATACACCATAATTGTCAGCCTACTCACTCCACAATTAATTAGCTGTTTTGAAGATCAGGACTTTTGGATATATACAGTGATGACAAATAAAATGTTGCATTTGTCAACAGTTACTTCACCTCAGGCACTACCTAACAAGCCATAGGACATGGAACTGAAATAACCATAATAACCCTAGATATATAGCAATATTTTAATGATCACTACTGCCTATCCTCAGGCCATCACTTGCAGAACTAAATGGCCCATCAAAAAGCGGATGAATAAAGTGCCATCCATACAATGAATGAAAACTTCTAAGCACTTTTAGAGATTAAACCCATTTATATCTGCCACAGAAGGTAAAAAGGAGAGAGACACATAATACAAAAGCACGTATTATGAAGAAATAATGAAAATACCACATCTTAATCCAGCAACTGCCACTAAAATGTCAGTATCTACCACACATTGGTAGATAAAAATTGGTATCTAAGATACCAAAATTATTTCCTATTTTAAGTATAAGAGCCTCTTACTACATACTGACTTTATAAATGGCAGCAGCAATATCAAAGGTCTTTCATGCTCAGTCAATGTCAAACTGCAGTAGAAAAACTATCAGCTATAAACCACAGCAATTCTCAAGCAAAGAAAGGGATGCTATGCAGTACTTTATTAGCACTGTTGTACAATGTGACCTGTTTTTAAATAAAAAGATGGTGGAATCCTCATCCTGATGAAAAGTCTGATTCTTTTAAAGTGCTCAGGTATTTTATTACTTCTTCCATGGTGAGGGAGAGGATTTGAATGTATATAAAAGTATCTGTAAAACTGTCTTGTATTTAGAATTTTGACTTACCAAAATGAAGAGACAACCAGAGGCAAGTTTTGTGTGTTCAGGAATAGTAGAAAACACGGACAAAATCAAGCAACCAAACACAAGGAGAAAACTGAAAAAGAAAGAATATTAATAATTGTTAATATTTTTCAGAACCCTGATCCTGTATCTATATTGATCCTACTTTACCAACATGAATAGAAGGCTGTCAATGAACAGTCTTTATTAATAGAGGGGAATTCGACCACTACTCAATTTAGTTCATTAAAGACATTAGAATTACCTGTTGCTAAATCGACATGCTTCTGAGCAGCATTGCTAGAATTAACAAAACAATCACATGATTTTCTTGGCAAAATGACGCAATATACTTTTAGTATCACAATCCTGTACCCTTATGCAGCCCAGATTCTCTTAGCATCTTTAAAGAAAGATCTTCCCAGTACAAAAAATATTTTCTCCCACAACTGACCACAAATAACTGCTGCATAAGCTCACCAAAGAGCTATGTTACATATTGCACCTGTCTGTCCATCTGAAACAACTTCCTACTGAGCAAGTGACTTCATGTACAAACTACCAGAAGTTGAGAGTTAGAGCTATGGCATCATTACCCTAAAGGGGCTCCATTCTTGTAACAAACTTAATATCATGCCATCCACTGAAGAAGTTGAAAAATTAAGAAAGTCTCACACAAGCCATGCAATTTCAATCAGGGAAACATGACCACAATTTTGAGTTTGCGTGAACCTGTATGTTCCATGATACTGATGAACACAAATGAAATACTGATGAAAACAAAGCCCCAACATGCTGCTAAATCTTTTTGCAAGGAAGATGCAAACAAATGCTATCACTGCAGAAATTCTTGCATACCCCATGTCCAATCATTACAGCATACAGCACATGTGGTGCTTTCGTACGTGAGACTGCAGAACTGCGGAACTCTTGAGAGCTGCAGTATTCACAATAAGGATTATCCTTTCTTGTACTGTTTCACCAACAACAATACCGCTGTGCTAGTGAAACCCTCTATGAACATCCACAATATCAGCAGCCAGTAATAACAGATTCTACCCATGTTTTGCTAATTTCCTTCTTAAAACACTTGTCAGTTATGCTGGGCAACGAGTCAACCAACAAACAGAAGGCCTTTGACTTTTATCTGAATTACTGGGTCTTGTTAGCAGATGCTCTAAACCAACATGAATAGCTCTTGTAATTAATGCAGATACATATCTTTCTCTGCCCTTATCCTGACCCACAAGTCTTTTGTTATACTTTCCCTTTCCTATCCAGTTGAGGAAGGGGACTGATAGAGTGGCTTTGGTGGGCACCAAGTGTCCTGCCAGGGTAAACACATCACACTGTGAAACCTCTGTTCCTGAAGATTGCAGAATGTGCCTGAAAAAGGCCATGATGTGACTTTGAAGTGAGCTCTGGTTTGAGGAGGAGGTTGGACTGGATGACTCAAAGAGGCCTTTTTCGACCTAAATATTTCTGTATCCATGAGGATAAAGTGCATATCTGGCACACACCATTTGCAAGTCTTATCTTTTAAACTAAAGAAAGGTGAAGGTCAGCACATGCTCCAAGGTTTCATAAAAGACTCATTCAAGACATCCTAAGCACAATCACAGGCTGGGCAGAGAATGGATCAAGAGCAGCTGTGGGGAGAAAGACTTCAGAGTGTTTGAGGATAAAAAGCTCAATATGACTTGGCAATGCATGCTTATGGTCCAGAAAGTCAACCTCATCCTGGGTTGCATCAAAGGAAGTGTGGCCAGAGGTTGAGGGAGATGATTCTCCCCCTCTACTCTGCTCTTGTGAGACCCCACCTGGAGTACTGCATACAGCTCTCAGGCTTCCCAAACAAGGAAGACCTGTTGGAATGTCTCATCTTTCAGAGGAGAACCACTAAGTTGATCTTAGTGCTGGACCACCTCTCCTATGAAGGCAGACCGAGAGAAATGGGGTTGTTCATCTCAGAGAAGGTTTTGGGAAGGCATTGTAGCAACTTTCCAGTAACTAAGGGAGCCTACAAGAAAGTGGGACTTTTTACAATGACATCTAGTGACAGGACAAGAGGGAAGGCCTTCAGCTGAAGAAGGGAACATTTAAGTTAGATGTTAGGAAGAAATTCTTTACTATGAGGGTGGTGAGGCACTACAATAGGTTTCCCATAGAGGTTTTAGACTCCCCATCTCTGGAGGTGTTCAAGACCAGGATGGGACTCTGAGTAATCTGGTCTAGTGGAAGGTTTCCTGCCCATTTCAGAGGGTTGGAACTAGATAATCTTAAAAGTCCTTTCCAACTTAAACCATTCTGTGATTCTGTAATTGCACAATACAGTGATTTTGACAAAAATCCATCTTGTGAGTGATTTTGCTTCCCCTCCCCTCACTTAATAAGAAAGGAATATCTCACAAAACATTACTGGTAGTTTCAGCTGCTACATCCTACAGACACAGGCATAAATGTGATTTCTTCTCATTAGGGCTTGCACAGAGGGCAAAATAAAATTAAGAAGTCACTAAGAATTTACAGTAAAAGAATGTAATTTCTCTTTGCTGAATTTCTTTAGACTCAAATCAATTAAAATGATATTTTCTTACTTCTTTTGTGTTTAAGTATTAAAAATCACTCTTGTTTCATTCTATTCCTGTAATACCATCCACTTAAATTAAATTGGAGGCCTGGTTATACTAGGCCTTGTCTAAACATACAAGTTTTCACTTGGAAGAGTTCTCTTATAGTATAATTATAGAAAACAGACATAGGAGGAAAAAAGGGTTTCTTGTTCCCATATCACAGCTGGAGAGCACAGCACAGCAAAGGTAAGGCACTTGCCTAAGGCTATGCAGAAACTCTTTATAAGTGGAATAAACCTGAACCTTTTAAGTCACAGCCTAGTCCTGCAGTCACAAAATCATCCTCCTCTCGCCCACCATTTGCTTTGCCATAGTTCAACAAGGATATGATTTAGAAGATCACTGTGGACAAAGTATTATTTCATGATAGTGAAAACGTGAGCCAGGAATGAGTACAGTTAAACAGTGTATTAATCAAAATAAAGGCAAATATTCAGGAAAGCCAGGTGCAGTGTAGATCAGAACCTGGTGGACATAGTTCTGCAGGTTTTCTATGAAAAGCAGAAACAATCCTCACAGCAATACATAAGAATAATCTTGGAAAGAAATGTTTCCAAACTTCTATAACCTTTGTTCTGAGATTTTCCTGAAAATCTAAAAGGAATGGAACATTGTTATTAATTATTATTACTATTCTTCTTATTATTATTAAAAAACAAAGGAAAAATATTTGCATTTATCCACCCACACATTCAAATCTTGCCCCTCTATCACTCCTTTGCAACTCCAGTACTGAACACTTTTCATATTGGCACTCAACACATTATGTCTAAAATTAGATAGTAAGCACTTTTGGGGAAGGAAGAAACCCAGTCCTATCAGCCTGGCAAAACTAAAAGCCTACTTTTAGGTGCTGTAAAACACAACAGTAGCAACAAAACCAGACCATTTTTAGTACTTTATAGATTACTGACTTGCTTTCTTTCAAACTAAACTAATAATCAGGACTCGTTATCTATCTTTTTTAATGCAAGCCATGCAATGAAAACATCTTTTCTTTTCCACAGCTAGAACTGAAGACATGAAGCAACAATGCTTTTTACCTGGTTGGATCTAGCCAGCAAAAACAAACTCATATGGTTCAAACATTGCAGTGGCCAAAGTTTATCAGAAGTTATTCTTTCCTACTGTGAACTATTTCTCCAGTGACAGACGAAGTGTAGAGGATTGCATTAAGCCCTGAATAGTCATTATATAACCCTCAATAGAAGAAAAAGCATTTTCACATGCCATCATTTGAACTATGTGCTATGATACATGCTGTACCAGAGGTTGCTGCTGTAGGTAGAGAGGAGTATAAAGCAAAATAAAGAGCAATTATATTTGGCCTCTAGTGGTTTAATCTGGATCACGTAATTGTTCAGGCTGAAAAAAACATATGCTCTTTCCTCATGCATTCAGTATCAGACAGTAAAACATATGCCTTAGGCAGCAATTTCCCACAAGATTATTCAAGTACTGCCATAGCCTTGTATTTCATCAAAAGCAGCAGCTTCCATTTTGTTTTAGCAGTAATCAGTTTTGTTGCAGATCCTTTCATCTTATTCCCCTGCTTCTGAAAGCATACACTAATTGGAGAAAAACCAGTTTATGAAAGATAATATAACTCAGAAGCTTTGATATTTAATCAATCTGCCTCTCATAAACTTTTCTTATTGGTTAATTAGGACCTACCAATTCTCAACTTATTTAATTTCCAGCAGAATTTTATTATAGTTTCTGATTTAAGGGCTGTTCATGTAAAAAAGTATGTTCAGATTAAAGCAATTGTTAAAACATTTCTCAGGGAATATCTTAAGGACAAAAAATATACCCAGGGAAGATTTTAAGTCTATTTTGCTACATTATTTAATGCTAGTATTAAAATAATTCAATTTTAAACATCTCAAAAGAGGTTTTTTGCCTCTTCTGTAAATAATAAAAATATCATTGTTCAAGTGGCATAATTAAGTGATTAGACCACCAGAGTTATGTTCCAGTATTATTTGAGGTCTGATTTAATCCCTATAAATGCAAAGGCATTCAGGATTACGACAAAAACTGCTTGCAAAGCATTGGCAGCAGCATTATCTTGGATTTTGTATGGAAGGTAGAAAACGCTTTATTTTGCTAATTTTAACTACAATCAGAAAGCATCTCTTCATTTTCCCACTGGTACAAAGTCAGAACTAAAGCAAACTTAGAGCAAGTTGTTTGCATTTGTGAGATGTGGATCTATTAGAGCCCCTCCGTAAATAATTCCTTCCCACAGCGAGGAGCAGTGTCCATACTTTCTAGACAGTGATAAGGATCTTGCTGAGTTGAGTATCCAAGTGCCACCTTCACAGTTTTTTAATCCTCAAATGCATGACATCTGTGTGAGGCATTAGATAAATAAATGTGCTGAAGATTATACTGGATGGATAGCACCAATAGATACATTGCAGGTTTAGATAAGAAGATACAATATCCAGGAAAAACTCTATAAAGAAAGGGAGGAAGGAACAAAGACACTCTTTCATAGCACTGTTACACTTTCATTGGGACTATTAGTTTTGGTGAACAGTTCTCACTAAAAGGACAAGACAGATATTTAATCAGTAGGTTTCCCCACTGAGGTCTCTGCCTGGGCTAGATGCTGTCAGCACTCTCGCCCCTCTTGATGCATGAGAAAGGGAGACTTCATGACTTCAGTGTCCCATGCAGCTGCTGCAGATAAAACAGAAGAAAAAACAGCATCTTTTGGACTAAAAGTTGCTGTCATATAAACATACAATTTGCAAGGTACCAAGTTCCTACAGAGGAAAAAGAATGCATATTGTTGAATTGAGAGGTGGTGTACCACGTTGCATCCCAATGCAGACAGGCATGCTCAAAACAGGAAGGCAGCAGAAATGTGAGAGCACTTGGCAGCCTCTGAGCACTTCCTGGTGTCTCTGAGCAGACAGAGTGGAAATACTCTCTCTGATAGGACATGGAAAGATACACACTGAAGCATTTTCTTAGCTTCAGGAAGAACTGAAAGTGAAAATGTCAGCTAGTAGAGGCATGAGAAGAACATTTACACAGGTCCTGTGGTATCTCCCTTAAAAAGTAATCTTTTCAACATTCCTATAAAACAGATAAAGCACTGCTGACATGGTGGAAAAGAATGCAGTTTAACAGTTTTGATAATGCAAGCCGTGTGGATTAAATTTTCCATCATTTATAGTTTCAATGTGACTTGTTTATGCAACAAAATGAGATATGACAAAGGTTATTACAATTTGTTAAAGATGTTTGACAAAAGCTTCATGGAGAATAAGCGCTCTCCTGTAGAAAAAGCTCATAAATTTCTCCTCTAGACTTTCTTTAAAATGACTTGACTTCAACCTTTTCTTCAAGTGGAAGAGTGTAGCATGCTCAGGGTCTGATACTACGCTGCCTTCTACCCAGAAATAGTACAACCCTGTCTGTGGAGAGGTGGAGTATGAAGACTTCATTGTCCTAAAATTGGAAAATAAACTGAATAGGAAACTTCATAAATAATTTTTGAGATAAAAAGTAAATTTGCAGCAAACTCTGCTTTCTATATATTCTTCCTTTCGATTAATTTGATATCTGATTTTTTTTAAGAACTGAACATGCTGCTGAAACAACCTCTTTAGAAAGGTGGGTTTTGTAAGGCTGTGATGAATAAATATTATTTGAACAGTATTTTTTTTTCATTCCCCTATGGAATGTTTACTCATTCTGAAAATTGGAACAGTTTATCAAGTATGAAAGTGTTTAAGTTTCCAGTGTGAAAAGAGTCAACCTAAATTGATCTTTTCTGTCATATTTTTAAGGAGTTATATTTTTAGCAGTGGCTGCTAAGTGACTGTATTTGGCTTGTATTGGCAAAACAATGAAGAGGTTATAACAGCAGATGTAATCAAGACAAAACAAATGAAACGGCTCAAATGCCTATGGGAAAAAAAGTGTCATTAAATGAGATATTTAACTAAATAATCCACATTTGATCATCCATTCCATCATACAAGGTAAATTTCTCTGTGTTTGTAAACGGTTCTGAAGAAGGAGGCATCATTCTTCCTTGAGCAAGCACTAATAGATTAAAAGAAAACAAAACAAAAAAAGAAATTCTTATTGTGATAGGTTTAATACTTAGAGATATTTGCGACCTGGATAGGAGACATCTTTGACTGAAAAATAAGAATAAAGCAAGTGTTCTTACAGATTTTAATTATCTTAATGATTGGGAGGGAAGTGTGACACTGATTTGCATCCCAGGATCCCTTTTCTGCACTTATGAGTGCCTTAAGTCTATAGAAAATGACAAAACACTCCTTTTATCGCTCTCAAAGAGTAGGTCTTTTTGCAGAACAAAATTTCCAAATGTGAATGCTTAATTTAGTAAATAAGATCTGTAGTTAGTCAAGTCTGCAGGTAATTTTTTTCTCTTACATCAAACAGCTCCATCCTCCAATAACAAGTCTGGTAGCTTATCTAGCCACTTGTGCTTGACCACAGATATCTAAAAAAAAAATTAATCTAGAATATGAATATGTCTTTATCACTGAGCAGAGATTGCAGAATTTTTTTTTTTGAACATACCCAAAATTAAGATAAAAAATTTTTTACAAATGACATAGAAAAATTAAAATAATTATTATATGAAATTTGAAAAATGAAAACCACTCTATAACCTTGTCTTTAAAATCACTTGTCCATTGCATTCTATTTATTCCAATCTTTTTTACAATCTAGGGCAAGGGAAGTACTCAAATAACCTTTCTCTGTAAAAGTGTTTGCTAACATACTGTACTCAGATCTTTTGCTAACCAGAAAAATAATATTTAATAAAAGAAATGTATAGATGTGCAAGAAAGAAATGTGTTCTGATAATCTCCATCATAATCTAATTAAAAATCAGCTTTTCAGATCTTCAGGTTTTAAGATAGAAATATTGCCACTTCCTCATGTTTTTCTTTGTTGGCGTTTCTTTTTTTTTTTTAAATTTTAATTAAGAAATCAAACTTAAAAGAACAGGAAAATTGTAGGACTTCTGGGTATTTTTTATGTCAGAAATTACAGTCACCTCTTTGCCTGGTGCTGAGAGTGCAGCTCTGACAAAGCTAAGGCAGGATTGATTGTAAAGGAGACAGACATCATTCACTTTTATTGCCTGATTGACCACCAGTGGTCAACAGGCTTTGGCAGTTAAAACTGAGAAGGGACCTATCAAATGCGCATATTTAACAGATGAGCTGTAATTTACAAACAGTGAGGATATTTCACAGCTGAGTACCTGAGGATATATCACAGCACTTACAACCTGTTCAAGAAGCATTTGGGCAACACCTCAGGCATATGATATGATACTTGGGGCTGATCTGTACAAAGCCAGGAATCAGACTTTGATGGTCCTAGTGGGTCCCTCCCAATCAGAATATACTCTCATTCTGTGCTTACAGTATTGTTTTACATCCTAACCAATGGTAAAGTTGGGAGTAAAATCTACTGAAAAATTAATCATTCAAATTCAGGTACCTGCTTGATATATTTTAATAAAATGCTTGGGATTTAGACAATTAGCCCAACATGACTATGATAGAGTGATACTGTGGGAAGCATCCATGACTCAGCTATGCATTTTCACCTAAAACATTCCATCCTATTGAAGAGCTCTGGAACATAAATCAATGCTCTTACTTATCTTATTTTTCTCCAGTAGTATATTATATATTGTATATATAAAAGTTTATATGTATCGTTTTTCAATGATGTATAATCAGTAACATTGACAATTAAAGGACTTCTTCAGGGGAAAGGACACTCAAATGCAGTCATGCAAAAATACTGCTGTAGTACATGAGTAAAAGGAACGTCTTTTAATCATATCTCTCAAGAAGGCATCTTAGTAACCCTTGGCTATTTTTATAATTTTTTATTATTCCAGACATGTGAACAAATGTACCTATAATGAACAAAGAAGTGCCCATAAATTCTCCAATAATAGCTTTCCAGGCTGCAAAATAACACAGTTGTTGTGGCAATAATGCTCAATTTTCTTATATAAATGAAGAATCTATGGGACACTTGGCTTTGTATGAGGATTCCAATTTATTTACTGTATTTAAATTTTCATGTTAACTAGAATACTAGATAAGACAATAAAGTACTCTTTAAAAAATATTTACTTTTAAATAAAGATATTTTAAGTAGAAACATCAGAGTTTTGATGTGTATATCAGCCTGTAATGGCTGTGGGAGGAATGGTACAAAATGATTAAAAATCATAGATACCAGTTAGTCTGCTCACTTTATAATGCTTTCATTCAGAAGGTTGAATAAGATAGGAATGATTTATCACTTTTTTAATACACTGAAATACAGAAGATTTTTGAGCACTCTACTGCAGAGTGATAAAAAGAAGGATGAGGATGAAAGAACAAGTCTATTCCCAGAAAACCTTTTTATTCATGACAGAATTAAAAAAAAAAAGTGGCAAGCATGGCATATTTAAAAGTCCAGGCTACCTTGTAGCTCCAGTGTTCATCACAGCTACAATAGGAATCCAAGCGGCCAAAAATGCTCATTAAACTTGGCAGCATACTCTCATCGAGAATAAACATTTTGAAAATTTCTTCAATGTACTAAGACCAAGGTCTCCTTTCTCTAATTTTATTTACTCCTAATAACTAATAGCTGGATTTTGGTCTTTACTGAAAACTTACAGTTGACTTCAGTGGAAGTATGGTTTGTATTGGGAATTGTGAGTTGACTCATAAATATCACCAGAGCAAAGAAAATCCTGTTAATTTCAAATAGATTCCTCGTCGTAGTAAACAAGGATATAAATGGAATACAGAATATTTTTCCAACATAATGCACTGTTAGTATTAAACTTACTTCCAAGAATCAATCACTGCACTTTAGCTTGAGGGTGTTCCGTTTTATACCACACCATTAGTCTTGTCTTACTTAATCTAAATAAGTTCTGCACTTTCTGGAATCTGAAGTGCCCTTTCTTGTTGTTAGGCAGCAGTACTAACAGACCAGAATCTGATGGCAGAAGCATGTGAGACTGAAAAAGAATAATAATCCCATCTTTAGGGATTCAAGTGGCAACGAAAATTTCCTGAGTTTCATGTATTTACAGCGACACATCTCCACTCTATGGTCATCCATATGATATCAACAGGAAGGCGGCACAAAGCCTCAAAAATAGGGAGGCAGTGGGATGTTCGCCTATTTCCTCACAGGCTGTAAGTTTCTTTGTGTTTGAAAGCAAAGTGCAGATATACACTTTGTCAAGCACTAGGCCTTGCTGAGGAGGGTACAATAACTTGTGGCTTTGTATCACACACTGCTTTGACAATAGAACTCTTCTGGCAGAGCTGTTTAGGTCTTCAGACCTAAAGTGAGACGTAGCACTTACTTTTCACAAAAACCCTTGATTCTGTCTGAGTCTCTCTAATCAAAGCCCAGTGATATGACTCATTTTCCTCTATTTTTTCAGGGTCTTGTATCTCATAGTTTGCAAGGAGTGCTACATTATTTCTTCCATGCATCAAACAAGATATTCTGAAGTCCCTACAAGGTATGGCTGCATGCAGAGGTGTGGAAAGGCAGCAACTTGAGTGCTTACAGCAGGACTTGCCTCTCCTGGGATGTCTGATAGGAAGGCAGCTGCTTCCATGTGCCAAAGCTGTGCTTATGCATTGCTTTAGCAACAATAATATTTCTGTTTCAGTAATGAGCTATTTTATTAAATGCTGAGTTGCAAAAGTTCTGGAACAACTATTATGCTTATGCAGAATTTTAAATACACAAAGTGATCACTTATTTTCCACATGGGGAAAACTTGCCCCAAACACACTAAAGCTGCTTGCCTGTTTGAAACAGCACATGAAGGTGCTTTTTACTTTCTGACATTTTAACTTGCAGCGGCCTTCACTCTTGGCCAAAATTGTTCCGCTCAGAAATTAGTGTGAAACAAGATTGCATTTTGTGTGTTGCAGGCACAGAGACAGCCTTATATGATTTTTACTTTAACAAATCAGTTTCCTTTCACATATGTCTATCTTGTAATAATCAATTAATCAAGTGTTCAAGGCGAGGCTGTATGGGGCTTTAAGCAATCTGATCTAGTGGAAGATGTCCCTGCCCACAGCAGGTGGATTGTACTAGATGATCTTTAAAGGTCTCTTCCAACCCAAACCATTCTATGGTCCTATGTTCATAGTTTAATCAGAGATGATTATGAGTACATACTGCCAAACACTGAGTACTTCATGGCTGGAGAAGCAGCCCTGGAGTTCCCTTTGTTAACCACACAGTTAAAATCAGTTTTCTGGAGCTTCAATACACGAAGTACTAGCCTTCAGCATTGAATGGGACATACTAGTAAACAATAAACTAAAGTAAATTTTCCACAGCTAGGGGACAGGCAGACATGCATCTCTGCTAGAAGGAGAAAAAACCTCTCACTAAAAGGAGGTGCAGTTAGTTGATGTATCTCAGCTGAGTGTGATTCCTAGCTCTGTGAGGGCCAAGAGAACATCTCTCTGACTCCCCACATAGCATAATACACACTTCAGTGTACTCGGTCCCGACAACTCATCATGAAACACAGTAGTGTTACTTCCCTATATTAACCAAATGAAGCTGAGATTCATGGCAATTTTGCCTCCTACAATTTATAAATGCTCACATTAAAAATCAGTACAGGGTAGGCACTGAAGAGCTTTTGCAAATTCTGAGTCTCTCAGAGTCTGAATTCTAAACTGTCTTTAAAATATTAACTGAAGTGTACATGAGAATCTTTTGAGAGTTAAGAATTGGTCCTTCCTAGGCTATGAGTGATTTAAGATATGTATGGGACCCAAACGGAGAACTCACACAGCCAGGAATTTTTCTTAGTCGATTGCACCTCCATGTAGTGAGAGCGCTATTTTTCTCCTTCCAGCAGAAGAGCATGTCTGCCTGTCTCTTAATTCCTCAGGAAGCCTGATAAATGAAAGAATGGATTCAGGGTGAGCCATAAATGTTGTACATATTTATTCGTAAAAAATCAAGTTCTGCTCTTTTCATGTATTTTGTGATCCATTATGAACATTTATTTATGTAGCTTTAAAGAGTAAATGCTGAGCAGGGCCAGACATCTTGATTTAACTGAAAAATCATGTAACAGTATCCATCTACTCATACGAGAGCACACAGATGAAAAACTAACCCAATCAACCAACACATCAAAGCAAAATAAACCCTTTTCAACTTAACAGGATAATTTAGTCAAACTTTCCCATAAGACTGTATGAAATGAATATGGTTTTAGTATACCCAGAGCATCACTGAACTCAGATAATCATAGGCAATTAAATAATCAAGAACCTGTCTGTTAAAATCAGCATATTAATATCTAACAAAACTAAAGTTACACTGGCTTCTTTTACAAAGAGAATTCATAAAAATCACAGTCCTATGTTGGCTGGAAGGGACCTCCAGCAGTGATCTTGTCTAACCACTGCTGAAAGCAAGTTCAATTACATCAGCTTGCTCAGGGTCATGTCCAGTCGAGTGGTGAGTGTCTGCAGGGAAGGAGAGTCCGTGGCCTCTCTGGACAGCCTGGTACAACATCTGACTGCCAGCACAGTTACACTTTTTTTTCTTCATATCTGACTGTAATTCTTACATAAGAAACACTGAGCATCACATTACTCCGCTCTTTAAAGTATGATCACCCACCAAGTGTTTTTATTATTTTTTTTCCAGCTCACCAGACCACATCACTCAATCCACTAGGCTAAGAACAAGTGGGCTTCATGAGCTGGGATGATGGAATAGTCTGCATCCTTGTCCTCCTGGTGCTAATCTCCCATAGCTATTCCTTCTTACCCCAATAACCTAACTGTCCCTTTCAGTTGTAAACCTAGCATTAATCACAGAATGGTTTGAGTTAAAAGGCAACTTAAAGATTATCTAGTTTCAGTATCAATACCTCTTAACCTAAAACAGTTTCGCAGTTTTCTGTAGTATCCTCATTGTCTGAATTCTTTTATTAACACTTCCTTTTTTTTTTAACTATAATAACAGAAATGGTTTTACTTTGCATAGAACTCGACTTACTTGTTCTTACTCATTTTATGTTTTCAGAGTTTTATCTTACTGAAAATGCAAAAAATCTCACCAAACCCAGGCTGATGAAGTAAAAAATGGGTGCATGTTAATGCTATCTTTATTATATATATTATTATCTCTTGTCCAGCACTGAAGGATTTCCCAGCAATTAGCTGGTGTTTTCATATACAGAACCCTAAGTAGCTATTTTGAGGGCTGACATATAGCTGTTTTGAGCTGACATACTCAGGAGTCCTAGTTTGCCTATGGAGCACTTTTGAGGATCAAGGCAGTGATTAAATACCCAGGCACAGATTCAGACGTCCAGAGTACAGCATTTTCATTTGGAAATGTATTTATCATATCTTTAGCAGATTGTGTGGTGTCTCTGCACAATGTGCTTCCTCTAGCTGTGGCCAAGGTCCAGTAGTTCACACGCTACACCCACCCACTTTATTAGATTTTTTGGCTTTAGGTAATGAATAGGGATTTGTAATTAGATAACTACGGGATGTGTATGAAGATGAAAAGGCTACTTCAGCCAGTGTGCTGTAATGAACGTACCAGTGATTGCAGCACTTCAGGAGACTGAACTTTTCCACGTCTTCGGGACCTGAGAAGAGCATAACACATCCACAAGACCCTGCAGCTGCAGGCATTATACAAAAAGAGCTATGGTTGCAGTGGACAGACCATGGTCTGGCTGGAGAGGAAAGCCAAAATACCTTCTGAGTCCCTGACAATTTAATCTGCAGGAAGACTTTTTCCTAACTCCAGACTGACCCATTTGATCTCCAAGATGTAACAAGAAGTTAAATGCAGATTTTTGCTTCAGAGGAAAGGGAAAGTGGGACCAAAAGTATTCGGTTGATTTTTCTTCATGGACAGAAAGAAAATACTGCAATCCCTCCCACTCAGTTGCTGCCAGCTGAAGCACTCATGTCTGAGCTTCATTTCTAATCATCTTGCTGAGGACACGACAGTATTTTCAATGCTTCATCTGAAAATTTCAGTTTTGTAATGGCAGTAAAAAATAAAATGAGAATGTCTTTAGACAAAAATAATTTATAGAAACTGAAGTTAAAATGACATTTCTGATTTCTTCCCGTACTTTCATCTCTGCTCTTTTACTACAGCCTGTTGCCAGTTGCCTCAGGAAGCTTGTGGCTGGTTGAATGTCCATCAGGTGACAACTAGATGATGTACCTGCAAGTTTCTTTAAATAGTTTGATTTTTCAGAATTTGGGGGGGGGGGGGGGGGNCATATGAGTCTCCTTTGTCATGGACTAAACTTTGCAATGAAGTTCTTTGCCATTCACAGTGGACCAAATCAAAGCATGTCTAGCCCTTGTAGCAGTGGCTGGTAGCAGAAACAGAAGGAAGCTCTGCTGGTTCCTTACTAGCAGGCTGGGGCTTCTTGAACCTGAGAGGTTGTGGATCAGAACAGACTTTGCTGCTATCAGCTTGCCCAATCACAGTTCTGGAGACGATGTGTAATTTCAGCATGCATACAAACTGAATGATTTAAGTAACAGCTCTATGAAGATGTATATTTTCATTTATTTGCCTGAAGCTAATCCTTGGAAACTGCACCGTTGCCCTCTCTTTGTGGTATTCTGAGAGCCAGTCAATTACCATTTCTGTTCATTTGCTCTGTTTGCATTTTGACTTTTTAAATCTTTATTGTGTGTTAGTACAGAATAAATCTTTTTTCAGGAATTAGGGAACATACAAACAGAAGTGAGGTCTAATTTCTAAATTCTAATCCAATGCCCACTGAACCCGGCCCATGTCATGCCAAGCAGGTTTGCAGCATTAATGAATGCTGGAGTCTATTTCTCATGACTCATAGTGGGGTGATGTGTCTGGAATAATCTCCATCTGCCAGCTTCTGTAGCTTCATGGCAAGATCTGTTCAGTGGAGACAGCTTACACTATGAAGCTGAGCTAGTCAAATGCTTTAACTGTATGTGTAGTACCTAATATTTACACTTTGCACCACAGGAACAATAACATATTTTGTTACATACAGGGACACTACTGTTTCAAAATATATTTGCAACCTACTTGATTAATAGGAGCTGGCTGTGACAATAAAACTTTATTTTAAAACTGCCTTCTTTTCTAGTATTCCAGTTCCTAGGTAAGTCTCAAATAAGATGCATTGAGGGACCAAAGGGCTAAAATGCAATATTTGCAACGGCATTACAAAATATCCAAGGAGGAAAAAATTGTCTAATTGGCAAACATATTGTGAAATTTGCCCATAATGTGTAAAATAATGGTACAGTGTGAGTCACAGAATCACAGAATCAGTAAGGCTGGAAGGTAAAACAGTGGGTCATCTGGTCCAATCTCCCTGCTCAAGCAGGGTCCTCCTAGAGCACATGGCACAGAGTTGTGCCCCGACAGTTCTTAAATATCTCCAGCGAGGGAGACTCCACAACCTCTCTGGGCAATCTGTTCCAGTGCCTGGTCACCCACACAATAAAGAAGTTCTTTTGCATATTCATATGGAACTTCCTGTGCATCACTTTCTGCCCATTGTCTCTCATCATATTGCTTGGCATCACTAAAAAGAGCCTGGCTCCATCATCTTGATGCCCTCCCTTCAGATACTTAGGGACATTGATGAGGGACCCTCTTAATCACCTGTTCTAGAGGCTGAACAGGGTCCACTTTCAGCCTTTGGTCCTGTGAGAGATGCTCCAGTCACCTAATCATCTTTGTTGCCCTCCACTGGACCTTCTTCAGGACCTCCGTGTATCTTGTGCACTGAGGAGCTCAGAAATGGACACAGCACTCAGGATGTGACCACACTAGGGCTCAGTAGGGAGACAGAATCATCTTAATCAACCTGCTGGCTATGCTTTTCCTAATGCAGGATACCACAGTCCTCTAATACACGTGTGTAAGAAGTCTTCAGCTCATTAGTCTCTGGAGTAATCAAACTGCTGCACACAGCTTCAGTGACTCCTGGTCCCCCTGGAGTCAGCAGAAACTTGTCTTACATATGAGAAGACTGAAGCTGGACTGTGGCTAACTACTGCACAAATGGAAACAGCTTGCTTTTAAAAAATTCTGTGCATGTTGGATGTATGTGATAGATTTAAACAGCATCATAAATGTAAACTATACTTGAGAAAACTGTGCAGCTGGTAGAGTCCATAAAGATAAAAGAAATGTTTCCATAACATTTAATTTCAAGTTGACATTTATATAACAAAACCATGGTAAAGCTATGTTTAGCTGAAGCTGTTTGCATATTTTGCATCAATATTACCAAAGGCTCTCTCCCTCATTTATATAGTTACCACATTTTGGTAACCGCATTTATATAGCAGAGGCAACAGCTACCACAAAAGGAAAACTGAAAACCAGTGAATGTGCAATACTTGGATAAACAAACCATCAATTCTGGTATTGTAACTAATCAACAACTGGATGTGTTCACTTTTGACAGAAACAATTGCCTTGTTTTGAGTAATAGAGACACATAGCGAGTTTTTGCCAAGTTCTTGAATATTTAACTGTGAGAATACCCCAATTTATATGACTTTAGTGTGTCATAGAGAAATGCACTATTCCAAGTTATTCTACTTAAGAAGCACAAGGCCATAGAAATGTATTTTTTCTGTCCCATTGGTTTAATAAGGAAAGACGTTTAACTTCTTGACTGCCACTGTGACACAGAGAAGGTTCATAAGGAGTTTTCCTTTCCATTCCATTCCTCTTTTTTAAGAGATGCAGGAGCATGAGCAACACATTTGCAGGGTGGCATCCCATCCCTGCCAGAATGAACATGAGTTTTGCTCTTAACATTAATAAGGTTAAGATTTCCTGACAGAAACTCAAATGGAGGTTGTTTTGGTGTGTTTTTTTTTTTTTCCTAAATTTTGTTAACAAATCCAGTGCTTGAGAAACTTGTATTCGCTGTAGTAAGCTATAGCAAAGATAGGTCTCTACTGCATTTAAAGGTGAAAAGACACAATAAGACCATAGTGTACGTCAGCCTGCCACAGTCAACTTTACATGAGCTGGCTTGAGTTCTGACAAAGCGCAGCCAAAGAAGCACAGAGGTTAGCTCAGGCTAGTCATCCCATTACTCATCCAGCTTTCCAGACAGGCTGTGTAATTCATACTCCTGCTCTAGCCTGGCACAATGACACTTCTCTCATTACCCAGGTTGACTGCATAGAAACTAGCTCACGAGTGTCCCTGAAAGCGCCTGCAGGCTTCATCTGAGATTTTTAAAGTGTAAGAATGCAATTTACGATATGTTATCCAAAATAAATTTCTCAAAGGATCTCTTGCAGAAGAATAGCAGGTTTATCTTTGTCACTAACCAAAGACAAACTTTGTAGACCTAAGGAAATGTAAGTTTTTAAAAAGTAACAGAATGTCTTTAATAAATGCTAAGAAAAAGCATGAAAATTTCAATGAGATAGGAAGTTCAGGAAAACTAGCGCACCTTATTGATCAAATTTCAGGGCTTATACCAAGTGTCAATCAGGTTACATGACAACAGCGGACTACCGAAATACAGAGGAGTCATTTCTTACAGAATCACAGAATATACTGAATTGGAAGGGACCCACAAGGGTCAGCGAGTCCAACCCTCAGCCCTGCACAAGACCATTCCCAAGAGTCACACCATGTGCCTGAGAGTATCATCCAAACAGTTGAACTCTGGTAGGCTTCGTCCTTGCAAATTTATTAATAGAAGTGAATCCAAAAGAAACAAAAGACTATACATCACCATCCTTGATATTCAATGAGTCTCATTCTCAAGTAGATGCTGAGGATGGTGTTTCAGCCAGCACTTCTATTTCTTCCTCTTTTTTGTTAAAATCCCTTCTACAGTTCCTTGAATAATATCATAGGGAGTAATAAATACAGCTTTTTAGTAAAGCTTCCAGCTCTTCTGAGAAATCCCTAGTGTTTAAAATAATAAGTACTTTTCCACATGAGGGATAACTATGAAAGACAAACCTTGAAGTCAAAGGAATGTGAACATGGAAATGTTGCAGAATCGAGTCTGAAAACAAGAATCATCTTTCTGGCTGCAAAAATTCTAAGACCCTAAAGGAACATTTGTGAAGGGTGTTCAGCTGTAAAAGATGGAAAAGTATACTCAGTGAGATTTTTCATGAGTTCCTCAAATTTTGCACCTTCTACAGTCTTCCTTCAAAATCTAGCTCAAGTAATGGGATAACAGTTTTATTTTTTGCCCTTAAAGACATTTAGAAAATATCAAATGTGGTGTTATGAAAGACAATATGATCTGGCTACAGTTTGGTAAGAATGTTCACTTGTATCTCACAGAAAATAATGTGCAATAAAAGTAGAGATTCATTACTGATAGTGGTTAAAAGCAACAGACTGCAATCCCTGAGATTAAAATGAACTACGCATCTTAAAGTACCTTCCCATGGCTAAAAAAAATGCATTTTATATTAAATCAAAGAAAAGATTGTATAGACAGTAATTTTTGGGAGGTAAGCTGTAGTGTGTCCAGAACATGTTCCATATATAGGAAGCATGATTTTGGATAGAGTATCACAGGCCTCACAAAGAGCCAATCACAATTTCAAATTATTTCAGAACATCAAATACATGTTTTCTCCAGCTCATTTTCTATCCTACAGACTTCTCTCCAAGTTATTAACAGTGTGGATGAGAGACCATCACCTTAATTTCCCAGACTCAAGTGTCACCCTGAGAGGAGCTCCCAGTGAAGAGACACTTGATGCTACTGATCTGGAGATGGAGTGCAGGGAATAGCACCAAGTTTACAGAGTCCCTGTGTGGGCTGTGAAATAAAATAACTTCACTTTTCACTTTAAGAACCTTGACAAATCAAACTCCAAAAAGTCTTTAGGCTATGTTTTTGTTAAGATAGCCTTGAAAACAAACTAAAAGAAATGAAATGTAGTATATCATGTTGGATAGTACCAGGAATAAAGCATTGTATGGATTATTGACACAAAATATAACAGGGACTTATTTAAGAATACATAAAATGTAATTCAGTAAATTTTTACTAAGCTGTTTCTTACATAATATTGTATAACAGCAAGAAAACCAAAACCAACAGAGATTATCTTCAAGTATTGCAAGTGTCAATACAATGATTTTACACATCGCACAAGAGTATTTTTGATAGTAATTGACAAAGGCATGACTTTCATCCCAAAAATAATAACAAGATGAGAGTTCTCTCACAGAGAGAATGTTGTAAAGATACTCAGCTTGAACACAGTGAGATTCTGCAGTGAAGGACTTTCTGGGACCATGGATGGGTGCTCATTACAGTTGTGCTTTAGGACATGTAACTGTCTATTCCTGTCAGGAGGGTCAAGAGAGAAAATGTAAAGATTAGATGACAGTTGAACACTTGCCAAGGGTCCACACCAAAGAGATCATCCAACAAGAAATAAAAAATCAAGTGTAACAGAATCAGATAAATAAAAGAAATAGAGGGTTAAATCAAAGTTTTCTACTGTTTTGTTCTCTATTGCATAAGCATCTTTAATTTTTTCAGTGTTCTCTGAGAAAATAAAGCTAAGTGAGTTTCTGTTATAGAATGGTACTCTTCCATATGCAAAGATCTCCACTGTTTGGATTGTGTTTCTTTGTACTGTTGACATATCTAGTGGATATACAATGTTTAAATTACAAAGTCTCACAGACTAAGAAACAGCTTTTTCTGAACTTTGAAATAGAAGCAAAGTAGTTTTAAATGACTTGAAAGTTATAAAAAGAAAAAAAAATAGAAAGAGAGATGAGATAGATTATGGAACAATAGCTTGTTAAAATAACCTAGTCTAATTTTTATAGCTACTCAAGTGCTCAAAACATAGCCAAATTTCCATGATGCTACTGACTTAATGCCTTTGAAGACTTATGCCAACAGACTTCTCATATCCGAACAAAGAAAACAAAAGCGTATCTTTTCCATGAGTTACATGCAAATCCTAAGTTAACAGGATCCAGATAAAAAGGTAATAACAACTGACAAGATTAATAAACCACATGAGGAAACACACTGCATTGGGAGCAGGTTTCCATCAGCTTGAATCCTCAGACTTGCCTTTCACTTTTAAGCTCCATGTAGTTATATTAAACAGACGTCAGACACAATTTTACTTCACTAGTGGAGCCAAGCATCCAAGCCATCCTTTGTTTTAAGCCTTTTTTGAAAAGATGGTACATTTCATTAGAACCCATTTTGTGGTCCATACTTGTTATCTTAGAGACAGGTCAACAGAATAGCCACTGGTCGGAAATATTCTCTCTCACCCACCTAGGTGACAGCATGAGACTTTTAAACAAAGGTTTGGGGGTGGTGTGTAAAAAAATGTATGGAAAAATATATCTAGAAAACCTGAAGAATATGATGAGATGGGAATTCAACTACTACAACACATTATCTCTACTCACCTCAGAAAAACAAACAAACAAAATCTTCAAAAATGAAGAAAAAATGTAGGATCTGGCAATTACTAACCTTGAAAAATTATTCCCAGTGAATTGCCATCTTTTTCAGGCAGAGTAGCAAAAACCTATCCAGCACTGCAGATAGAGACTCTAACAGATACTGCCTCCAATGAAAGGCCTCCTTCCAACATCCACAAACGAGTGTACTCTGATGACACAGCATCTCTCAGTTGCCCACCCAACTTTTCAGGAAAATATCAAGTAGTCCCACAGGAAATCTGCAAATTTATCAGCAAATCACCTTCTTCACTATAAGCTAGCTTTTATGGAGCAAAACAAAGATTTCAGACATATATTTAGAAGTCTCTTTACTTCTCCACTAAAGTGAGAGAAACAAGCACGTCAGGGTTGTCAACAGGAAAGGTGTACTTCGTGGCTTCAATAAGACTTCTTCATTTTCCCTTCTTCATGAATAATTGTCCAATTTTCGTATTTTCAAAAACACTCTGAATGGCGTGATGTAATCAGCATCCAATCTCATTTACTATCTAACATTTTATGTATATATAACATATGTAGTAATTTTAAAGACAAAATATTAATTCCTTGTTTAGCATTCAAAACAGAGCCACTACCTTTCCCTCCCCACCCCTGCAAAGTACCTTACTTAAAATTGGGAAGGTAGGTGGTCTTCTTGTGCCTATGTACAAAATCTGATCTAACAATCATTTTAATCATGGGCTGCTTAATATCAGTGATTATCCTGCTCTCTGATTTAAAAGACAGCAGATACTTTGCTCCTCTGCAAGTCCAGAAGTGAGTAGCTCCTAGCTATGCAATAGTGACTGACATAAACCATGATCTAGTTGGGTTCAACTCAACCTTATTTATTCACCTGTTCCTAGCACACATTCATGCTCCCTCTACGCATTCCAAAAACCATAGTCCTCCAGGGAAGAAATCCTACTAGGCAAGTTAGGATTATCCCTCATTCTGAGATGCAAAATAGCTACATGACAATTAAAAACTATTTCCACATTCTTCATAATTACCAATCTGTAGCAAATGAGAATTCTTTACATTCTTATTTGGCACAACCAAGTAGAAAGTTTTCTCCAGAAGAAAGGGAAGACTCCCTGGTGAGTTGCAGAGCTATTTCCTTGGTTCCAGGCTAATAAAAATAGCTTGATTAGGGAAGCCCCCTGACCAGTTTATTTAGCAATTTGAAATACAAGAAATTCCTGATATCTCAAATATGGTTATTATATTACTGATACAAACTATAATTTGATGAGCCCTACATATACTTCTTACAATAAAGTATAATATTTTTGCCAAGGACTGTATTTTTTCTACAGCAAAAAAATACTCCGATCAATAGGTATCCTGTTCTGTGTGCAAAAACGAAGGAATCATCAATTATTCAGATAACCCTCACTCCTCATTAGCAGCTTTTTTGCTCTTTATTGCCACCAGTTAAACTACAGTGCAATTTAATTATTTTAAAGTCATATTTTAACTGTCTTTTACTCTTCATGTTTGAAACATGAGGTGGAGGGTTCACCTTTACACAACTCTAACAGAGACGTCTGCAGCTTGGTTAGCTGCCCATGGTGCCCTGAACCGGTGCTTTTAGGATGAAGTATATTTGATAAGTTTTCAATTTTAAGTTAGGAATTGGGAAATTAACTGTTTAGTGTGAAAGCAACGGCATTCCCAGCCAAAGTCTATCTGCCCTTTGTGTCTGAAAACTCTCAGTATAGGACATCAGTATAGATAAGGGTATGAGAACCAGGGAATACTGAATACTTTCTTAGAATCTAGTAGAGGACAGAGGCTTCCAGTATCAGGCATAGTATTTTTGTATTTAATGTCTGTTGACATGTTTATCTTTGATAAATTTGCTCATTTTGGTCTCTGTTATTTTAAATGCTGTGCCAGTGTAAAAGCATTATAGAAAAGGATCTCTCTTTTGACTGCAAAGAGTCAAAATCATTCATATGCAGACATCCGTACTGCAAGCTATATGTCCAACTACTACTAGTATTATTATTAAACATGATCTCTCAAATTCGATATAGACTTAAAATATTTTTTCTGGCCATTTTCTTCTATCAAAAGATTTTTTGGCAGGTGGATCAAACACAACTCAATGAAAGATAATACCATGGGGCAGAATTTTTTTATCTATTCAGATTTCAATTCGGGGTTCATCTGTGTAATGTCAGCAAGACACATGTCAGAGGCGTAATTTAAAAATAAAGCATCAAGACCTTGAATTACATAACCAAGATCAGAATATAGAGGTAAGATGCAGATATGGTGCTTAGATGGCAATAAATTCACAGTAAATAAGTCAATGGTGCCTCAGTTACTATAAACATGTCCCAGTTTGCTGGACGTGGAAGCGGTCAGAGTTCATGATGGACAACTCACATGCCAGTGCCATGCTGATGGATTGGATATCCCAGGTTCTCAAAGGGTGCTAGATTGCTTATTTTAGATAATTCAACCCTTTAAGTAGACTCTCAGGTGAATCAAATCAATCTTTTGGCTAACAGAATGAGTATGATAAAGTCTGCATGGTGAGCTTATCCACCTAATGTTGCGTGTAATTCTGTTGCTAGTGTCATACCTTAAAGTATGTTCAGCTTCCAGCTACTGCACCAGAAGGCTGAAAGATCCCTAGAGATCATGAGTCGTAGATATCAATGCTGCATAGATGTTTAAGGCACTCTAGGACATTTCAAATGTTACTAGATACCCTTATTTTAGGCAACAGAACAAAGTAGTGTGTCTCCAGACAACTACATGCACGTTAATAACATATGAATCCTATTCTAGTGATAATGTCAGCATTTACGCTGTCTCTCTGAAGTTTATACTGGCTGAAACACATACAACATTGAAAGAGAAAAATGCATGGCTGAAGTTGCTTCGGATGAACTATAGATATTTTAAATGCAAAAGCAAGTTATGCAATGATCAGACTTTTATGGTGATACAGGGTAGCATGCTGCTAAAAGTTAAATCAGAATTTTCAGTCAACTGAGAAAAACACCATGAAAATTAATTCCCTGTGATAAAGTCACTCCTAGGCCCAATATTTGTATCACTTTCCTGAATATAGCCATAAAGCTACATCTACTGAGGCTGATTTTACCCTTAGAGAAAAATCAGATTTAGAGCCTGGGAATTAACAAAAAAACTCCCAGAGGACTGTATTTTCTTCTCCCAATAAACTAATCAAAATCAAAGTGATTGTGATCCAACTCTTCTAACAAAATAAACAATTATAAAAAATAAAAAAATCTTAGAGTTATCACAGAAATGTCTTCCTCCTCCTTCCTTGCAGAAAAAACCTGCCAATGCCAAAGAAACAAGACATAAATACTTACATAAAATCCTTCTGTAATAGCTTTCCAACAGATTCCAAGAAAAAAGAACTTCTATCCAGAAGCTAAGTCCTGAAGCATAACACAAAAAAGTAGTGCATGGCAAAGCTATTTCACTAATCTGCGTGTAGCAGCAAATGTTGGAAACTTGTTTTAGAAACTGTGTGAGCACTGACTTCACCTGCATGCAGCTTTCAGTGACACTGAACTGAATATAGGCACCTTTGTAAGCTTTTATTTGAGCTACTATGCCATTGTAAGCTCCACACTTTGATTTTCCAGTTAAAAAAGAAGAAAGAGAAGAATGGTTTCATCTTTCAAGTAATTTGGTTGTGAACTGACTGAGCTACACGTAGTATCTGTTTGAAATGAACTCTTTACATCTTCTTTGGTTAAACTGTCTCTGAAACTGTGTGCAACGTGAAAAACGCTTCACCGTCCCATCCGTTTGATATGAATTTGCACTGTTGGATGACGTTCTTCCGCGGATAACAGGCCTCTGTGTAAACAGCCAGAGAAGTTTTTTGCGTTGTGTGAAATTTAGTGTGACAGAACCGCAGGTCCAGGTGCAGCTCCGCTCCATGGAGGAGAACAAACATATTCTGGAAGGCACTATTGCTCTCTCATCATCTCCACAATAGAAAAGTGCATACTTTGTTTTTTGCCTTTGGAAAAATATCAGACAACGTTTCACAATGCTAGAAACATTTAGAGTAGCTGGTTGTACCTGTAGTAGATGCACCACAAGGGTCAGATCTGCCTTTAATGCACTCAAGGAAAAGTCAATGTGCCTATGTCTGAAATAAACCAAGTCAAGATGACTTAATACATGTGCATGAAAACATGAGGGATCACTCACTTCATAGCCCAGTTGAAAATGATGATGCTACGAAAATGTTTTTCTTTAGTTGAAATGTCACCTTCATTGTCAATACAGATCCTGGATTTTGATAAGGAAATATAAGCCTGTTTAAAAACTAACTTTTTAGGAAGAAATGAATACTCATTTGTTCCTTTGCAGCATTCTCATGCTGATGCAGCTAATAAATTTAGAAATGAAACAAAGCTTTTTTTCTGATTTTTTTTCACCCTAAACCCAAGGGTTTGACTTCTCCTCTAATGTTAATTATCCCCAAAGCAATTTCAAAACATTAATATATGTATTGTAATGCTAAAGCACACATTAAGTAAGTCAGTTGTGCGTGAAGCAAGATCTGCCATGTCTAATTTTAACAGCAGCTTGGCACCATTGGCTTTTATGTTTGCCTAGGGGTTTTTATTACAGAAGTTAACTGCATTATATCATTGACATCGAATCCTCTCTGAAACTTCACTGTTTTCTATTTCTTCTTAATGTATTTTAATCCTTTCACAAATATATAACTATAGATAACAAAGCCTTGTTAAAATGCAGAATTTAAAATCTACTGTCCTTGATATATCACACTCAGTTAATGACAAAGAAGTTTCCAGATTTCTTGATTATTACAAAATTTTTCCCTCATCTGTCATAAAACTTTTACTGCTGTACCTGACAAAAAAGGTTCCATTTCTCTTAACACCAGCTAGTGTTATTATTGCAATGTTACTTTACATAAATATTATGAGATCAAATTTTCTGGACCACTCCATTTCACAGACCACTTAACAGGTACTTCGTCTGAAATATGAAGTCAGGAAGGCAAACAATAGCCCAGGAGAACAGGAGCAAGTGGAGAGACAGAGGAGGAAGGAAGGCCGGTCTCCATCTTGCAGCACTCCCCCCTCATGTGCTGTAGATTTCTGATCATGGCTAGATTTGCCTTGATCATTTCACAGTGAAATGCCAGATGAAACCACCTCCTTCTGAATGTGGTGAAGGATAGGGTATGATATGGTATTTCCCATCAGGAATTAATACAATTCTAGCTAGTGGGATGTGCTTTCAAAATTTTCGAGTTTTAGCTTCCAACTTTTCTGGCAGAATAGGTGTTCAGCTTCTGAGAAGGTGTGTAGTCTAAGAAACCCTGGGCAAATATACAAGATTCCATGAAGTTCATCAGGACTTCAAACATCATCTTAATGTCCATTCAGTTCTGTGCTTTGTTCCTTCATTAGTTTCTTCCTCAGAATTGTGTTTATTGCATACTCTTTTCTAAACAGAATGCAAGTACTGAGTTAAGTTCTTAAAAAACTCAAACCAAAGCCAGAATTCTAAACCATGTAAAATTAAACAGGCTGAGTTATTAAAATCCTAAATTGCATAAAAAGTGTTTAGAAGAAGGAAAGCGGATTAGGAAAAGTTCAAGCATCTCTAAGTGCAAATATAATCAAAATGATTTTGCAAAAGCAAGAGGTGAATAGAAACAGATTTCCTAGAAACTTTTATAAACTCATTTTTCACAGCAAAAGTATATGACAATCTCAGCAGGAATCCAGCCAGAGATTTCTGACACATTGCAACAGAAAGAAAGCGTGCTTTACCAGATACTTAGCATTTCCTCAGCACAACTAGTGGAAGTTCAGAGTATACTGAAACAGCTACAAAGTTCTCACCCACATGGCACAAATCCCAGGGGTCAAGCGCTTTTGAATTTTTTTTTTGGTTTGGATTATTTTAGTCAGTGTGGTGCAATTTTTAAACTGTCTAAACACTTTCAAAAAACCCCATTCATTTATGAGTTTAAATATTTTCTCAGAAATTATAAAGAAGCTCCTGGCAACCAGTTTATGTAAGGAAGCAAGTTTACCTGACAACACCATCCACATCCATCTTCATCACATCGTATATAAGCATGTATAAGATAGGTAGCAGAGCTGAGATCCATTTAGAAAGTGTCCCAAGAAACTCACCACAGTGTTGCACAATATATATGTACTATCTGTATGAGCTGATCATTAAGCAGATTTCAACATGATCATTTTAAATTAATCAGTCAATGGCACTCTTTATCATGGTGTGGCCCTTTGTAAGCTGATAATTTTCTCTGTATGATAAAATAAGCCAATATTTACAATATTTACAAGCCAGATTTATGTTCCAGCAAAGGAGAAGAAGTCTGTTCTTATATTACTCAAGAGAAAACAGGGTCTAATATCTTGTAGGAATTCTGAAGTAAATAAAAAATCCACTTTGGAGATTAAAGAACTGGTGTATATGTAGATAGGTACAAGGCAGATTATAGAGGTTGTAGATTTTGGTTGCCTATGTGTCTTCTTTCTTTTTCATCACAATTCTTCATAGCTGATGATACATACATCATCCATATCTATGTCCATGTCTAAAGCAACATCGGAAGTTCACTCTCTTTGGCTTCCTGTAAGCAGGAGAGCAGCAGCACGGCTCCCCTTCTCCGACTCCCAGGCCTCGTGGCTTGGCTCCGCGGCACCGGAGCCACACCAGCACACACAGGTGGAAAAGCTTCCCCAAATAACATCCCGGGTTGGGAGGAGGACTTTTTCACTGTGTTGTATTTTTCAGAAGCTCCAAGGGCTGGGAGTTAGCTACCACCAGAGGGAGGAAGAGGAAGAAGAAGAAGCGGCTTTCCCTTCCTTTCCCACTGCTTTTCCTGGGCCAGCCTGCCTGGCCTTTGAAAGCAGTTCCCTTATTCCTTTTTCTTTTCTTTTTTCCCCTTTCGCGTGGTTTTTGTTGGGTTTAATTCTGTGTTAGGTCTGGAGTTCCCTTAAAATGTTAACTTTCTTTGGTTGAGCTCCAGATGAATAAACGTTTCCCGGTTTAATTCTGTTCAGTCTTCTCCTCACTGTCGAGCTAGCCCTTAATTAAAACAGTGGTGCCAAACCACCACACCTGTTTAAAGCCCATGTGCTTCATAATCTGCTGAGAAATATAAAGTTTTTATTCTTGAGGTATTTCTCCGTAGGTGTACTTTGTATGCATTAAAAGGAGGACACAAGTGCATATGGTCACAGGCATTTGTTTCTAGGTGTGTCCAATGGCCAGTGCAAGCCCACACATCTGTGCAGTTATTGCTGCATAGAAGAGTTCAGTTCTGTGCACTTTGCTCCAGTACAGATTCAGCAATGTTCCTGCTGCCAAGGCCACTTTTCTGACCTCCCAAGATCCAAGACCACCAAGATCCACAGTTACTTGCTTTTTACACCCTCTCAGTGACAGTATCATTATTGTCAGCTTTAGAAACACAGTAGTCAGATCACTCATACCAAGTTCTTGAAATAAACACTTTGCTAATAATTCTTTAGTTAAACTGCTCCAAAAATTTACTGCTGCAAAACATCCTATAAACCTTCACCAGTATGTATGTCCACGTTTCCTCTTTTTCACATTTTGCATTTGGAATAGGCATGGAGCCATGCTGGCAGACCACGAACAACAGTAAAGGAAACAAATACCTATTTAAAAAAAAAAAGCCATGATGTCCCTGACACTCACCCTCATTCAAAGGTTGATGCAGGAGAATGAAGCAGGTCTTTTGCCACAACAAAAAACATATTCCCATTCTCTGATATCTCTGGCCTAGAGTAGCCTGATTAATGACCTGTTTTATGGATGTTCATTGGTATCTATCTTTTCCCACCACACATGATGGATGCGCTATTTACTATAACGCAAAGATGGGCTGAAATTCATTGCAGGCATCTGTGGTATCAGTGAATGTTAAATGGCAATCCAGGAGCTGCATATAGTGGAAACTATTTGCAGCAGTTTTAATACCATAAGATCTCTCTTTTGTCTCAGAAACTGGCTCCACTACTCTCCAGCCTTAATTGTGCTGTAGAAGTTTATAAAGGATTTCACTAGTTCCAGGCTTTTATAAGGGCTTAAGGATTCAACCCTCAGATGTACAGATTCATAGCCCTGGAGCCTAATAAGTGGGTGTTATAATATGTGAGAGGTCCTCTGAGAGCTCCCAGAAGATGGAGAAAGTTAAAGAGAAAGGAAATCAGCTTGTGTAGAGAGAAGATAGAAGCCCTTAAGAAAAGATCAGTCCTCTGGGATATAATTCTTTGAACCAATATTAGCAGAACTAAATGGTTCATATGAACTCTTCAGCTCCAGGCCACCATTTTTGAGGTATTAATTGTTTTCCCTGACCTCCTGGCAATCTGTAATTACAGTGCTGGTAGTTGTATTTACTTTTTACTAATGCAATCTTTCTAATATTCAAAATGCTCTATAAACTTCAGCTTACTGCAATGCATTTATTTTCTCTAATTTATCCTATAAATTTATAGCTTAGTGTAGTCAACAGTGGGAGAGACAGGCTGTTTACTGCCCAAATCAAGGGAAGATGCTTAAACTAACACATGCTTAGGCAACAATTTTAAACATAGAAGCCACCAACAAAACTGCTGGAGGTGTAATGTAATCTCCATGTTTGAACAGCTCAAAAATCTTAAAAAGAAAACATATGGAGCTTAACATTTCTTGTAAAAAATGGGAGCCTTTATTTCAATTATATTTGATTTGGCCAAAGACTGAAGCATACAACAGATTATGGCTTGCACATGCATTGCAGCTACAAGTAAATTCCCAGAACAAAATCTGCATTAGCAAATAGATATAGAAGGGAAAGGCTGTGTTGGAAATGTAGTATTTTAATTGAGTTTTTACTGGCTTTAGTCAGTACTCAACAATGTAAAGGAGTTTGACCAAAAGGAATACACAAAACTGCATCATGGGTTTGACAGCCACCTGGGTAAGGCAAACCTTATAACTCTATTGAAAAATAAATAAACCTGAAAAGTTTGGCTTAGAAAGCAAGGGATGTGGACAAGAGAATAAGCCCTGGGAACATGCACCACAGAAAATACCTAAATTTATTTTATGCAAAGCTCTTACAAACAGTCAATCCTGTCTGCCTGACACAGAAAACACAAGCACACATTGTGCAACAGTAAGTGCACATACTGTCCCACTGGATACACTGTCAGCACATCCTTGCAATGCATCCCTCCAATTGGGCATGCAATCCAGGCCACAGGGTCACAGGGGATGTGGAAGGTGCTTCATTGCTATCATCACTAAACCTCAAAGGAATATCAGGACATGTTCATTAGCCTTTTGTAGGGAAAGACAGGTATCACACTGGATTTTAGTGCTGCAAAATAAAGAAAGGAAGGGGCAATTAGCCCTCACTCATAAAATTTCTAACAAGTTCTGTCCAATGTTTCCTTCTAAAAGGTCTGTTACTCTTTGTGGGGTTCTTTTTAAGAGGATCTATTTATTAGTGACAAAATATTTAGATGGTAATTCAGTACATATATGTTTGCCCTTTTTTTGTAATCTCTTCATGAAATGATAACACATTTTATGTGATTATTTTAAATGATTATGTGCACATGTGTCTAGAAGTTACTGCCTTTAGGATTACCATAAGTGTTATTTATTATTACTTTCAGTACTACTTATTATTATTCCTATTGCTACTACTTGTGATCTAATTGAGATTTGCTTTCCCTGACACAGCTTTTCTCAAAGTTTATCATTCTGATTTTCTGTCTGTGGAGAGGGGAAATGGGTGCAGTATTGATAGTGTTAATGCATCTACCAGTGCTGTTTTACACTCATTGTGTTTCCTGTGATACTAGTCCACAGTTTCTGCCATTTTTCAGTCTGAAAAATGTGCTGCCTGGTAGATCTCACCACATAGGCCACAACTGTCAACTTTTCTCAGCTCTATCATTGATAGCAATGCAATCCTGGCATAAGATCACAAACTGCACTTAAGCAAAATAAATTCTTTGTGCTTCCATTTTCCATAATTTTCTGTGCCAATTATATGTACTCATCACCTATAAGCTTTTTACATACTCCTTCTTGTAGTTACAGTGATTTTCCATTATGTATTATCCAGATGCTTTTAGTAACCTTTCTATTTGTTTTCTATAATAACTTTACATAAACTCTCCTGCATGTCCAGATTGTAATTTGAATTAAAATTGAGAAAAAGGTAGCTTACTTATGTTTTCCTTAGTCATAGATATCCCATTTCTAGTACAATTCCAAGAACAAGGTTAAAGACAGAAAAACTAGAGGAAGTGCTGGAGATGCGCTTCTAAGAGCACAACACCACACTTTCAATTAAAGGATGGGTTATTTATTTCAACGTGTAAAATAAATCTCAGTATTATAAAAACTGAGTTAAATTACCTCTATACTAGCTATGATGTTAACAGCATTTTCTGATTGAAAGAGAAGAACAACCTAAATTCTGTCTTCAGTGTAAAATCAAGGTAACTTCACTGTCTTTCTACTTAGCATATATAATTTGGCTTTCAATTTTTCATTAGTCAACTTATTCTTGTTACTGAGCAAAACACTCATGTCAGTGTCCAAAGTGATGATGAGATTCTGCTAACAGCAATGCTGTGGTGGAACAATAGTACGAAAAAGAAGAATCAGAACCAATTTTTCATCAGCTTTATAACCACTGTAAAAGTGGAAGTAAAATGCTGAGAACTGCTACAATTCTTTAAATAGCTTTAGCCAAAAACTTTTAAGAATAGATATCCAAAAATAGCGTGGTAGTAAATTTTGTATACAGTTTTAACAGACTTTCTATTAATTCTTGACTACAGGACATGTGCTATAATTGTCCTCTAACCCTTGAAAAGGAAAAGGGAAAAGACTAAGTTACCAGCCACCAAAAGTGCAAACAGTATTTTTGGAGGCACATAATAAAATTAAAGGAGAAGGAATGAAAGCAGCCCTAGAAAGTAATTATGCATAACTGAGTGATACTTCAACATTTTCTTTCTTAAGCAATTTAGACAAGGTTATGCTGCATATAAGGAACACTTACAACATTAAGCATCATCTGTCGCATGTGGTGGAAACCACAAGCAGGTTCCTTTAGCGGAGTCTTCAGCAAACTCTTAAACATTAGCTCTAAGGTTTCCTTTCTTTTAGAGAATCCTAAAATGCATTATTGACATTTATCACACCTCTCAACCACTAAAAGAAGCAGGTAAAACCATTATTCCCTCTTTTAACAGACTTCAAAAATGAACCAGACGATTTTTGCAGATCTTAAGAATTTATGAAGAGGTGTAATATAAATAGGCAGAAAACAGGTCAATTCCCTAATTTCCTTCTGGATATTACTGTTGTAGTAACTTTGGTAGAACAGGTAGTTTTTGAAGCTAAATTGTCAGACTGAAACAGAAAGCAGCCATGTTTCATCTTCCAGTGTGTATTAGTTCAAACTGCTCATTTTAGAACAAATGTGTCAGTAACCCAACAACAGCCCAGATGCTGTGAGGCATTATCTGGAGATCTGTCACACACCAGCACGGAAACTTGCCTTTGAAACTACTGAAATATGAAATGCACTCCCAATCTTTGAAAAACCATGGGTATTTTTGAATTTCTTTACTAAAATAATAAAAAAACCCACCAAACCAATTGCAAATTCTGCAAGTGTTCTACCATATAAACAGCTCATTCAGCATATGATGGGTATAAATCTATTATCAGTGAATTGGAGACTGTGTCAAAGAAGCCATGTTCTTGCAGCATGTTCCATTGCTAGCAGGGAGTTTTTGAAGCTGCTAAAGCAGGTTCGCTACAAATATATTGTGCTTCTCTTCAAAAAGCAGTCCCATGCTCTACAAGACCACATCCTCAGAGGCACACTTATACATTATACATCAAACAGCTGATCAAGCTGCTAATCTCATGCTGTGTTCCTTGTTTCCCGTTGAAAGTTAAGTAAACAACAGTATGTGCTCAGCTGCAGCCCATTAGCCGCATCTTAGACATTTCTCCAGCTTGAAGACAAGTATTTAAGTGAACAACTGATAGTTGCTGTAAAATTAAAAGATCATTATTTTTCAGTTCGTTGTACAAGCTTCCTGCTGAGCTGAGAGCTGATGCTGAACACAGTGACAAAGATCATGCAGTACCTAACCAAATATGATATGAAAACCTTTATATCTAGCAGACACTGCACTGTTTATTGTCAGTGAAGAGTGAGGCACATGGTCATTAGCAGACCGAGTAGTTAAAATAATTATGAGCTTTTAAGATTGATTTTTGGTAATCTGTATAATAAGAGTGGGCTATTTATGCAGGTAAGCACCCCTGGGTACTTGTGTAGTGCAGAGAGAAAGAGATTCTCTAAGATGCTTTTTGAAAAAGCTTATTTTTCTCTTTTCTGTTTAGGAATGAAGCCAAGAAAAGTTTATATACCCATGTTAGATGTCTAAGGTAAGCAAGTGCGACAACACCAAACAAATGGGTTTATAAAAGACCTTAAACCACAAATCAGTCCAAATTTTCTGCCCATTAACCACAATTATTTGAGGTAATTTTGGTGTCCCTTAACCCGTTCTGTAAGTGTAGCCAGAGCAAAATATCAAGGTGAAAACACATTTCCAAGGTTTGTCAAACAAGAAGTAATGTCTAAAAAGAAAAAAAAAACTCAAACGTTTTCCTGACCCATGAATACACTCCAAAACTGTCACAAGCACAAAGTTTTAAAAATCAGACAGGAAAAATCCACATTAGTGCATTTATGAACTTTTAGTGTTTGCTACTCTTATGAAGAGAGCCAGAAGTAAAATAGCTATTGAGTTTGGTTTGACGCATTTGTGTCAAACATTTAAAGCTACATGTATCTAGAAGAACATATCGCCCTATGCCTTGTTATTCAAATAAAATAGTGGAGGCTTTTCAGGCAAAGGGATTCAATGTGTTCTGAATTCATTCTTTCATTTAAATTGATTTAACTTTCTTCAACATGCTTATGTACACAAAACCATAGAGAAGATGCTTCTTCAAATTTACCAAAAATAAAAATCTGCAATCAATTAACTCATCATTCACGTTGTCATCACTTAGACAATGTAGCTGAATAGGTCTCTGCAGTGCCTCATTTCTCTGTCTCTCGAGATTTGCCTGCACCAGTATGGTTAGGAAAGTTACATTGAATTAACTAAACATGCGGAATAAAAATGCATCAGTAAAAATGTATTAATCCCTAAGGTGCAGTCCTCATTCACAAACAAAGCTGTCTTAATTCTTCACTACTTTAACTCTCAAAAGGAGCATCTAAACAAGGCTTTTGTGCACTTAAACTAATTCACATTCACTTAACACTTTTACTTAACATCCTCCTGTGACAAAGCAATGTCACTTTCAGGAACAAAAACACCTTTATTGCTAGTAGAGTTTATTTCACTTTGGGAGCAGGCTGTGCTCAGAGCAGAACACTTCTTTTACCAGGGAAAGTCTCATCTGGGTTCAGACGGGTTGGTGGTAATTGCTATTAAAATAGCAAACAACCACCTTCCCAATAGCAGACAAACACATTTAAGATATTTAAGACTATTCATGAGAACTTCTAAAAAACTGTAGGTGTATTATTTTCCTGCTTCACTCAATAATATATGAAAAAAACATTTCTAAATTTAATCTTTGTAACAGTAAGATTTTATGGGTTTGCAATTTATTTTGTTTTTATAAATACTTTCAAACAATTTGCTATTTATTAAGTATTATTGCCTTCCAGTGCTTACCATAGTGTTAGACAATGCCTCTACTCAACACTTTTGTGTAACAATTCAAGCATTTATCATTTTCATAAGTAGACCCAGCTCCCTGCAGTAGCTTAGCCTGCGGTTTAGCTTTTCAGTACAATCAAGATATGCTGGTTACAAAATTTAGCATTTCAGGTAAAATTATAGCCTTTTGCTACAGTATTTATATTACTCTCTATAGTGTTTCCAGAGCATTTACTGCAGCTATCACTGTGAAATACCAGTAAAAGGTCAGTCTTTTTGTTGGTTTGTATCACAAACGTTTTCACTGAATTATGCAGGATGCAGAAAGCCAGAAGCAGAATTGGAAAGAGAAAAGAAAGTAAAACTAATAGCTGTGGTGGCATAGCCCCACAGCAGAAGAGCAAAGAAAGAGGGATGGAATAGACATAGCTGGAGACAAATGGGGTGGTGGAGCTCGAATGATACTCTGTCCAGCTTGTGCCCAGCCACAGGGCAACTGCTGCCAAGGTATCTTTTGGAAAGTTTGGTTTCCTTGTTCTGGCAGCAGCTGCTTTTCTGATCATCTTTGTTTTGCTGTTTATTTTGCATCCCACAGTGTCATCTGTGTTCCAGCCTCTCACTGTGCCCCAGCCAGCTGTCCCATCCTTCCTCGTGTGCTCATTGCTTTTCTATGGCTGGAGTCACAGAATATGCAAGAGTCCCTGAGCCATGATTGCCACATGTTTGCTGCAGTCTTTTTCCCTTTATTACTCCCCAGCAAGCACCTCTTGACAGCTTGGCAGCTCTTTACCCCTCTTCTCATTTACAAACACAGTCACAATAGTGCATCCACCCTTATTCTAAAACTCACTGCACATTCAGTGTGCTATTATGAGCAATTGCAATTAAAAAAAATTTGCTTAAAAGAGATGTGCTGGCCCTAAGGGCACCAATAGCCCTGCCTACTGCTGCCCAAACCTTCTGGGGCTCCTCCAATCCTGCCCACAGTCCAGGAACCCATTTGAGCCCTTGGAGGCCATAAGTCCCTGCCCCAGTTGTGCTGTAGTGGGGACAGTCGTCGTCTCCATCCCAACACTATAGGTAGTTGGGGCTATGGTTGGACCCACTCTCCATGTATGTTATAGCTCACCTCCAGCCCTGCCACTGGCCCCAACTTCTTTAGCTTCATTTGGAAGATCCTGATACTAGGCCAACATCTGTTGATGTCAATGGCCCAAATAGAACAAACCTGGTCCTTACCCCTCCCAGGGAATGAACCCTGCAGGGAGGGCATGTCCTTGTGCAGTCAGTCCTTGCTGCTCCCTGACAGAAAGCAGTTTATTTTACAAAAAATTCTTACTAAAACGTAACTTTCTACTTGTAAATCATAAGTTTCCAAACTTTTCTTTGCTTCCTTGTCCTATTTAAGGTTTCTTTCTAGCCTTGTTATGTTTGAAAGAAAGTTATATCTACGCACACTTCTTCTTTCCCAATTTGAGCTCCCACTCCCCCAAGAAAGACAAAGTGTTTGATGCTGAAAGGTAACAGATATGAAATCATAAAAATAGCTGGAAAGAAAAAGAAAGTAGAGTCCTACAACCAAGGTATATTAGGATTTTATTAGATGTAATGCTTAAAGCTGTTTCCCTTTTTCTCCCCAAAACAGCTTCTTTCCCAGCATCCCAGCACACACACAGAATTACACACGGAATTAACAAGATTGGAAAAGACCATAGAGATCATCAAGCCCAGCCTTTTACTTAGCTTAACAACCTATCCAGCACCAATCCATCATCTAAACCATCTAAACCGTCTAACCTTCTGCTTGAACAACAGATGGCAGAGTGCAGAGCCCTCTCAGGCAGGACTGACCTCTTCTAAGGACAGCGCAAGGAGCTGCCCAAAAGGAAATAGCTGAAGATGTGATAATTCTCACAGGCCCTAGTCCTGCTTCCAGGCAGAGAGCTTAGCTGGGGGGATGGCCAATGTTAACTCTTGCTGGTAATGGCTTCTGCCCAAACATTTGCTTTGGTTTAATTTACATTCATAGGCTAGAAACGGGTCTATCTTAACATCAACAGACACTTTATGGAGTGTGCAGCTGTGGGTTAATCTAAGATAGAAGTGGCTCTGGAGAGCTCTTACTAATGAGCCTAACACACAGTTGGCCAAGGGATATGTTTGTATTTAGCACAAGATGGGAATCATTACATAAGAGCAGACACAAAGGTACCTGAACAAATGGTGAAATCATGCCTTGTCTTTGAATTGGTTCAGATACTCTTATTATTATCAAACATATTTTACATATGAGCACGTTTAAGCCCCCAAAATAGGATCAATAATGGATGAAATAGCCCTACTGAATGAGAAGACAAAACTCAGAATCAGATTATAGACAGATGAGACATAAATGAAGTATATAAGCAAAAATACATACAAGTAAAATAAATCAATCCATTAAGCCAGAGGTTTACCATGACTTTAATATGCAGCTCCATTGCTTTCAAATGTACTGCACCGACGGCCAGTTCAGTTTCCTAGACACTATTTGGCTCTGCAGTTTATTTCGAAAGAACTGAAATCTCAGCCTATTTCAAAATAAACTGTGACTTTCTTGCAAAAGGTTGTAAAGAGGGTTTTCTGACATCTGCTGCTTACCTCTGTACTGTGGCCAAGTATGAAAATGAACCTTTGAGCCACCTACATTCCCTTCTCAATGCTGTGCTTGATTCAAAAACAAAACTCCTATATATTGCTTGCTCCATGTGGACACAACAGTGACCTTTGAAAACATTTAACTGAGTTGCAGTAGGAGGAAAGGCTATAAAATTACATTTATTGAAAATTACTTTAACGAGACAGAACACTGTGGCATATTCATGTACAACAATACTGTATGAATGAATCAGAAAGCATTGTCAAACTAAGTGGGAGGAACAGCCTCCTGCAAAGTGGAAGTGTCTCTTCAAGAAAAGACCTTCCGTTGTACAAAATTATGGAAGAGTTAAAAGTGTTACAGCTGTTCCTCTCTTACTATTTATATATAAAGCTACCAAAAGTATTACTTGGCACAAATGTATTAACAAGCTCCTCAAAGAGATACTGGAATGTTTAGTGGTCTGGAGGGATTGATATTTTTCCAGTTTGCTATTCCTTTGTTTTGTTGGTTTTTGGTTTTTTTTTCCCCATTAACTATAAAATCCTTATGTTTTCACAGCACTGAGAACAGTAAAGAATATTTTTTCAAAAGAGGTAGCTGAAAATAAGCAGTACCGACTATTTGATTTGTTTACCTTGTCATTCCCTTTGAATTTCTTAATTAGCAAAAACTTAATTTTCATGATACTTTATACAATCAATGAATATACTTTCAGGAAAAATATTTTTCGTTGACACTGCACAATTTGGTTCTACTTACTTTTTTATACTTTCACAACAGAATTTGTTTTCTATTTCTTTGGGGGACAAATTCTCAAACCAACTGAGAAAAAATGTAAAGTACAGAAATGCTATTCTATTGCACTATCCTATTTTGTCAATAATATTGTACAGAGACATTGCATAAGTGCTGCTGAATGTAAGTGTCCAAAGAAGAAAAGTCAAGCTATGTCTTGGCAGGTATTGTCTGTTCCCTCACATAAAGTCCCCATCACAACTGCAGATTCAACTTTCTTGCCACAGATTCAACTCTTCCCCTCTTTCTTCTGCTCTCACAGGAATTCCTATAACACTGGTTTGCCCTCAACAGATGCCCAAGGCCTCCCAAGCAAGGTCATATTGAGCTTTCACAGAAATAAGTCACTGTAAACATAGTTAAGGGAGTATGGCATGAAAGCAACAGAGGTGGTTTCTTAAAGGAGACTGATATTGCACAAGACTTCCTCCCATGTATTTTGAATAGTGTCAGAACTGTAATTAAGTACACACACAGAGCATGAAGCATGGTAATGAAAAGGGTAAATCTGCCTAAAATCAGTCTATATGTGAGAGTGACAATATGCCATTTGTGACCTGTGTGGAACCAGTTTTTTGATTTTACTCTATTTTACATTAAAAAATAATCAATTCGTTCTTATAATAGATATTAAAATATATAGAGATGTTCAGTCCTCTTATCATTGTACATGGTAGCCAGAAACTAACTTTTGCATGGTGTACTACCCCCATTTCTCCACTTACTGTCTATCGCTAGATGAGAGTTTAAGAAAAAAAGACATTTCTCATAGTCAGAGGGTATGAATGGTGCATTTACTTCTTAGGTATGTTGGACCAAATGCTCAGCAGATGAATTCAAAAGAGACATGTATATGACCTAAAACTTTCCCAGTGGTTTTCTTGATAATACAAATATTAAGGTCTGTAAGTTGAAGCAGAAGACAGTCAAAATCCAACCTAGCATGCAGGTGATGTGACTTGTCCAGCATGGTTATGGTAATGCCAACACTTATAGAAAATTCTATTTTGATAAATATCCCAAGCTATCCATCTTAAACAAACTATTTAGCTTTCTAGAGTGTGAAAATATTTCTGTTTTATTTTGATATTATTTTTGACCACTAAGTAGAAACACAGGACTCCAGAGTATAAGTAAAATGAGAGGAGATTGCTTCTTCCATATATTTCTAAACCTCAAAGAATGCAAAATCTAAATGTCAGTTTCAAATCTGAATGAAATTTTGGATTAAATTAATTTTAATTCCTATTCTACTGAAGTTTCATTAGCTATTTAAGTCAAAGCAAAAGCTTTATGTAACTGCTAAGGAAAAGCACAAGTTTCCATTACTCTTGCATACTGCGTGCACATATATGTTTCTTTGGTAGTGCATGTATCTGTTTGTTTGGTAGTCATAAGACTCTCAAGTCTGAGAGACTTTCTTTCCATGGTGCAATTGAAGACTAAAACTAGAAACCTCTAAAAGTCACCTGGTATCTCTCAGGGAAGAAGCTGGTTTGATGGGTGAAATGCCTTTTAGTTATCAAGGGTCTTTGAGGGTTTGTACAATTTCAGAAAGTCTAGGACCAAGTTCACCACTGGCATAACACAGCTGATTCCTGAATTTGGTGGAGATAAGTTGGGGATGAATCTGTCCCTTGGTAGCCTGCAGCTGGATGAATTAATATTTCTGCATGACAGTAAAAGACATTGTATTATAGTTTCTTTGGTTTTAGGTTAGTTTTCTTTCATATTTATACATTTAGAACCTATCTCTTAATAGTTAAGAGGGTAAATTCATTAAGTTTCTCATATAAATATATATTTATATATACTCAATCCTATTGAAAATAGCATTAATTGGCAGACATATAATTGTTAAAGCCAATGCCCTACTGGAATGATGAGGCTGCACAAGGAAGGTAATGGTCTGTATTTTTCAGGTTCATTTAAATGTAATAAGCTAATATTGCTATTCCCATTAAGAGCTTTGAAAATGTAATTAAATGCTCAAATGGCTACTAACATGGTTAAACAAAGAATGAGGTAGGTTATCCACTAGACTTATTAAAGACATTTCACATTCTGTCCTGCTCAGTAATAAATCACACTGAATTTTTTTAAAGCATATCAGCAGGCAAGCAATTTTACCATTATCCTGTACAGCAGAAGATTAGTGCTGGAATGCTATTCCCTTTTTAAAAAAGCATGTCAGTTATACCTCTATCATAGTTTCAGTGTGGTTTTTTTGTTTGTTTGTTGGTTTAGTTTGTTCATAGCAGGTCTTCATTTCTCTGCCAATGCAGTTGAGGGAGTTTTCTTTAAAATGCCTACAACCTAATTAAACAACACATGTGCTTATTGCTTGTGTTTATGCTTATTTAATGAAAGCTTTCTTCAGTTTCTTGGTTTTTTCTCCCTTTGATCTATACTGCCATCAAGGTACCTTCCAAACTACCTTCCCCACTAACATTACATGAATGAAATGACTTTACTTCTGTTCACTGTTGCTCTGTTTACACATTCACTACTATAGAAACATATGTCTGATACATGATAATACGCAATGCATGCATTTATACATATGTATGTATATATATATGCCATCTATATTATACACATATACATATGTGTGTTTGCATATATATGAATGCTGTACAAATTAACATAAAAAATATGTATTATATGACTATGTGTGTATAAACATTTAGTGCTTTTGCCTTATATTGCACCACTTTTCTATAATGAACTCTATAGCATTTTCAGAGTTCTGCTCTCCAGTTTACAAATTTCTGCAGTTACAGCTCAAATTTTTTATCTACATCTGTACTTGGTTTTATAAAGACATACACATATTGGGAATGCATGAACACTACCTCTGGAGTCTATCCTACCACCATGAGAAACATCTTCATTCAACTATGAGTCTTCATGAACAACTTCCCTTGAAGTTTATCAGACAAATGATTTTTGAGCCCTTTTCTTTCCAACAAAGCACTCATGGACACTCATTATTTTGTTCAGGAGTGGAATCAAGACAACTAGTTTCTAGTCACAGCTGGGTCTTTCCACTTGTACTTTTCAAGCAGTGGCACATCAGATTCACTTGTATTTATCCCACATCCTACAAAATTATCAGGATTTGCTGTCAAATTGGTAGTCAGCTGTCTCCTTTTTGAGGACATGGAGCAAGTCAGCAGAGCCTGTTAATGGAATAGAATTTATCCCTCATAGATACTGTTTCAAATTTTTGATCCTTTGTCAGATTTTATGGAACTGATACAAATTTTCCTTTCAAATACCTAACAAATATTTATTAACACATCTATTTTTTTGTCAACATGGTCAATAAATTTCCGTCCCCTAATAGACATAAACAACTTTTTAAGAGACCAATAAGAAGTGGTGTTTTAAGCACAAAAAACCCCACAAAAATTCCTAGAATAGTTTCACTTCATCAAAATAGCTTTCTTATATCTTAAACTGCTATTATCAAAAGTCCATGCTTCTTAACTCTACTAAGTTAACAAATAGATGTAGCAATCCATATAAATTGGATTTTCTTCTAGCAGTTTTGAAGACAGAGATTCAGCAGTTTTGCCTATGCAGTAGGATGGACCATTACTTAGATTACATGCTTCATACAATAAGACTATTACACACAGAATTAATAAGGTTTGAAAAGACCATGGAGATCATCAAGTCCAACCTTTACCTAGGTTAACAACCTACCCAACACCAGTCTAACATCTATACCATCTAAACCATTTAAACCATCTAAACCATACCACTAAGTCCATCATCTAACCTATCCTTAAACACATCCAGGGACGGTGACTCCACCACCTCCCTGGGAAGCCCATTCCAGTGGGGGATCACTCTCACTGTGAAAAAGTTCCTCCTAATATCCAACCTAAACCTCCCCTGATGCAGCCTAAGACTGTGTCCTCTCGTTCTGTCATTGGGAGCCTGAGAGAAGAGACCGACCCCCGCCTGACTACAACCTCCTTTCAGGTAGTTATAGACAGCGATAAGGTCACCCCTGAGCCTCCTCTTCTCCAGGCTGAACAATCCCAGCTCCCTCAGCCACTCCTCATAGGGCTTGTGCTCCAGCCCCTTCACCATCCTCGTTGCCCTTCTCGGGACACGCTCCAGCAACTCAATATCCTTCTTAAACTGAGGGGCCAGAACTGGACACAGTACTCGAGCTGTGGCCTAACCAGTGCCAAATACAAGGGAAGGATAACTTCCCTGGTCCTACTGGCAACACTATTCTTGATGCAGGCCAGGATGCCATTGGCCTTCTTGGCCACCTGGGCACACTGCTGACTCATATTCAGCTTCCTATCAACCAGCACCCTCAAGTCCCTCTCTGCCTGGGCATCCTCCAGCCTCACCGACCCCAGCCTATAACTCTGCATGGGGTTATTGTGGCCAAAGTGCAAAACCCGGCACTTGGATTTATTAAACCTCATGCTATTGGACTCAGCCCATCTATCCAGCCTGTCAAGGTCTCTCTGAAGAGCCCTCCTTCCCTCTGGCAGATCGACACTCATTCCATCCGCAAACTGACTAACAACGGATTCCATCCCCTCATCCAGATCATCAATAAAGATGTTGAATAAAACCGGCCCCAACACTGAACCCTGAGGGACCCCACTGGTGACTGGCCTCCAACTAGACATGACTCCACTCACTACCACCCTCTGAGCTCAGGACAGAGTAAACCTGTCTAAGCCACAATCCATCAGCTTAACCAGGAGTTTGTTATGGGAAACAGTATCAAAGGCTTTACTAAAATCAAGATAATTCATACCAGCATTAAGCATCACCAGATTGAGGGATTTTGCCTGGATATAGGGTCCATGGGCATTATTCCTGTGAAAGCCAATTACTTTGCACACAGATTTCTACACTACTCGTTTGAGATTAAGAGCGTACACTGATGCCACAATCATAAGGCTGTTCAGCTTTATAAACTAGAAAATGTGCTACTCCATTTTATACATACAGTGGTGTAATACAGTGACTAAAATTTACTCTCTGCATGCCCAAAGCCAGTGCCACTGTGCTGATTGAGATGTGCTAACAAGCAAGCCTCGAGAGATTTGTTCACAGCCACAAGTAAAATCTGAAGCTTGTCTCTCTTGCCTCTCAAGGGTCAGTTGTGTGTAGAGTTACATTTCTTCTTCACACTATTTTTTTTTTCATTGATAACTTTGCTAAAACTAGGGCAGATCTATTTGTTCAATCCTCCTAAGAATTAATGGTATATTTTGCCTCTAAGGTAGGACCTGTACTGCAGTTTTCTATCAGATGTTCTTTGTAAGCACAATATAGCCTTGATTCTGAAGTGGAAGTGAGAACAAAAAAACATGTTCCAAATCTGGGACAATTTTTTCCTTTCAATAAACATGAAAAATCTTAATTCTCTCTAGTAGTCACATATGTGTATTTAAATAACTCAATAATGAAAGACAGGGCCTTGGACAGCAGCTGATCATTCATCACTGACACTTGGTATCAAATGAATCCATAAACAGATTTTTTTTTCTCATTAAATGCTTTTAAATATAGCTCATCATAGAAAAGCACAAATGATTCAAGGACAAAACATCCTCCTCTGCCCATTGTTTCTGGTGACAGATTTGTATCTCCCCCTAAAAACAAAGATACTTCATTTATAGCCTAAGAAATACACCACGATAAAAATCCCACAAGAATTTTCTTGCTTTGCTTTTTGCATTTTAAAGTTAATTTTAAAAACTGTCTTCTGTTTCTGCTGGAAACACAGCATTCTGTAGTATTCCACTTCAAGACACGTCACTTGTGTTAGATTGGAATCTCTTTTTATCATAGAAAATGTAAAACTATTGATTAGCATCTGCTGCACGAAGCCTGATACTGTGGAACTTATTTACTTCACATCACAAAAACTGACCTCTGCATACACCCAGTGTGTCTCCTTGATCTTTCTGTCCTGAGGTGACTTGCCACTAACCCCCCACACACTGCAGCCTGGATGCCTTTGGTCACATTAGCTCTTTGGCTTGCATTAGTCCCAGCCAGTTGAAGTCATCACTTATATTCATTAAAACAACTTGTTAAAAGATACAGGAGGTGACAGTGAAGAGAAAAATCATGAGGTAAACATTTGGAATCCTGAATGAAATGTTGGCATGGCTCTGATCTCTTGAAACTCAGGTATAAATCAGATGGACATAGTGAGTAATGTGTATAATGAAGGTGTATAAACCACTGTGTGAAGTCTGTAGTTGCCATTCAAAAGAAAGCACTGGCAGATTTTCTGCAGTGTTTTGCTACCAACTTGCCTAATACCCTTGGGCATATTCAATTTTCCTGTTTCCATGTCTTCATCTATCAAGATGGAATAACAGCACAGACAGTGAGAACAAATTATACACACTCTGAAGCCCTTAGGTAGGAATTCACCATTGCTAGTCATAATATATATATACAAAATGAGACTTTCCAAAATTACTCAGTTCATAAATCTTAATTTTACTTTTCAGCTCCAGACAGGCTGCTTTTTCCCTCTCTAAGGTATTGGTTATATAGTCTGTGAATGCAGCTCGTCTCAGTCAATACAGTAAATTTCTCCTGTCAAACCCCAGCCCAGCCTTCAAAGTCCAAGTACCAAATGACCTGGGAGGTCTTGAGAAGTCTGAATCCTGAAAACCCTTCAGTCCATCAGGACTTGAAATAAACGAATTAAAGCTACCATGGGCATATTTATATGCATTAATATCACTCCTTCTGGTGCCAGTCCTGGAACATGCACAATCTCCTTTAGATGCTGCTTCACCTTCTCTGTTTTCTAGCATATTACTTTTCCCTTTGGTGTTGAATTGAGGTTTATACCCCAAGTGTAGGAAATTTTATACCCAAGAGGCAGAAAATTTTCTCTTGTGTAGCGGTAACTATCCCCAGGGAGCCTGAACTATAATTAATCATTTCAAATCAGGTTAGCTCTAAATATAGGATGAGTATTTCTCCCAGATTGTTGTCGAGGTTGCTTCTGGATCATTTTTCCTGTTATTCCAATCTGGTAAAAGATACTGTGCACAAAAAAACCCAAAACAACATATTTGTTACTATGAGCGTGAAACCATTTAATTTGTAAAGGCAAGAAATTTCTATGAAAAAAATGTTTAGCTTAGTATTTATCTGCAATGGAAAACGCTGGTAAATAACAATCCATATGCTGGAGTATGATTGATATCCTCACAGTTTATCTGGGCAGATTTTGGTTCCCAATAGGGGTGTATCCTATCAGCTTAGCAGAGGGTATGCTAGCTCACTAGGCAGGACACTTCATCAATTTCTCTGTAACTGTGGAATAAAAAAAGTACATATCCAGATGCTTCTTTTCTGGAGCACAAGGCATCTCCCTGTGAATGTGTTTTCACAAGTATTTCATGGTCTGGTTTCTTTGCTTATCTCTATGTTGGACATAAAATGCTGATTGTTTCTTCAATTAATGTGGAAGATGTACTCAGAAAGTTAATCCTAATAAACTCTTGCATCACATTTCTAATATACCTCACTTTCATTTGCTGTATATTTTTTTCAACTTTCTTTGGTGAGGCATTCACCATCATTTTTCTTTCTCTAACTAATCCTTTTCACTTTTTCCAAATCCTTTGCTCCAATGCCACCCTTTGCCGCTCCAGAGGTCTACAGTTTTGCCACTACATAGTTATATAGGCTTAATGCAAAAAAATAGGTACAAGAAGTGAAGAAGGCCGTCATCTACGTATCCTGAGAGCAGGTGACGTTACTTTGGCTGACTGCAGCTCCTACTGCTACTTTGCCTGTGCAATAATTGAACATCACTTGTGATTGCTTCCCCATTCTCCAACCTGGAATTTGCATCCTCCTGGAAGGTTTGTGGTGCTACAGTCTCTCTGGGTCCCCCAAGGAGAGAAAGAAGCTACAGTTGACTCTACATACATTCTGTTCTGACACATTTTCCTGGCAGCTTGGAGAGGTGCAGGCCTATTATAAAACTTGTTGTTAGCATGTGTTCCTGTTCCACAAAAAGATGTGAACCATCACTCCAAACCTCCATTCCAATATCTGCCTACAAAAGGAGATAAGGAGTCCCATTTTGAAACAGCAGGTGGATTTAGAGAAGGAAAAACTGCACCTTCATGACAAAAGTCCTTGTGAGACAGATCTTTATTTCAAAATCGTTTATCAACATGATTTCTTCTGTGCATTCATATGCATCTCTTGGCCTCACCAGTTTATTAAATTTCTGTACATGGAAAAGGGAACTGTACTGTATGAGGATGTATACATATCATCAAGGAAATACATTTATTTTATCTAAGTTCTAGCTACAAATTCTGCCCTCTCTTGTATCACTAAATTTATTAGTAAGATAATGAGAAGTGATCACTTTCGGTGATGGAAACAATCTTGACTTTAGGTTTGTAGGTCATGTGCATAGTGTTGGCAGTTAGCAGTAAACATTTCTTACTGTAAAAGCTAAAAAATGTGATATGGAAGTCACTGAGTGATAATACCCACAGAATTCCTAAAGGCTATTTACAGTCATTTTTCAGTCTGGCAAGATGCATTAAGCCATTTCCTCCTCTCATCAGCAATTAGAATACCTAAACTGAGCACAATCCTTTCTTTCTGTTGGTGTACTACTATATACAAATGGATTGTGTATTTGGTAAGGAAAAGGAAATCTGATTTTTTGTGTCAGAAGCGCCACTGAATTAAACAAAAAACCCCCAAAACACACTCATCAGAAAGAATTATAACAAGAAAGCATATGAGATGTACAGTTGTATTGAGTAATTGTACTAAAAGTACTGAAAGAACTATTCCTGACCATATACAATTCAAAGTCTGAAGCCCAGGAACCATAAAATGGCACTATACTCTTCTATATTGTTGATTAACCTTCACAAACCTGAATTCTGACAAATGCCAGATTTAGCAGACTCAGCACTTACTGCATTTGTTCCTGCCTGTTCCTTTTCATTTGTAAAATCTGCTAATTACAGAAACAAGCTTGGACTTCTGGGGAAACCTTGCATGTCTAAAATTAGAAAGTAGACTGAGGACGTAATTCAGCATTAGTATGCTAATGAAGACTATTCCTGTCATTATTGTTAGTATCTACTAGTGAGACAGAGAAGGAATCATTTGTTGGTATTTAACTTCCCCCCATATGAAAAATAGCAGGGAGTATGTCTCTCATAAGATGCAATTCATACTACAGTAAACAATCTCCACGGGAAACGCTTTTTAATAGAAATTTAACTAATGTACCATAAGAATACATCATAATATTTTTCTAGATAATGGTTTTTCATTGTTATTTTGTTTCCAGAGAGAGTTTATAACCTGAATATGTTTTTATGTGCCTCAAGAGATTTGAAGCTTTTAGTTTTTCTTCTCTTTCAAAATGTAGGAGTTCATGTTACTTGAATACATGCAGTGATTTTTTTTTGTTGTTGTTTAAGATTCTTCAGACTCCTTTCTGAACACTGCCAATAGACCCTGATGTACTCTGGTATCATTCAACAGATGGTTAAACAGAGGACAACAAAGAAAGACAGAACAGTCAAAAAGATCTTTGCAACCAGGTCAACACAACTCCTTGAACTTCCAGATCCTGCCTTTGTATCTTTGTTGCAATGTCAGTTCTCTGGCTGTCCTTTAACAATTCATATTTATCCCTGATTCTGGACAATTTCATCTTTTGAAGCTCTGTACAGACTCTCTTGACCAAACTCGTTTGAGGGGGCAGAGAGTATTGTCACAATACTTTTTATAAATCTGTACTCAGTTGCAACTCCTCTCTTGCCTTTCAGTAATACAATTTGCAGAAAAAGTTGTCATTTACAGTTTTACGAAATGAATTTACATACAGAGAAATAAAATACTGTCATGTCTTGCTCAAGGGAACAAAAGTAGGTACCACTGAAGCTGCTTTTTTAGTCAGACAGAAAGTCTAGAGTTAATAGTTATTGGTTTTAAAGTACTCGGTGAAATTCTAGTTCTACCCAAGTGTGGATTTCATTCTTTAAGAAACAGAGAGGCACCATATAAACAACTCCTAACTCCTGTATAGTTTATCAGAAGCATTAATACAGTTAGTTTCTGCAGACTAACCCTCCTTTCAGCTCTTCAGTTCTGCAGAGAACAGTTTGGTTTGGAAGGGACATATAAAAGTCATCTAGTCCCACCCTCAATGTAATGCTCTACAGGCAAAAATGCACACTTTTATCTGTTAATGGCTGTAAAAATATAGCCCTTTGCCTCATAGTGAAGTTTATTAATCTGCTTCCCAAATGCTTTTAAAATACTTACACCAGAAAGCACTGCAGTACTGTGTTCTGGCTTCAGCTTGCAAAGAGAAAAATCACTTACCTAGTTTTGCTTCATTTCTATTGACTTTCTAACCTGATACATTCACTATCTATTTAGCTGGAAGAGGCACAATTCCTCAGGATCCACGAAAAACGGTAACGGTCAATTAAAACCAGTTCTACTCCATCAAAAATATAACTAACAACCTTCTAAAGTGTTAAACATCCTAAAAATCTTAAGGATTTTTTTAAGGATCCTCTATGAAAAAATTACACAAGATATTACCTCAAAACAACAGTAAATATACTGGAAGTACTGTAGCAAAAGTAACAACTGTTGCTTTGAACTGCATTTGTAAATATGGATCCCCAAAATGCTTAAAATGAGAAGTAGGATTAACACTTAAAACAACATTTTGCTTAGCAGTCTAAGTCTTAGATTCAGGTCTGATTTTTAAATTTAGAATTTGTCTCAAGTCACTTAAACAAGTAAATTGTCTAAATTTATTCCTACTGAAAGTTATCCCAGAGGCAGACAGGCTGAATCCCGAGCACCAGTAGCAACACCGCATCAGCTAGCAAGTATCTTGTGAAGTTCTCCCTTAAATCAAACAATGGCAATGCACAGTGAAGGTTTAGCCTAAGTCAAACTTGTGGTAAGAATCATAGAGTTTGGAACATTACTTTTTTTCTTTTTTTTTCCCCCTTCATTTTTAAGTATTAATGGTTTAAAGATCAAGGGCCAGCTTCTGTCCCATGTGCTATGTGCAGAACTCCCGCTGTCCTCAGTGGGAGTATCACAAACATATCCAGGGCAGAATGTGACCTCGGTATGTACGTAACCTTTTTGGGTAACATCAATATTTCAAAATTGACCATCAATTAGATTTACATCGAGGGTAGTTTTCATAAAATAGCTACCAAAGAACAGAACATTGTGCTGACCTTCAGGATGAACATTATCTTATGCTAGCAAATTGTTCAGTGAATTGAAATTGTGAATCCCAAGAGACATGTATTTATTTTGTCATATAACCTACTAGTACTCTTGTGTACTATGTAAAATGCATATATTGATTGCATGAAGATGAAACAAAGAAATGGAAAAAGGGATTTTGTGTAGATCTTAAAAAACATTAAGAACATTATAACAGTTCACCTGATGAAGACTGTACAGTTCTGACTGCACTGAAAAGGTAAAAAAAGAAGGGAAAACCCCATATCCCTTCATTCTTTTCAAGCAAAACTCTCAATCAGCAAAAAGTCTCTAAGATAAACAGAAATATTATAGTTATTAATTTCCTTGTCAGACCTGTCTTTTTATAATAACTGTTCAGCATAAATAGTCATAATTTGCAGCAGAGTGCTCAAGTACATCATAAAAGTTCGAACACAGCCAGTGGCCTGCACATATTTCTCTTTCATTTATACATACTGTGTCCTCTTTTGTGATAACTTAAATTACATATCTGAGAAGATCAAAGTGGAAAGGATATATCAAAAAAGTCACAGAGTGACTATTTTATGAAAATAAATGCCTAAATCAGCCTCAGGTTAGGATCTATGAATATGTGCAGTGAACCTCAGTTTTCCAGATCCTCAGAATATGATGCTATTTTAATGAAATTGCACAGCTTTAGGTATTCAGAATGCAGTAAGGGTCAAAGTTGTATGGAGTATGATATTTCAGGTCAATGGTACAACTGCAACATACTCTTACCTGACCTGTGAAATTAATTTCTTGCAACTATTCACTGTCAATCCTGTTTTTCTCAGTTACATGGCCATGGTGTCTGCAATAGCTGAGAAATCGCTCAAGGACACAGGCAGCTCACACAGTCCTATATTATTAAACCAGTGAAAATTACTTTTAAGATGTCAGATTTATGTGCATCCCCCGGAAATACTCATATTTAGAGAACAAAAAAAACTTCTGCAAAAGAATTCTACTGGTCAGAGTTTAACAAATATATTTTCAATTTCCAGGCTGTATTTTACTGTGCATGATAGTATTCTCACTTTCTTTGAAAGTATCCAGCAGAGCCAGACCAAGAAGAAAATTATGGAGCAGATGTTAAAATGGCAAGTAACATAACCCCAAATTGCACAGCTCATCTTTTCAGCCCAACATTATGCTCGTGTTTATTTAAAATCAAAATAAATGTGGAATTTGAATTTGTTGAACTGGAACCAATTATATTGCATCAATCACAATATAAACTGAAAAGATTTATTCAGGAGGCAAGCTATGAATTTAATTATCTTTGTCACAGAAATTTAAATTAATAAATCAGACAATATATTTGGCACAGATTTTTCCTCTGAAAAATTAAAGTAAAAGTAAAAATCTTATATAGGTCTTTTCCATTAGGAGAGCCCAAGTGGACTGTCACTGTAATCCAGAGCATCATTTTGCTTAATATAAGAACCAGCACCCAGGAGAAAGGAGAGCTTTTAAAAAAACCCTTCAGCAGACCAATGGCAGAGCTAACAAAATGAGAAAGGAGAAACCCCAAGTGGAAAATTATATTCCACCAAACTTTATATTTTACAGGCATCTTTTTCCAAAATTCCATCTCACCTTTCCCTTCCCTTATGGCTGACTAAACCTTCAGCCAGACTTGGGCAACTCTAACAGTGCTAATAGTGATGGCTGCAGCACAGTTTAGCCCCACTTTACAAACCACATATAGGACAGGTGTAGCAGCTGCCTTCAGAAAGATGTGCCGCCTCTTGGTGAGATCCATGTGCCTAGGCACAACATCTTAACAGTGCAGCCACAAGGCTTTTAGACCAGAGCTGCCCTCTGTGCAGCCCGTTTGGAACACGGGACAGAAGGAATTAGGATTTGTTAGTACCAGTCTGTCAATGCTGTGAGACTCAGCACAGGTTATGGGGAAAATGGTATTGATGCACACACCCTATGACAATAGACAAAGCACCAAGATGGCTAATGCTGCTGGCAGCTTCAACAACTACAGTCCAAGTTCCCCAGCAGCCCTCAGCAGCATCAAGCAATGTCCCAGCTCCAGAAACATAATAAACAACATATCAAAATATGTTCACGATAAGTCATAACAGTGACAAATATTCTTGGAGAATACCAAAATCTAAAATCCAACAATGTATGGAAAGAACATATAAATGTTTCCCAAGATCTCATCTAAGACCAGAACATGGCCTCCCTGGGTCATGGGCTTCTACATTCCTAGGATGCCTAGGCATGAGAAGGCCACGACTGTGACAGCTATGTAACCACCACATATCCTCACTCTGCCAGAATATTTTGGAGATCTGACTGGAACAGCCTGGACTTATAAAAGGAGAGATTTGCACTGAGACTACTGCATGACCCATCTATGGAGGATAAAATTAACATACTAATATCAAACCACATAAATCACAGACATGACCAAACACTCCCATCTACCTTCCAAAGATAAAGCAATTTATAGAACACAGAAGTACTCCCATGCATCCAGGATGTCAAAGGAAAAAAGTGCTTAAAATACATATCTCAGATCAGAAAACTAATACATAATCTGATATCTTAACTTTTTCAAATGGCTCTACATTTATTGAAGCAGATTCTCATCTGAAGTAAATCAGGGTCTTTCATTAAAACAATTAGCAATGTTTTCCTGACTCTTATTAGATGGTGATTGGGCTGCTGGAATGCCTGAGGTCAGGAAGTGATAGGGGAAGTCTCAGAAGGACACACATGGTTGCTAGGAGATTTCCTGCCCCTAGAGCAGGCAGAAGCCACTGCTTCAGAAAGACCAGGTATCCTTATGAAAGATGCTTATACTTAATATGGTTACGGGAGAAAGATGGATTCTAAGAGTTATTGTGTAGCTCTTCTTTGTGGTGGGAGGAGGTGAAATTAAGTGCAAATCAGCCAAACTAATCTTTAGTTTTTGAGGGTTTTGCACTGGCTGACAAAACAGGCCATCTAAGTAGCAAAGATTAAATTAAGGCTTTTAAATTTGGCTTATCAGCCATGATTGTTGACAGTAGTACTACTTTCATCTGTAACAGTAGAATAAAACTTTAGAGCTTTAAATAACACCAAAATTATCTCTATGAATAGCTTCTCCAGATGATAAAAAAAACAGTGCTTGCTTCATAGTGCTCCGCAACACTTCAGAGTAAGAGCTTCCACAAATAAATGGTTCTGATACGTAGTTTACAATTTCACCTGATTTTGCATTCCATGGTCACCCTTGTTAAAACCTCCAGATTTTAAAGCAAAGAAACCAAAGCCAAGAATGGTCTTTGGAATGAAAAAAAAAATAGGGCCACTTTGGCAGAGGGAGGTAATGTCAAGTAAAAGCAGGAAAAGTGTGTTTATTTCTGTTTGTGTTTGACAAACAAAGAAAACCCAAACAAACAACAACAAAAGAGAGAATAGGCTAGAGTTAGAAAAGTATGAATTTTGTCTGAAGTTGGGTCTGTGGTTTCTGAATCTTTGGTCTAATGACAAATGGCTGGTTAGGTACCATCACAGTTTAAAAATATTTGTAAAAGATTAGAGGATTATTACCAGTTTATATAAAGAAATTTAACAGGTGTCTGTCTTTTCCTCAAACCTACCCTCTTAGTTGCATGGCTTGTTTTTTGCTTTATTCCTTCAGCCAAACCCTTTCAGCTTTTCAAGTATTTGATCATGCAGATTTATTTGCAGCTTACAGAAATAATGAGAAGAATAAGGACTCCAAACCTGGCTTTCCATCGCTTAATTTTCAAACAGACTAAATCCTGAGAGCAAATTTTTTCTGGGTACAACGTACACTCTTCTGACTCACTGACCATGAAGTTCCCATCCTGTCAGGACTGAGATTTGTATTTCTCTCTCTTTTGCAGCACATCTGCTGAACCAGACATGCCACTGATGATGTAAACTTTTCTTTCTTCTTGCCAAGTTGGAAAAGAGGGATTTTAACTGAAGTTGCCAAAGGAAGGAAACCTTAGTCCATCCCACTCAGACCAGTTTGATGCCAGAGCCAGCAACAGATGCCCAGAGCCTGGAGGTCAGCAAGAGCACCTAAAGAGCAGCATGAAGGAATCTCAGCCACTCCAGCCAAGAAATCAGATTCATCAGGGATACTTCAGTGCCTTTGTGCAAACACACACAGCATGAGGAATGAATAGGAGGAGTTAGAGATGTGCTCACACCTGCAGGGCTCCTATCCCTGTGACAGTGAGTCCAGAGAACGCCACAAAGATGGACAAAGAATGGGACAACTCCTACTGAGACAGACTGAGAGAACTGGGGTTGTTCACCTTGGGGAAGAGAAGGCTCCAGGGAGATCTTACAGCAGCCTTCCAGTGGACATCAATTAAAAAAATAGAGAGTTTAGCTTTTAAAAATTCTTTTTTTCTGAATTAACAGCCTGGGGTTTGATCCAGCTCTTTGTGTCAGCTTCAGGATCTACATTTTCTTGCATGGAATTTTCTCTGCTCAGAGGTCTCAACATGAAAAGTCGTATCCTATCTTCTGGTTTCCTAGCCCCATGACAACTGGAAAGAGCTCCTTTCAAAGGGCTTACAGACACCCTTTCAGTGGATTTGCAGACACTATCTTAATATTTACAAATAGTCACGTATATACTCATGTTAAAAAAAAAAAAGTATATACTTAATTTTCAAAAGATATTTAGTTATAAGACATCTCAGACTTTTAGGTTAGAAAAAAATTATTGCTTTTTTAAAAAAACCTTTCAACCATTTTTTATACCATGTAATGAAAGAAGAATGGACTGTTTTCCAAATGTCTTCCACAATAAAAGTGCTCCACTTAAAATGTAGCAAAATGTGTCACAATGTTGCTAACAGTGATGAATGCTGTAAAAGTTTTGACTAGCAGTGTATTGCTTAGCTCCTGTTCCTAAATCCCCGGTTGGATGCAGTTTTCATACAAAACAACCCAACCTGGAGAGTCCTGTTCAAGACAGAGCAGCATTTTACAGGCCAAGCAAGACTCCTCAGTTGGTGTGGCTGCTATTCACACTTCTAGTCCCTAAATGTAGAGCTACATATTTACATACATTTCAAAGCTATACTCTGAGAACCAATGCATGATAATAGGAAAAAACCTGTATCGGTTGTAGTACGGAGAAAACAGCAACAGCTGCAATGCAGGCTGTCTTGCCAAATGCTGCATGCCAGAGTTTGAGTAAATGACACTATAATTAGGCAAAAAGGCTGGATATTAACAGGGAGCATTACATGATGCATAACTGGTAATATATATTAAAGATATAGGATATGGCATTACACAAAACAGTTTAAAAATTATCAAATCAAATTGTCAAATAATATGCTTTCATTGAAAATTATCACAAATGAATGCTATTTCCATAATTTCAAGTATTTTCTCTTTGAGACAACTTTTTGGCTCTGTTTCAAAGTTAAAACTTTGGACATTAGGAACACAGACATAGTGTCAGTTGTCAAATAATAATTATTTTGTCTTATATATCAGAGCCATAAAGCCTGTTTTCAACAACAGGTGATGTACTATTTAGATCAATTCTATACTTTTGAAGCCTTGCCTTACCTTAAAGTAAAACAAAACAAGGAAAAAATTGAGGTAAGTAAAAATAAAAAAACTTTCTCATTATAGAAGATTTCTCTCTCGCTGGAAGACCATAGTTCACAGCTTGCAACTGAAGAAGAATGGGTTCATCCAACTTGGATGAATTCGTGACTGCATCCAATCGATACAGCTGTAAGCAAATGTCTGCTCACCAAGGAAATCTGCTGTACCAGGCAACTAGAGAAAGCAAGGCCAGCACTCTTGAAATAAGACATGATTTCAGGTTCCAACTGTGGCTGCTAAGAGACGGACACTACCAAAATAAATATAAGAAGAAAGAAATAAGCAGAAGTGGATATAACATTTACCCTTGGGTACCAATTTCTGTCTGGTGAGAAAATCCAGAGCACCTAGCCGATTACAATAGCTGTCATAGGATCTTTCAGAGTTCCAGGAAGGTTGTTGCCATTATGGACAGAAGAAAGAAAAATACTCCAAATTAATTCATTATCTGACTAAAACTAAAACCTGTTTCAAATGAAATGTAGATTCCCTGTTCAGAAGTTCTTGATCCTTGCTTGATGGGTAGGTCATCAGATGACTGTGGGTCAGGGATTGCAGACTACCCTTTTTGGGACAACACCTGGAAGGCAGTATTCTGAAATAGGAAGAGGTACAGAGTTCCCAGAAAACTCAGCAATGGGCACATCTGAAGGAAGTAATACACTAGGAATCCACTTAAAAGCTCCTTCTTTTCTCCCTGAGAGATTGATGAATATAGGTTAGCTGCTAATAAACTGCTCCTACAGTCCTTGCAGAGAAAATCCACTCCATCTTTGCTCACAATGGCAATAGATTTGTGAAATACTGAATATTAAGAGTTGTGGTAACAAGAGTTTTTGATAATTAAATTAGTAAAACATTTTGAGTAAATTTTGCCTACTGTAGATTCTACCTAGTGTGCAAAGTCTATCACTCACACTCTTAGCCATTCACCGTGTAGGACTGTTTGCTTCTTGAAAACAAATGTCACTTTTCTGATTCTTAATCTGTCCAAAAAATCCCTTCCAGATATGTCCTGTTTCAGTCTTGATGGCTAAACAGTAATATCAAGGTTAAATTCATAACAATCTTGATTCAGAAATGTGGCTTATTTAAAATGTAAACACATTAAGATCCATTATCTTAAGATATATGGCTAATTTGTGTACTACATTCCCTGGTTCAAAAGACACATTTTAGCAGATAATCTACAACATACTTTATTCTACATAATGGCACTCATGGGAATTTTACATTCCATTCCATTTTCTATTTCATGCTCATGATTTAAGTACTCATGCTAATAATACTAATAGTTCAGAGCTCCGCAGCAGTAAGTGCTTGAAAAGAAAAAAAACAAACCCCGAAGTAAAAAAGAACTATTTGCTTTCAATGTTTCAAATTCAGCTAAGCATTAGCATTTCTATGTTACCTCATTATTAAGAACTTCGGGCAGTTTTGTTGTAGGTTTTAGGCAGCTGAGTAGAATAGAATAACAGAATCACAGAAACATTTAGGTTGGAAAAGACCTCTGAGATCATCGCGTCTAATACCCAGTTTTTGACCAATAACCACCTTGTCAACCAGACTATGGCATGAAGCGCCACTTCCAGTCGTTTCTTGACACCTTCAGGAATGGTGACTCCACCAGCTCCCTGAGCAGTTAATTCCAATATTTAACAACCCCTTCCATGGAGAAATTCCTCCTGATACCTAATTTGAACCTCCTCTGACACAGCTTGAAACTATGTCCTCTTTTCCTGTTGCTAGTTACCCATAAGAAGAAACCGCTCCTCTCTTAGCTACAACTTCCCTTCAGGCAGTTGTAGAGAGTGATACGGTTCCCCCTAAACCTTCCCTTCTTCACGCTAAACAACCTCAGTTCTCTCTGCCATCTTCACAGGACTTACTCTCTAGACCTTTCATCAGCTTTGTTGCTCTTCTCTGGACCCTTTCCAGCACCTCAGTGTCCTTCCTGAATTGAGAGGCCCAGAACCGGGTGCAGAACTCGATGTGTGGCCTCAACAGTACAGACGGACAACCACTTCCCTGGTCCTACTGGCCATGCTATTTCTGGTACAGACCAGGATGTTATTGGTCTTCTTGGCCACCTGAGCACACTGCTGGCTCATATTTAGTCATGTTGACCAGCATCCTCAGGTCTTTCACAATGAGTCCTTTTCCAGCCACTCTGTCCCAGCCTGTAACTTTGCTTGGGATTGTTGTGGCTGAAGTTTAGAACCCACCACTTGGTCTTATTGAACCTCATACCTTTGGTCTCAGTCCACTGATCCAGCTTGTCCAGACCCTCTGCACAGCCTTTGTACCCTCCAGCAGATCAACACTCCCACCCAACTTGGTGTTGTCCATAAATTTATCAAGAGTACCACTCAGTCTCCTCATCCAGACCATCAGAAAAGACATTAAATAGGACTGGACTGATAACTCGATTGGGGAGCTACACTAGTGACCAGCCAGCAGATGGATATAACTCCATTCACCACCATACTCTGGGACTAGCCCTCCAGCCAATTTTTAACCCAGTGAAAAGTGCACCTGTCCAAGGTGTGGGCTGCAAGTTTCTCCAGGGGAATGTATCAAACACGAGATGGTATCAAACAAAGGCTTTGGATAAAATGTACAGTTTAAATATAAGATTTTAGATCCAAAGGAAAACCCCCAGGACTTCATCTAATTGATTTGTTTGTAATCTATACAGCTCTCTACTTGTGATGCTTTCTTTCAACAGCTGTTGCTGCCTTGTTTGAATGACTTGCTACTGGCCTCCTGCCTTAACCTGATGGAGACCCTCAAGTGATCTGCCCCTTTGCTTAAGCCACTCACTGGGGCACAAGTCACTACTGCAACATAAGCATAGACAGCAGGGTTCAGCTCTGCACCCACAGACCATCACAGAAGCAGTGCTCCCTAAGCTACTGCTGTGAACAGCACAGCAAGGAATTTGCCATCCACAGAATTGCTCTTACATTTTGGGAATGCTCAACCACCCACCTTCTTGCCCTTTTGAGGAATGAGACCTTTGCAACATGGTATTTCACTGAGCAACCTTATCTAGGGGGTTAGAACTAGATGATTTTAAGATCCCTTCCAAAACAAGCCTTTCTATTATTTTACGATTTTCTATTTTTCCACAGTACTACAGCAAATAAAAAAAAAATCCTATTATAATCCAATTTAAACTAGTCACGTTTTCTATGAAAGTTGCCAAATTTCAACTGCTGAATATCATGCTCACATTTATTTAAAAATGTAACCTTTGGAACACGCTGAGGAACTTAATTGGAAAAAACACTTTACTCAAACTGAGCCTTCTGATTTGTCAGTGACTGTGTATAGAACCTGATTTCCTAGACTGTGGATTTAATGTCTTGACTCTTTTTAGGACACGCTTTTAAATTCTCTGGATTTTATAATGAGCATCTTGATATAAACACCAAATATATATAAAACATCTGAAACACTGTAGTGTCCTGATACACTGGTTTCGGCCACAAAGCTGGCTTAAGAAGTTTCTTCCTGCTCTTTTCATCCCTTTTTCTCATACGCAGCAGTGGAACAAAAGATGCAACATGCTATACTTCGCATATGAGAAAGGGAGGGTTTGGGAGTATAGAGATGGTGACAGGACTATCCTAGTATGGTTTTATTTTCTTTTTCTGCAGAAATATGTCCTCAGCTTCATCTGCTTTGAAAACCCCATGACACTACAGATATGCCTTAAGAAATGCACAGGTTTAAGTGGCTCACTGAACAGTGGCACTGAACACTGAACAGTGGTTTCAGGAAGCCACTGAAACTGAAAGGAAGAAAGGGTAGAATTTTTTTTACTGTTTTAATGTTTGCACATTTTCCTTTATTGACACCCAGCCCTTACAGGAAAATTAATTTAAAAGCAATACTTCTCTCAAATTTATAGATTATTTCCTTATTCTTACTTAAGTATCAAAAAAATTAATTGTATGTGTACAGAGATCTAACTGTGAAAGGCAAAAATCAGTTGCTTTGTTGGTTCACGTCACAAAGTGCATTAACACCCCAATGAAATCAATGAAATATCTGTTAAGTTTGGGCAAAAGTATACTTGCCTTGCAAAGACCACATGGAAAAAAACCCTTATTACAGAATAAAGAGGTTGATCACTCTTGTAACAATACACGGAATAAGCAGCAAATACACTTAGGTAACCATACTCAGTATTGTGCCTATCCTTAATTGTGTGAGCAATTTTTTGTTATTCTTGACCAATTCTAATTGGAATTGTTACCTCCTATGAGACCATTCAAAAATGTAACGGGCACTTATTTATTTTGGAAGACAAAAATAGAGTTTAAATGTAAGGGGTTTTTCATTATTATTTTTAGCTTCACATTTTTAGTGCCAATTCACATGCTCAAAACAGAGTCCTTAGATGCTTCACAGAGTAAAACATTTCTAAGCATGTCTTTTCCCCTTATTCTGAAGAGATTTTCATGTTGCAAAGGATAGGCTTCTTCAACCTTTGTGTCAACAAAAAACCCCATCTATCACCCCAGCATTTGAGTTACCTTCAGGTGTGAAAATTTGCCCCACCAGATTTTATCGCTCAATAATGCTTATACGATATTTGAACACCAGAACGCTGCAGACTTAAATACGTTTTTAGGATATCATTAAGCATAACTTTGTAGCTGATTATTTAATATTATTGTTTTAATAAGTATACCCTTATTGTGAATTATTATCAATATTTATTAATTTTTGGGCTTACATGAAGAGGTAATATCAAAACTACAGAAGATTTTAACTGCTCATTGTTTTGCCATATCTTTGGTGTTGCTTCTTTGGTTGTGCACACCGTTATTTTTGAAAGGATGGAGAAAAGCATATAATCAGGCAATTCTGGCACTTCCACAATGTTAGCCTAGGATATCTTCAGTTATTTGAATTCCTGACAGCATGCACTGCCTAGTCTGTATCTCTAGTCACTCCCATTACACTAAAAAGCATTTCTATGCTTGAACTACCCAGCTTTCAAATCGAACTCTTACACTGATAAGCTCAGCTTTCCATGCCAACAATCTTCAAAGCACAGTGGAACAGTATTACAAGTCATTTTCTCCTCTGGCACTGACTGGCAGTGAAAATATTACAGGATTGTTTTGTTTTGTTGAGTTTATTTTTTGTTTGTTTGTTTGTGGTTTTTTGTTGGGTTTTTTTGAGTAGGAATAATGAAGATATCATGCTATATGAGAAAGTAAAAGTGATTGTGTTCCAATCTGATTACAAGAAACTGAATTTAGTTCTTATGTTACCACATGGTACAAAAAAGAAAAGTTAAAGACTCCTCCATTAAAAATTGATGAAGGACATAATAATATATTTAAATACTTTTACTTTGGCTTACGGTGACTATTCTGCCATTTGTCTAGACTAAATTTGTGTAAGTAAAAAGTAGATCCACAGTTGGAAAGAGAATAATTATTTAATTTAAAAGTTCCTCAACACCACTTCGGTGAAAACAGTTATCGACCAAGTTTCAAATAAGAAATATGGGTTGAAGTTGATATGCTTTACTTGGAGTGACTGCAGCTTCCACCTGCTGGCACTACCTGGCACCTTGGTAATGTTTTGAGAAAGCACTACCTTATTGCCAACAAACCTCAGAAAACAAGGCACCAGCAAAACAGCTAATTTTCTTTTAATTAGTAGATAGCTAAATATAGGTGAACTACTAAGTAAACTACAGTGGGAAAAGTGTCATATGTGACATTTGCCACATGTGACGACATCAGTGGGCTTATCCCGACTGGCTACATACTTATTGTTATAACAGTTGAATACACAAGGACTATTACATTAATAACAGAGGCAATCTACTATGTAAATCTTATGTCTTTCTCAAATAAGAATGAGATTTCCTTTCCCCGATTCAATATTTTCATACTGCTACTGCTAAAAGTATAGTGGAAAACACCAGCTACAGACAGCTCAATAAAATTAAATTTATATGATTCCCTCACTTAATATTTACTTAATATAATAAATATTACTGTAGTACTATATTGCTGTGACAACAGTGCTACTATACTAAATATTTACTTAATATTTACTTGCTATGGCAAACATTAAGTTCACTTAGGCCTACCTTAAATGGCAAGGTTATCTTGTTAATTTTTTTTCAAGTGACACTGTACACTGTTCGTATTTTCAAGCACCAAAATGAACCTAATGCAAGAGAGATTATACTATGAACATTTCTGTCTGTTTCCTAGAAATTGGTGACAAGCTGATAAATTTGAATTTTTGAAGGAAAATATAATTAGTTAGATGAAACCTACAATTAGAAATCATTAGTTTACAATCAAGTGGATTTTTTTTTGGTGTAAAACATGACTCCAGAATAAAAATAAGAGACAGTCAAATTGGAACAGAGGTCAGCTAAACACTCTCAATGGAATTTAAACACACAAGTAATGTTTGTTTGCATAGTTTTTCAGTGATTGCATATTTGCTTGCAGCCAAAGCACAGATGTGACCATTTAATGAAAATAAAGTCATGCTCTAAATCAATGTCTAAGCTGTTCTCTCATAAGAAATATGTGTACGTATTAAAGAGATAAATAATGTCTGTGATAGGGTGCCCAGAATTAAACTCAATATTCCAATTACTCTGGAGTGCCTGGACCTTCTTGTGTTTTGTGTTTTTTTTTTGTTTTGATTTGTTTTTGTTTGTGTTTGTTTTGTTTTTGTTGGTTTTTTGGGTTTTTTTTCCATCTCATATTAGGAAATAAATGAGCTAAAATACTTTCCCTTGTTCTAGTTTTTCTTTTTTTTTTAAAAAAAATCTCTACGCGCTACAAAGTATTTGTATATATGAACTGCAAAGCTATTTTTAATCCAGTCATAATCAGTTAATCTTGTTTACTACCATAATGAAAATCCTAAGAAAAATTGTAACAAATCATAATTCTTACAATCTTCTTTGCAGAGCATCATCTATACCTTATTATTCTAATAATATTAAATCACATACTCTATAAGAATTCTCCCTTTAAGATGTCAATTAATGAAGCATTACAAGTTAGTTAGTGAACCACGCTGAAAATACATGCCTTTTGTTTTAGGCTGAGATTCAAAAGGCAAAAGAAAATTCACTTCCAGGACAACATAAGCCTACACATGAGAATATATTAAAAGAAAGCTTGTCTAAGTCTGTCTATTTAGATTTTGAAGAATAGAAATCCAGCAAAAACAAAGGTGAAAGATGTAATCAATGGATATGGACCACTAAAAAAATCAGTTGTCTTCAATATTTGCTCAGAATTTAAAATCAGTTCTTTATCTCACAGGCAGGTGGCATTAAACCAAGGTAAAACCAAAGCATTGTATTTTCTTTCAGGGTTTTCAATGTGTGATCTAGTCTGTTTTACTCTCTGAACTTTAGTAGAAAACTTAGTATGTAAAATTAAACACAATGGCTGAGAAAGTATAAAAGAATAAACTGTTTCCTAAATGCAAAATCATTCCTCATTGAGCAGTACTTCTTAGGATACTATTTGATGGGTTTACTGCAGCTGGAAAATTATACAAAGTAAAGTTGGAATCCAGTGAAAGTGCCATTCCTGGCTGCAATTCTCCATCCCCATTAGCAGCTAACAAGCTGGTACGACACAGCTAGAGCAGGCTCTGACTGAGATGTTACTGAAATGTGCACTTGCAACACAAAGAAGAGAAATTTGTTTTTGAGATGGTTAACCAAAATGCTTCTACGAGTTAGGATGGGCAATCTATGAAAGAGGTGAGTGCTGAGACTTCGTTCTTCTCACCTATTCCCTAAACACTCCTTTTATGCTTCCTGAACCAGTACAAAGCCAAAAGGATAGTTAACACAAAACTGATTTTAACACTTTTCACTATGTCTTGATACAAGTACTGAAGCTCACAGTCCTGCTGACAATATGATGCAGAAATATTAAAAGTTTAGGCCATACTGAAATAATTCAATACGAGCTTAAAGATGGTGAAGCACAGCCTGATTGCTCTGAGAACTGTTATGAAACCCACTGTATCCTATTGATCTACAAGCACCATTTTTTTTTAATCCACTTAGGGAAAGGGACAAGTCAAGGATTGAGTGAGATGCTTCCTAAGAATATCTCAGCATCATTGCCTAGAGACTAATGTCTTTCACCATTTATACTTGACATTAAGGGATTTACCAGGTTATCAGAAGTTTTTTCTATTGCTTTCAATGTCTTTCAGATCAGTCTTTAATGAAGAGTATATGCCCCTGAAGACAGCCAGCTCCAATGATATTATTCCATCCCGTGCCTCAATTTGATACTAGCACTGCACTCAGCCTTGACTTCTCAAATCATAGGCTGTTAACTACCAGAGTATCTGAGCATGGAAAAATATTTACAGCCTACAGTAAGCACTCCTATTGCTGTAAATGCTGGTAAGATCTGAGCCAGCACCCATGAAATTATTATAGAACCATTTAGGCTGGAAGAGACCCTTAATACCATCGAGTCCAATCATTAGCCCAGCACTACCTGGTCCACCACTAAACTGTGGACTCAAGTGTCACCTCTAAATTTAAATACTTTTGTATTTTAAATACTTCCAGGAATGGTGACTCAATCACTTCTCTGAGCAGCATGCTCTAATGCTTTTCAACCTTTTTGGTTGATAAATTTTTCCTAATATCCAATCTAAACCACCCCTGGAACAACTGGAGGCCATTTCATCTTGTCCTGTCACTTGTCCCATTGGAAAAGAGACCGCCCCTCACCCTGCTGCAGCCTCATTTCCTGTAGTTGTACAGAGTAATAAGGTACTCCCTGAGCCTCTTTTTTTTCAGACTAAGCAAATCCAGCTCCTTCAGCTGCTCCTCACAGGACTTGTGCTCCAGACCCTTCTCCATCTTCATTGCCCTTCTCAAGACATGCTCCAGCACCTCAAAGTTCATCTTATAGTGAGGGGCCCAAAACTGAACACAGGAGTCAAGGTACAGCCTCACCAGTGTATTGACACATACAGCCCTCTAGGACGTATTTTTCCTATGGTATCTAGTATTTGAGGTGCAAAGAAGATAATGATCATTGTATATATGCAGAGAGGTGAAGTCACTTTACCATGTTGTTGCTTCACAAAGTAAGTACCCTTTTCTTACGAGAACTAAAATTTAATATTCTTACAACTTAGCTTTTATATCACCTAGAGAGTCTTCTTTTCAATTTTGTGAAGTGTGAAGACGGTTGAAAGGATATAAGTATGAAAGCATGACTCTGAATGCCTACATTCTGATAAAAGGTATATATGTTTGTAGTATTTGCTCAATTATACATTAAAGAGGATACTGATATCTCTAGTTTAATGATCTAATGATGAGGGATTCAGCAGATTCAAATCAATATGAGAGAAACGGTGAAGTTTCTCACCCAATAAATCATCTGTCATGACATGAGACAGAGCAAAATATTTGCAACAATAGCACTGACACACAAAAAGACGTATTTCTGTCATTGTGATATCATCTAAACCAAAGCTCGGTTTTTGTTACAATAACTATAGTGAAGCTGCATTTCGAACTCCAGGAACAATAGTTTCCATTAATTTTCTCATTGCTGAGATGGCAATAGCTATAATTTTTCTGCTTTCTTCGTCCATCAATATAACTATATAATATCCACTATGCTGTGAAGTGCATTCCTTTCATAAATCCATATTTCACCTCATGGTTTTTCCTTACACCTAGGAACATTTTTCAAAATCTTCCTGGATACAAAGGGAATATATTTACAATTTTTACGAAAACATCTTCGTCAAACCTGTTTGGGGACAAGGCTGCTCATTCCCTTTGGATCTCTTCAGAAGAACAGAACATGTCACGCTGCAACAAAGTGCTTAACCTGCTGAACAGCACCCATGCCATTTGCTAACAATAAATGAACAAGGAACATATTTGCACAGCTAATTAAGATCACTATGCACAGAGCTCTGAGCCTGCAGAGAGGCTGGTACTCCCACTTGCTGTGCAATTCTAATGAAGGCCCTAGACAAGTAACGAGCTTTGCCATAGCATCGACTTTTCCTAATTATCATCGACAGGCATGTGATTATTACAGAAACTCTTCTGTGGAAAGAGCCATGTCGTTAAAATTGGAAACCTTTTTTCTTTCCAAGCACACATGCACACGCACACACCAAATTATGGTTTCAAGTATTACCTCGTAGGAGAGACTGGCAGTAAGACTCCTTGGCCAGCCTTCATTTAGACCCCTTGTATTTATGCATCAGGTTACTGGCATTAATTGCATAGTTGTGTAATCACATGCTCTTTGATTTCTGATGAGCTCCATGTTTTTTCAGCCCACAGCATAGACAATGGTCATTCAATATTTTGGAGTATGTTGTGGTTCATGTCTGTGTCACAAGAAAAGACCACTCTCCTTGTAATTTAGCAATATTATCTTTAGCAATATTATCAACTGTCTCTTTTCTGGGCTGCTTATCATAGTGATGCCACAAATATTAATAAAACTATTTTGTAACATGATGATAAGGTACATTAATTTCCATTTTATGCATATAACTGAATCACAGGGAGTAAGGCAAGAGATTTGTATTAACTGAGCCTTTTTACACTGGCCTGTCAATTTTTGTTCCTGAACAACAAGCATAAAATGAGTCCTCATCCTTCATTAAAGCTCTTCAGTGCTACCACAGTGAGAGAGGCACATCTGGCTCTTACGTCTATGCTATTAAATTAAGCAGGTCCTGGAAAGTTTCTGGCACTAAGAGCAGCTGGCATAGAAAGTTTGCATCCCCATCAGCAAAGCCCTCTTACTTTCACTGTGTGACAACTGCCTTCTGGGAATGATCTCTGGACCACTTTAATGGCAAGTCATGCTGGCATGCTGTTAGGAAGGTGCTGCCTGGGCTACACTAGCTCAGGCCGGGGAAAGTCAAAAGTGTGCTAGCACAGGTATTTTTGCCACTCCTCAGGAATGCTCTCAGGACACGATTTGTGTAGGTTTCATTGCCAAAATCGCCTTCTGGCATTTTTCTTCCTCTTCTTAAAAGCACTGAAGAAGGTAGCTTGCTACATAGAAATCCTTTTCACTGGTGTGTTATCCTTACCCAAATCTACTATAATGAAATACTATGGAACTGAAATATCCATTGTATGGCATTTCAAGGTAATAATAGTCACTCTAATACGTTTTATGTTTTGGATAAGAGCAATTACTAATGTAAAAATGAAAAACGGATCACTACACTGAGAAGAAGAAAAGCCTAAGGCATAAAATACAGATTTATTAATTTTTATCTTCCTTAAAAAAATAAAAAGGATCACATTGAGTGTTTGCCATTTGTGTAACAGCTGAATTTATCACATCATCAAACTGATGGGCCAAGAGGAAGGAATCTTAAAGCAACATAGAATAGAGTTCAGTCCTCTGAAAATAACATTTTTTATACACAAGAAAATTATGGCCAAAGGGTATGAAAACTGTGCAAATAATTTTAAGCAAGTATTACTTTAAAGATACAATGACCCTTTCCCACCCTGGTTCCTAGATTCCTGTGCTCTTGTGAGAAAAGAAAAACATACATTATGTTAACCAAAGCATCTCAAATGCTGTTTATTATTTTTGTTTTATTTTAGTAGCAGTATTAATTTACTTATTTCCCTGCCTACTTTTAACAATTGTATCCCTTATTTGGTACTCTCTTCTACTTGAATCTTCAAATTTCTAAATGTGTAAAATCTGTGTTATCTGATTTGCAGTGCCAAATGACTCATTTGTCTAAATGTTTTGTATTATTCTACTGAATCTGGTATTTTTATAAACAATGATTTCTTTTTATTGTGAAAAATATAAATACTTCTTTTACATGCCTCATTATTTTGGGAACAGACATTTATGCCTAGATACTATGTTTGTCTTATTGCTTTACTATTCAGAAAAAGTACTTAAAAAAACTTAAAAGTGAAAACATTAAAATCATGCAGAGTAAAAAAATAAAAAAAAAGCCAAAATTATAATGTTGAAAATTCAGAATACTAACATCCATTTAACAAAAATCTGAATCTCATAGCAAGAGTCAACCACAGCTCCTTATGGGACTTAGGAAAACATTTTTCTGTCTTGGAAAAATTAGATAGTGAAAAGACCAGGAGAAGGGGGATGTTCACTTGGAAGCTAGAGATCAGTCATTAAAGTCAAACCCTTGTTCTCTTGCCTTCTCAAGGCATGTGGTCGTTGTGTTCAGCTCACCCGTTTTTCCATGGGTCAGATTACTGGGACAACTCATTCTTTGTTGGTTGCTCTCCCTCCATCCACCATCCCTATTAGTATACCTATTAATATCACCAAGGCTGATTTTTTTGTAAAATGTGTTGTTACTATATAGAACGATTTGACAACTCCCTAATTCTCTGCAGCACATTTCTAGACAGAATAAAGAAATCATGCAGCCTTCTCTGGTACAGGAATATACATCTGAGCATTACAGATAACATCTAGAGAAGAAAAACTTCAAGCCAAGGATGTACGAGTCCATTGAATTCAGCAATGACACTGTGATAGTAACATTATAATTGGAGCTCCCTTTAGTTTTATCATCATGTGAATCTGGCATAAATTATTTTGGCACTGTATTAATCAGGTTTAATCTTGCATGGGAAAAAACCTTTAAATTATAGTTTGGATTATACCCAACATGAGGTTCCTATTAGTCAGTTTTCTGTAGCTTGTACAGACTAAGTAGAAGCATATACTCTGCTAAACTGTGTGCAACCACAAATGCTATAAACTCAAATGAGTTGTGAATAACAAAGATGCTGTCGGGCCAATGAACTTTTGCCCCTGAATAAATAATTTGGAAGATTTGTCTTTTATCTCTATAGGAACCAGAGAAACTTTGTTACTTCTGTTAATCTGACTTTATCTACTAAACCAAAGTGTCCGCATAGTTGATAGTGCCACATATCTTTATGAAGACATTTTAGCCACTGCTAGGATGTCTTCCTCAGCTGGTGACGGTGAGAAGGGTGAAGTGTAGTGGTAACTGCATACCTCATCCAATGCTTCACTTGCTCAATTTCCTCTTCCCTAGAAAGATCATTCTTCTGTTTCCAGATCCACCCTACCAGAACATCAAAGAGTGACTGGAAATTAGTGCTGTGCTAAGTGAGAGTCAGTATTACATAGAGTCCACCAAAACCAGATTGTGTTTTCTCTAAGGCAGAGTGGGAAGAAGGTATCTATGCAGAGCACATGCACTGGGTACTCTTGTGAAAGACACAGGCATTAACACGACTCTATTGGTTTTCATAAGGTGATAATTACACTGAACTAGATTTTTAGTGATTGTAAATCTGAGACCTTCTTGCCATCTATATTTTCTACAAAGATGACACCAACTACTGTTACAATTAAGTAGCAAATCAGAGGAGCAAAAAGACACTAAAGGGAGGACATCTATATATGGTAACAATGTTTTTGTTTTTGTTTTTTTTTAACTGAATTTCCAAAGAGAAAGCAAAACAGACAAACATTGCCAGAATTGGTGCCTTTCTGCTCTTACCTTACTGAAAACAGAGAACTTTTTAATGTTATCACAGTAGCATGAGTTTTTCTAAGTGCATGTTTCTCCATAGTCACTACTTCACCTTTCTCCTTCTAGGAGATTTCTGCAATACATGCTGGGTACTAGTCTTTGGCCATGAAAACAGGCTTGGTGGCATTGCTTTGTTATGCCATCTAACAACACTTGGAGTAATGTAGTAGTGCAACATCTCATTGCTAGGATGAGGAATGGACTAAAAATAGGGACAAGAAAAGCAGAAACATTTTTAACAGTGTTTGCTGAGTTCACACTGTTGTGGATGGTCAGCATCTTGATCCTGGCTGTCAAAATGTTTTAAAGGCTAAATCTTAATGGAAAATGTAAGCCTATCAGCAGCAATACTAGTGATTTAGGCACAGCTATGCCCCATAGTTGAAGCTCCCTCTCACATCTTCTACTAACACAATACCCTTTGCTGTACTCTAGCCACGCGTATCACAGTAAATCAATGGTCCAGAGAAATTCTCTAGCTTTCAAACCAGCTGGCACAGCTCGGATGATGTCAGTAGTTGAAACCCTACCAAGCAAGTAGGCCAAAGGTAGGCAAGGTGGCAATGGTCTCTGGCATGTATGTCCTTGCCCTGGCAGGACACAGGGATGATCTGGGAGATGGTTCCTTATCACGGCCCTCAGCTATTCCCGGGGCCATCCCTAAAGTCACAGAGCAAAGACAATCTCATACCAGCATCCAGAATCCCAGCCTGAGACTTTAATTTGTTAGGATAGATATACCCTCTGCACTTCCCAAAAGCAGTAACCTGAGTTCTCCTGCTCTGGCACAGCTTTGCTAAGCCCTTGACTGCTAATGGGTTGTGCTAATCAGGTCCTACTCAATACTACTGGGAGAGCCTAAGTTTAGTCCCTGTGTCTGTCTCATGAAGACCATACACAATAAAGGATTTTTTGTATGGTATTAGGACATGTATTTGTGAGACTTGAAGAACATACATACTTCTACAACTAACATCTGCTTTCATGTCCAGCAAGCTTTAAAAGTCCAAGAATTTTTCCAGCTTTGAAAGTCAAATCCTCATAGCAACTAAAAATACTAATGTTTTGACCGAGTAATGCTTGTATGAGTGTGTATTATCTGCTATTTTATTCAGTAAATATCTGTAAAGAATCTATTATTTGAGAGATACTTGATATGCAAATTGACTGTTTTCCTTTTTCCTTTTTTGTGTCCTCTCTAAAAACCTCATAAGGTCCTCAGGCCTTCAGGAAAATTCCTCTTGACTCACTTTTGCATCTGTTAGTGACTTTATATTTTTGAAAATCAGGCCCTATGTGACTTAGGATTTTAAGGTCTAATTTAAGAAGTGACATTAACATTTGCATCCCAATGGATTTTGGTGAAATTAAGTGTCCAATTTTCAGGAGACTTCATATTGATTCAGAAAGGTAACTAGCAGGGCTTATGAGAGCATCAAAGAACTTAGAAATCAGTGTGAATTAGGTACCTACGGCACTATCAGTTTTTGACTAAAATAGGGATATTATCAGAACCTGTTGGAGCCTTTAGGCTCCAAAGTGCTGACATCACTTTGAAAATGGACCTAAGGCTGCAATGATGCTTAGGTAATTTTGGAAATGTTACTCTTTATCCTCTAACATGCTGTAATTTTCTCCAAGAGAGATTCATAGTAAAAGAAAAAAAAATTCTCATTTCAGATCTCTTTACTGTTCTTTTATCCCTGAGGTTCAAAAGCAAAATTTCTACTGAAACATGTGAAGTATCTAGTTTGAAATCAACACCAGATAAGCTCAATATAATTAAGTCATGTGGATTTTCTTGAGTACTGCGCCCAGTTCTGGGCCCCTCAGTTTAGGAAAGTTATTTTGATGCCAAAACGTGTCCAGAGAAGGGCAACGAGGTTGGTAAAGGGGCTGGAGCACAAGCCCTGTGATGAGCGACTGAGGGGTTGTTTAGCCTGGGGAATAGAAGGGTCAGGAGAGACCTTATTGCTCTCTACAACTACCTGAAAGGAAGTTGTAGCCGGGTGGGGGTCGGTCTCTTCTCTCAGGCCCCCAGTGACAGGACGAGAGGACACAGTCTTAAGCTGCATCAGGGGAGGTTTAGACTGGATGTTAGGAAAAGCTTTTTCACAGAAAGAGTGATTTCTATTGGAATGGGCTGCCCTGGGTGGTGGTTGAGTCACCACCCCTGGATGTGTTTAAGAAGAAATTAGATAAAGTACTTAGTGCCACTTAGATGATGGGATGATGTTAGGAAATAGGTTGGACTCAATGATCTCAATGGTCTTTTCCAGCCTTGGTAATTCTGTGATTTCTGGATGGTGTGTTGAAAACATCTCTGTGCAAAAGATATCAGTGTCTATTCACACAACATTACAGCGTCTATTGCAAGAAAATATTATTGCTTCATTATTAAATTTTGCCTACAGTTTTCATGTAATTCTCTCTGATTTCTGCACATTAGAGCAGAGTCCTTCAATTCTTTTTATTTGCAATGCAATGCTAAGGTGCTTCTTACATGTGGTAAATAATCTATACTAACATAAAGTACTCTTTGACACAGGACCATTTTGTAGCAACCTAGTGACCTGTCTTCATTGCCTAGAAGAACAATAATTGATTATCATCAGAATGAAGATAATCCAAAAGAGGAAAAATCTGTAAGTCAAAGATGGTAGTAAGAATGTATGTAATATGTAACTATAGAGTTGGGTTTACTGTAAGACAATCTGTGACAATTTTTATGTATACAGACCTCTCATCTTCGACAAGTGTTACACACGTAGGGAAGCACAGAAATGTAAAAAGTTCGAGTTTGTTAGAAGTGGGTTGCTGCGCTACAGCCACCTTGTTTCACAGTGCTGAGGGAGACAGAAACTGCAGTGCTGAGGGAGCACTCTGCTCCCCTTTCATGCTGCTCACCTGCTTGGTGCCACCACAGCACTCCTATCACCCCTCCTGCCCTTTATTTCATCCCTGTATCACAACAGCCCCTCTAGCATGGACAACAATGCACAGCCTTGAAGGCCACTGTCTGTCCTGCACACTCTGTTACTGCTGCCACCCCTGCAGGTCTGGGAACGGCACTTAACATTTCGTTTGCACTAGCAGAGGTACAGACAGACAGCAGTTGAGAATAACAGTGCCAGTCCAAGAATGACATTTTATGTAACTGACAAGAAAGTGGACAGGGATTGCTGTGAGCTTCAATGGCGATGAGATTTGAATTGCCAACTATGACTGTGTGCAAATTTTTTCTTATCCTGGAACAACTGTTGATTGGCAGAGGCTCAGACTTAACAAACAGAATAGGGGTGGCACAGCTGCTCCTGATTGTTAAAATCTACTGCAGCAAAACATTTGGTTTTGCCTTGTTGGTAGTGATACAAAGGATGGTATACATCCACATGTACATATTCTCCATTGTTTTTTACTTATTAATTTATATGTAACAGATTCATCTTCTCTTTCACTTCAGTGAAGACCTTTAGCATTCTCTAAGTAACAAAAACCATATAAACACCTTATGAAAGCAGGTATCTTTTGTAGCTCTGAAGAAAGAGATGACAATTCAGGCTGCCTTGTGATCTTAATACAGCAATATTCACAAACTCTGTATTAAGGAATGTTTTAAAACAAAAGCGAAGAAATACTTTGGGCCCAAATAGCCAGGTATATAGAAAGTACTGTGTTAGTAGGACCAAAAAGCTCCAACAAAATCAAATCCAAAACATCACAAATTCACATTCATCTTGTGTTATTTCAATATACGGCTGGGGAGCAACCTCCCAGGCTGGATACTCATGGTTACTCTCTGTGGGCGTATGAGAAGTTAAACATTTTCCCAGATGGCACAGAGAAAGTCACAGTCTGTGCGTTTTCTGGATGAGTTGGCTGTTTAACATAACAGAGACATGCAGGTTTTCAATGTGAACTGTTCTTGCAGTTTACTTCTATTCTCTCTACAGCAAGGATGACAGGGTTGTGTTAACACAGAACTCAGCTGTTTTTTTCAAAATCTCAGCTGGATGAAAATATTACACATACCCATGTACACAAATCTCACAGAATCAGTTAGGTTAGAAAAGACCTCTGAGGTCAAGTCCAATCTTTGACCTAACACTACCTTGTCAACTAGATCATGGCACTAAGTGCCACATCCAGTCTCTGTACTCCACCACCTCCCTGGGCAGCCCATTCCAATGCCCAATCACTCTCTCTGGAAAGAACTTATTCTTGATGTTTAACCTAAAACTCCCCTGGTGAAGCTTAAGACTGTGCCCTCCTGTCCCACTGCTGATTGCCTGGGAGAAGAGATCAGTATCTACCTCACTACAACCTCATTTCGGTAGTTATAGAGAGCAGTAAGATCTCCCCTGAGCCTGCTCTTCCCCAGACTAAACAACCACAGCTCCCTCATAGAATTTATGCTCCAGTCCCCTCCCCATCCTCACTACCCTTCTTTGGACACTCTCCAGCATCTCAACATCCTTCCTAATCTGAAGGGCCCAGACTTGGACACAGTGCTCAAAGTGTGGCTTAACCAGTGCTGAGTACAGGGGGAGAATGACTTCCCTGGTCCTGCTGCCCACAGTATTCCTGATACAGGCCAGGATGCCACTGGCCTTCTTGGTTACCTGGGCACACTGCTGGCTCATGTTCAGCCAGTTGTTGACCAGTACCCCCAGGTTCCTTTCTGCCTGGCTGCTCTCCAGCCACTCTGTCCCCAGCCTGTAGCGCTGCAGGGGGTTGTTGTGGCCAATGTGTAGGACCCAGCACTTGGTCTTGTTGAACCCCATGCTATTGGATTCGGCCCAGGCATCCAGCTTGTCCAGGTCCCTTTGCAGAACTCTCCCACCCTCCAGAAGATCAACACTCCCCTCCAACTCAGTGTCATCTGCAAATTTGCTAATGTGGTCTCAATCCCCTCATTCAGATCATCAATAAAGATATTAATTAGGTCTGAGCCCAGTACTGACCCCTGGGGGACACCACTAGTGGCCAGCCACCAAGTGGATGCAGCACCATTCACCACCAATCTCTGGGCACAGCCATCCAGGCAGTTCTTAACCCAGTGAAGGGTGCACCTGTTCAAGCCATAGGCTGTCAGCTTTTCCAGGAGTATGCTGTGGGAGAGGGTGTCAAAGGCTTTTCTGAAGTCCAGGTAGACTACATCCACGTCCTTCCCTTCATCCACCAGGTGGGTTACCTGGTCATAAAAGAGATCAAACTAGTCAGGCAGGACCTGCCTCTCCTAATTTGTGCTGGCTGGGTCTAATACCCCATCCATCCTGTAGGTGCTGTGTGACTGCACTCAAGATGACCTGCTCCATAACCTTGCTAGGAACTGAGGTCAGACTGACAGGCCTGTAGTTTCCCTGGACTTCCTTCTGGCCCTTCTTATGGATAGGTGTCACTCTGGCCAACTTCCAGTCATCTGGGACCTCACCAAGGAAACAGGACTGGTGATAAATGATGGAGCTAGTGGCCTGGCTAGCTTTTCTGCCAGTTTCCTCATTGCCCTAGGATGGTTCCCATCTGGTCTCACAGACTTGTGTAGATCCAAGTGGCTCAGCAGGTCACTAACTGCTTCCTCCTGGGTTGCAAGGGGACTCCCCATCCCTGTCTACCATATCAGAAGGCCAGTTGTCCTGAGGACAACCTGTATTACTCTTGAAAGCTGAGGCAAAGAAAGTATTAAGTACCTCAGCCTTTCCTTCATCTTTGGTAACTATGTTCCCCCATATGTCCAACAAAGAATGGAAGTTTTCCTTGTCCCTCCTTTTCCTATTAATGTATTTATAAAAAGGCTTTTTTTACCCTTAACAGAAGTGGCCAGATTAAGTTCAAATTGTGTTTTTGCCTCTCTAATTTTCTTTCTTGATGATCTTACGATATTCTTAACCACTTCATGAGTTACGTGCTCTTTTTTCCAAAGGTGATAAGCTCTCTTTTTTTTCCCTAAGTATCTTCAAAAGTTCCCTGCCCAGCCATGCCGGCTGTCTTCCCCTGTGGCTCACCTTTTGGCACACTAGGACAGCCTTCTCCTACACCTTCAGCATTTCTTTCTTTAAGTATGTCCATCCTTCCTAGACCCCCTTTGTTTTAAGGGACATTTCCCAAGGTACTCTCTGAACAGCCTCCTGAATAGGCCAAAGTCTGCCCTCTGGAAGTCTAGGGCAGAGGTTTTGTTGATACCTCTCCTTACTCCACTGAATATTAAAAACGCCATCATTTCATGGTCACTGCACCCAAGATGACCTTCAACCACAACGTTTCCCACCAGCAGCCCTTCTCTGTCAGTAAACAGCAGGTCTGGCAGGGACCCACCCCTAGTAGGTTTGTTTATCAGCTGCAACAGGAAGTTATTCTCCATACACTCCAAGAAACTCTTAGACTGCCTCTTCTCTGCCATACTGACTTCCCAGCAGACATCTGGCAGATTGAAGTCTCCCATGAAAACAAGGGCTGGAAATTCGGCAACACCCACCAGCTGCTTGTAGAATAATTCATCCCTCTCTTCATCCTGGTTGGATGGTCTGTAGGAGATTCCCACAAGGACGTCAGCCTTCACTCTGATTCTGATCCATAGGCACTCAACCTAATCATCACTGACTTCAGGTTCTACAGAGCCACCTCTCTTGCCTCTCCTATCTCTTCTGAAGAGCATGTAGCCATCCATGGCAGCACTTAGTCATGTGAGTCATCCCACCATGTTTCTGTGATGGTGACTACATCATAGCCTTCTTGCTGCATGATGGCTGCTTCCAGCCTCTCTTGTTTGTTACCCATGCTGCATGTGTTAGTGTACATGCACTTCAGCTGGGCTGCTGATTTCCTTCCTAACCCTGGCTTACTACTCTTATGCTCAGCACTGGAGAGCCTAGTTTCATCCTCTGCCCCATTCAAACCTAGTTTAAAGCCCCCTTGATTTGCCCTGCCAACTTATAGGCTAGAGTTCTTTTGCCCTTACTAGATAGATGAAGTCCACTTGACTCCATCAGGTCTAGCATAATGCCCCATGATCCAAAAAAGCAAAATTCCACTGGAAGCACCAATCCTTAAGCCACTTTTTGATAAAATGGGGTTTCCTGCTCCTTTCCTTGCTCATCCCTGCTACTGCAGGAACTGAGGGAAACACCACCTGTGCACTTGTCCCATCAATCAACTGACCCAGGACCTTAAAATCCTTTTCAATTGCCCTGGAACCTCTTTTATTAATCTCTTCACTGCCAACCTGGACTAACAGTAGGTAATAATTAGATGGCCGAGTTAGCTCAGGGAGTCACCTGGTGATATCCCTCACCCGGGTCTCAAGGATGCAGCATTCTTTCCTGTGGGATGGGAATACTGGGCCCTCAGTTCCCTTCAGAAGGGAGTCACCTACTATAACTAGTCTTGTTTTTTTTCTTAATAGCTGAGGTAGCAATCCATCTGTTAGACAGAGTGCAACTGGGAAACCCTCCAGACACATTTTTTTTCTCAAGTGTCGTCTCTAGGTACAAGACCTCATACCTATTCTTTAAAGGCACCTACCTGGGGAGGCTATGGGGGCCGGGAGTGGATCCTTCTACCTCTCCAGTTGGGGACTTGTTTCCATTCCACCTCGTCCCTGGTTCCTTCTGACTGATGGCAAGAGGGGCAGGCCTTCTCTGACTCCTGCTGGACTTCTTTCAGGGTTGAAAGTTTGCAACTCCACCAGTCTATTTCCCTTCCATTCTCCCTAATATTCCTTAGCCTTTCTAATTCATCCTTCAGCTCTGCCACTAAACGGACCAGATCCTTCACGTGGTCGCACTGTACAGAGGTGCCATTTGCACAGTCACCTGGTACTAACACCAGACACACATTTTCCCTGCAGCCAGGGACAGCTGTGTCTTTCTTGGACACGGTGTGAGTTGGGGTTGTTTGGGGATTTAGGAAATGCTTTAGGGAATTAAGAAGTAAGATTTCAAGAGAACAGAGTTATCGTGAGCAAAGTGCCTGTAAGAACCAGAGATAAAGTAATATAGTAGCCTAGAAGTAGACAATATATGTAGTTTGGAGGTAGCAGTTAAGGTCCCCAAGTGTAAAACATGTTTTTCTGTGGACTGGTTGCCATGCAACACCTCAGCATTGCAGCTGGGAGAAGGGAAGACGAAGATGCCCAGCCTCATCCCCACCCCAGGCCTGACTCCTGGGATGGGTGGGTTGGGGTGGGGAGTGAGGAGGGATCTCAGACCAGGAACGAGTCATGTAACATGAAACGCCTACCGCGGAAAGGGGTATAAAGTCCCATGAGCCGCGTGACTCAAGGAGGGGGATTTTGAATTCTTTATCGTCCCTCCCAGCGCACTGAATAAAACATACCTGTCTCAAAACTCAATCTGAGTTCAGAGATTGCTTTTCGCTGAGTCAGGTGATATCAGCAGCAATGGCTTTCAACTGTTTGTAGAACATTGCTGGATTTAGTTGATTTGAGGGAAAAAAACCCCAAACAAACAAACCACCAAACACTACCGTTATCACTTAGCACACAAACCGCCAGTAAGAGCCAGGAGGATGGCTATGCCCTTCCTGCTTGTTCTGCCTGCGTTGACTGCTGTGCAAACTGCCGTGCCATGTGTTCACTGATGTGCCACACTCCCTGGAGCTGTTTTTAAGTAGCTCGCAAATGATTGTGGCAACCTTCTTTGCTCACGTGAACATCTCCCAAGAGTAGCCAAGTACAGCTGGGGAGCACTCGAGCAGCTCCCTTAAATAGCCCACGAATGGGCCTGGCAACACCCCCTGCTCATCTGAGTGGCCCTCAAGAGTAGTCAAGTTGGGCTCATGCCAAGTCAGCTCATCCAAAGTCCAATGCCACTGACATAAATGCAGCATATATGAATTAAACTTGTCCATACAACTTCAAGGTGAATTTAGTCACTCTTTTCACTCACAGGGTTTTAGTGGGAGCTTAATCCTGTGTAATTCATGTTTTGAGATGTTTTCTACACAGTTTTTCTTTTGACTCATTAGTTAGTAACCTTTTAAAACTCAGACAGATGCACTCCCTTTCACTGGTTCTAGTCCATTTACAATAACCAGTGCCTAAATTTAGTATATGATAATCTGTAATCAGGCACCAAAAAGGCTAATCATATCAGGAGATTCAGTTTGAGAGGAAAAAATGAATGATACATAAATAATCTCTTAGGGCCTTACTATGTCTATCAACAATTTAACTAAATACTTTTATTTTTGCTTTCTTATCATTTCAGAAGATGAAAATATAATCAGGGTAATGAAATTCTTCACTTGACACTCAATTGCAATCTGCAAGCAACAAACTCAGTGTCATCATGATAACCCTTCATATTTATATATTGATTTTTTAAAATGAACATATCAAATTTATCTTAATTCTATTAACAGTATTGCTTACAATTCCATAGTACATAAAATTATAGAATGATTTTGTATTTGTAATTAAAATATCTACATGTATTTAATATACACATTTTTCCACATGTCATGTCAATCACCCTCTTTATATGTCCATGTTGGCAAATCAAAAATCTTGTTCCTGAATACGCATGTTTTAAAACGTAGATTTTAGTATGTGGTGAGGTAATGGGATAAATGTTATACCAATCTTTTTATAGAATAACATATATGAACAAATCATTACCAATAAAATGTGCATAATACATCAAGATGTCTTGGATACCAAAAGAAAGAAAGATCTGTACCTCATTTGGGTTTCTACCAAAAGAAGGAAAGATCTATACCTTATTTGGGTTTCTAGCTCACTTTATAATATTTTGTATGTTATATGCAATTTTTGCAGACACTGAAAAGGATCATATTTGTTCTAGATGACGCACACCAGCGAAATTCATAAAGCCTTCTGAGTTCAAAGGCTAAATACAGATACATAGCAGACATCAAATAGTATTAAAGAGATGCAGGAACCTGATGATGACAATACTGAGAAATACCAAAGATGCAAGCACAGCATCTGTCATTGTTCAATAGAAGAAGCCTAGGCAATTATGTAAGAATAACAAAATGTGTAATGCTTTTTTAGAGTGCTCTCCTAGACTTAGCCCGACCAGTGTCTTTGCAGATAACAGACAATGTTTTTAATTCCATGAATTGGTCCAGTTACATTTCCATTAATCTAAACCACTACCATCTGCAACAAAGTTCCCTGGCTCAACTCCACTCTGAGTGAAGAACCACTGCCTCTGCTCTGCTTGGCCTTGCAGTCTCTGGTCTTCTTTCATGTCCCCTACTACTTTTAGCGGAAGGTCCCGAGTCTCTTATCCATCTTTGCTATGCCACACCCCACCCTAAGGCCTTGTCCCACTTAAAGAGTTCCAGTACACATTAATTAATATATCTTAATACATAAATTGTCCACAAGGCTTTTATCATATTTCTTGACCATCTTTAATTCCTCACTACTTTCAGAACACTCTTCTGGAGACTCAGGAAAACAGAACTGTGCACAGCATTTGTGATACTCACACATATGTCCAGCTACATAAAGTTTTCTGCTTTGTTCTCTTTTTCTGTCTAAAAATTCCAAGCATTGCATTTGCCTTTTTTGATTGTTTCTGAAGTTTCAGCTCACCTTATCATAGAACAGTCTGTTGTAACTCCAGTGTCTCATTCTTTTATAGTATTTGTTAACTAATAGCCCATCGCTCAGTGTCTGAAGGAAGGATCACTTCTTTTTCCCCCGTGCATTGCTTCATATATGAATTTCATTCTAACATGTCGTCACTCAGTATCATATGATCCCTCTGCAGTTCTTGACGAGTTCTTTTTCTAAACAACAACACACTTTACATTTCATTGTTTATCCCTTTACAAATCACTTGCAAGCGTTCTGATCAGCATACTCCTATGTGGGATTACAGTGGTGTTCTCTCTACTCTGTAAAAACTGAAAATACATTCTTGAACTTTGTATGCTACCCTTCAGTCAGTTGTTTTATTCTGTGGGAAATCTCCCTTTATTCCAGGATAACTTTGTTCAGGAGTCTCTGGTAAAGAATCCTGTCAAAGTCCTTTGGTGTGATCCAAGGAGATGACATCGAACAGTTCTGCAACTGATCATGGAAACTCTGAGAGTGTGCCATTGAGCTTATAGATCTTAATTCTCCTTTGCAAAGTCACACCGACTGCCATAATTTCACATAATTTATGTATCCATTGATTTTACTCTTTATTATATTTTGTTTTAATTTTTTGTCCTAATTGCAGATAACAGGTTTACTCATCTGTGATATTATAGATCTTTTCTGCAGTCCTTTGAAAAATAAGTATCCTGTAAGTAACTTTTCTATTCTCCAGTACTGGAATAGAGAGAGCACAGCTTTTGATTCAGAATTCAGAATCCTCCTACCCTTCAGATCATGAAAAAAAGTCTACACCATCATCGAGTTATAAAGGACCTGAACAATTATTTTGTCAAATGACAAAAAAAAGCCTACCAGAGAACCACACAGTTCAAGTCCCATTTCAGATCTTCCTGCAAGAAGATCTTCACGTCTTCCTCAACACTCACTGCATGCTGGGGCCTCTGCTACAAAGCAACAGTGTGAAACAGAACTGGGAAAGTAACCAGCAATAGAAGTCACATTTTTTTCCTACAGCTTGATGTGGTTTCCCTGAAAAGATCAACACTAACTTGCATTTTGTAAACACTGCTTCTCACACTAGGTGCCAACAGCTTTTTGTCTGATTTCTGAATGTCTTTCCTTCATCACTCCAGTTCACACTTTATGTTTTACCAGAAATAATTTCCTTTTCTTTTTACCCGACTTCTATCACCTTCATTTCCCTTCTAAGTCTTTGGCTGCATATCTATCTGCTTAAAACTTCCTCTTCTGCTTACTACATTTTCTCTAACTTCCTTACCTAGACAGTTTCATTCTGCTGTAAATAGTAGTCCAGTATCGATTTTCAAAGAAGAGGACATCTTAAAATGTGTAATCAACAGCAAACGATAGAATATGAAGTCTTCTCATTAGGGCGTGTATAACTGGATGCACAAGTTGAGTTAACGGTAAACCATCTGTTTCAATGCAGTTATCTGATTTAAATATGTAGATGTTAGCAGAGACTCAAAGTAGGGGATTTCCAGAAGCAAACTTTAGCCCAGGGCTGCTAACCTCCCTATCTCTGTTTCTGTCATCACAGGAGACAGACAGGTTCCTCTACATGGTTGCTCAGTGTGACTCATTCAGATGACTTTACCAGTTTGAAGTAATACAGTGAAAGCTGGGGACAAATTAAAAAAATTCTTTTTTTTTTTTTTCAAGTTAAGAATAACTTGATAATAACCTTTAAGATCTCTTACGAGCTCATGAAAAATTTCTCCCTCTCACCACTTGTAAGTGGAGCTGTCTGTCACCAACTGTTGAATGGAAATCTGATACTCTTGTTACAAAATCATCAGAAAAGCAGAGGACAAATACTTTGATCGATTAACTTCCAGAACACTCAATTATGAAGAAGTCATGAAATAATTTTTCTTAAAAACTGGTGCAAGTGAGTAACAGCCCTCTGTTTCCCATTTCACTGAAAAACTCTGAAACAGTAGACCTGTCCTCAAAAGAGGGCAGATGCAAAGGGAAAATGCTTACTATTATATTTAGTTGTTAGTAAAACATTTCTGGAAAAAATAAGACCAGCTCAAGGAAGTAATTTATATTAGGATGTTTAATATGACATATATAGTAAAATGTCATACAGGAAATGGAAAATATGGATAATGATAGCATATTAAATTACAGTTGTCAAAGTAATCAGCAAATGCAGAAAACAAGTTCCCTTGATTTTCCTGCCTGTCTATCAAATATAGATAAAATTACACTGTGACAGAATTCCCAGAAAATTTCTTGGTCAGAGTTCATTTCAGATGTGTATCTCCTCTCTTTAAGAGAGGAAGAGAAAGGTAGATATGAACACAATTTAAAAAACATGGAGTAACTATCAGCACTCAGAGGGATAAATAAAAGTAAAGTAAGGTAGTAAACCTAGAGTCTATGCAGGAGCCCAGGTATGCGAACACTGGGAAATGAATGTAGATTTTTCAATAAAATATATTTTTGGTAGATAAAAAAAAATCAAAATAAGTTTTTCAAAATGTTCAGGATGTGTTAGTTGGTTTATTGGATAGAGTTCTCAGGCTCTGAAGCATAGAAAAGTGAGAGGAGGAAAAAATGAAAATGGAAGGAGAAAGAAATGAAGAAGGAAAGGAGGAAAGAGAGGGGGAGAGAGAAAGAAAGAAAAAGAAAGAAAAAGGGAGAGAGAGAAGAGAAAGAAAGAGGAAAGAAAGAAAGAAAGAAAGAAAGAAAGAAAGAAAGAAAGAAAGAAAGAAAGAAAGAAAGAAAGAAAGAAAGAAAGAAAGAAAGAAAGAAAGAAAGAAAGAAAGAAAGAAAGAAAGAAAGAAAGAAAGAGAAAGGAGATAGAAAAAGTTAACTCTACTTCAGAGCCATTTACTGATGAAACTAGATCTCAAAGACTCCAGATCATTACTCTGATTGCTGATGTTTCAGGCAATAGTAGTATTAGTAGGACTCTGTCTTATTGAAAATTGCTCTGCCCTGCCTAAATAACTCACTCTCCACCAGGCGGGAGAGAGGCTGACTCTACAGCCTGCTGGTCAGACATCCTCACATCAGATATATAGGCCAGCACCTGGGCAGGTAGGCAGCCACCGACTTTAGGGCCCATTTGGCTATTGTTGAATAGGGTTTCCTTCCCATCTCTTACATGAGCATGCACACGCACGCCCTAGCTTTCTTCAGTACCTTCATGAGCCTCAGGATTTGTTCTCTCCTGCTGTCCATGCCAGCACACACATACGGACCAAACCACTGGATAAAGCACTCTGAACAAACAAACTCGTTTAGGTAAACACTATATTTTTTGAAAGCATCCAACAAATGACAAATCCATAAATCAGCTAATTACAGGAAGGGCACATGCTTTTCACTAAAGTGTGGTTATCCATTCACAAAAAACAAGGAATGGAATTCAGTGTATGACGTTTTCAAATAGAGTTTGAAGGGAAAATGTGTGCATCCTTTCCTCTTTTCCCCTTTGGAATTAGGAAAGGGATTAATTATGAAACACTGTGGTCAGTGCACATTCTGTGAGTAATTATGATGTATTTTTGAGTACTAGTGCTGCTGCCCCAAGCAGAGTCTAGATATCCTTTGGAGGAAATAAAACTGGATGAAAGAGACGTATGTAACTGAAGTGTGAGCTAGCAAATTAGATTCCACAGATTTACCAAATGACTTGATTTTGAGATATTAAAACAATCTTTGCAGGGCCATAAAATCATATAACTTTCATGTCATAACCTGTGTAAGTAGAAGAAAACAAATATTCACACAATTTTTCTTTATTTAAATTTTCATTTCCGTCTGCAGTATCTGTTTACTGGTAAGACTACTAAATAGCACAGAGGGAAGAATGGGAAATTCTACTGCACTATGATATATTGCCTTGATGATCACTGTCTAGTCAAAATTAGTTAAAATTTGAGGCCTGCCACTTAACCAGTTTTGAATTCATGCCATGCATGGCTATTGACTTAAGAATTTACTCATTTAACCAACTCATAATCTCTCTAACAAGCTATTGACTCACACAAGCAAAAAATCTTATACACCTAATGTGATAACGCTGCTATTAATTTCTGAGATACCAGCCAAATTATAATGCTTCTTAGTTCAACTACTGCAAATGAGAAAAAGAATTTTAATGAACAATTACTGTGTCTGCAGATGGAAATTTGTTTTTTGGCTCACTTCGAGTCAGCAGCTACAAGTGTTACATGTGACAGGCCAAAGCGGATATGAAACGGCTGATTTGAATGACTTCTGACTAGTTTATTGAAAAAACATGACAGATGTAGACTTAGCTAAAAAGTTACTTGTTGTTTGTAAAAGTAAGAGATGCATTGTTTTATGCTTTTGCTTTAATTTACAAATGTTATAAAATATTACAGCCTTACAAGATAAATCTAGCATGGATATACCTAATGTAATTAACTCAATTTTAAGAAATACATCTCAAGATAAAATATGCCTTTGTTATTGTTCAATTAGGAAAAGTTAAGCAAGGTGGAAGCACTTATATTTTGCTCAAGTTATTAAGTTTTTTTTTAATTCTGTCGCTGATAATAGAAAATAGTTAATTCTTATTATCTGCAATGACTTCCTCCTTTCAAAAGCCCTTTTTCAAATGGCCACACTTTGTAATCAAGTGAATTTTGTACACTGTTAATGCTAAAATATTTACTTTAAAGACGGCAATATTTTTAAAGTTTGTAAACTTGATATGTGAAAACTGTATCTTATGTCAAACTTTGATTTTTTTCCTGTCTGTCTTCTTTATTTTAGCTTCCCATTAGAAGAAATACGACTGATTAAGACAGAGAAATCAGAGAAAAAGGAAACAGTCTTCCAGGTCTTCTGACTGGCATCACTTCCCACTACTTTGGTCTGAGAGTCAGAAAGCAATGGGAAGAGTGAGTCACCTAACTACTCCGCTTCTCTTGCCTTTTTACAGCAAAGCAACTTTTGAAGCTGTATCAGCCACGTGAGAGCAGCTCTTAGATCACAGCCATCCTTGTGACAGGCTGGCATCACATAAAGAAGAGAGAGGGCTGAGAAGAAACTGCAAGACAGTGTTCTTACTAATTCTTTATTTTAAGGAAAAGAGCTCTGTGCAACCAAACTGTAACAGAATGGCCAAAATAATACAGTGCTGTTGCAGTAAAAGGAAAAAAACCCTGCATCATATCAGTAGTAACAAACAATTTGATACTTGACTAATCATGCTACCACTGAGCATAATTTTTAGATGCTGTATGAACCATTTGTTCTGCATATTAAACCACTAAATAGAGAAAAGTGGAAATGCAGAAATCTTGAAAAATTAGACCTTATGAGACATTGAATGAGAATCATAAATTTCCTTCCCTGTTCATCACTAAATTCTTAATTTTATTATAGTTTTTTTCTGATCTTTTGCAACTATTTTAAATTTTATAGGGTATTAATCAACTGTAGAGAGCTCTGCAAAGTGTAACTAATTAATATCATCAGAGTAAAAAGAAAAAAAAGAACAAAAGCGATAAATGAAAATGTAAATTCATGTATTTCCACAAATATTCCAGCTTTTAAACAGTAAGACATTTTTCACTTAACTAAATTTTAATTTCCAAATGATGACATGAAATTGGGAATAAAAACAGAATTTAGAGAAAGTGCAGAAGAATAATCTTGCCATTGATAGTTTAGTGATATACTGTAAATTCAATAGATTATAATAAATAAGTATGTTTGCTTATATTAAATCATATTAAAAAAAAACAACTCTAACTGGTTTCATCCCAAAAAGAAAACATGTATAAAAAATTTTGGAAGACTTTATTGCATTTCAAATCCTTATCCCTAAATAGAATTACTCACTTATATAGTATCCACGGACTGTGAATATTTGATTTCATATTTTTATTTTGAATGTCCTCCTTTTCTTTAAAAAAGATTCCAAAACCCACTGCCAAGTGACCAATCCCATTTCGTTGTTTTCTATTGGAAATCCCACGACTTCTCAAAACAGTTTCTCCAAACTGCAGTAAATCTGAAGGAATGCACATCTACCTCTTTAAGTCACCATTCCAATGTTTGTAGTATAGAACCTATCTTGACTCTATCCAGATCTGTCAGTTCTTGGTAGAAACACTTATTTTGGCTAGAGGGATACAAAGTGGAACACCACAAGCTCTTTCAGCCACACACAGCGAAAGCATCTGTTACTTATTTCACAAGTTGCTAATGACAGAGAACAGTTTTCAGCTTCCAATGAAGGAACATAATATACAACCACGCTAGGAAACAGATAGAAGGTACTGGAGGCTTCTTTGCAAAAACATATGTTGCTGCATTTCCACTCAATATAAAAAAGACTTTTATCTTCTTACTTTCTTTATCCACTATTCCTATTAAAATATTTATGAGTGTACTTTTATTTTCCTGTAGATTTCTAATATCGTGGCAGTTTTTTCTTCTCCTTACACTTCATAAAAGTTCTTTGAAAGCTAATTCAGGAAAGCGACTTTTCTCCCTGTTTAAAGTAAACACAGCCACCAATCTTCCTTATTTTCAAAGGGCAACAGCTCTAAGGCACTACCTTTAGAGTAAAAAATTGTTAATTCTCTTCCTGGAAATATGTAAATTTACTGCTAGGATGGAAGATAAATCTCAGGCTTAGTTCACAGAAGCATAAGCAGCCTTGGTAGTGCAAGCTTTGAAAAATACCTTATAAAACCTAAAAATCTTTACATGCAACAGTTTTACCCCATATTTGCCCTGGAATATAAAGACAGTCAACTGCTGCAGAAGAAAGAAGCCCTGCTATATTTAAGTGCACACTCTGCATTTCAAAAACCTTATTTAGATGGGAAATCTTAAATAAGCTAACATAAAAAGAGTGGTGATATCCTCTTCATGGGTTTTGTCATGAAAATGAGTATGGGCTAGTCTGCCATTTGGGTTCAGCTTTTGTAAAATGTTGGTTAAAATGTAATGCTGGAGGTATGCAGTCATCTAGTATCACACTTAGTGACATATGGATGGATATTGAGGCTACTGATAGTGCCAAAACACTCACATTTGCCAGCAGTTTCAAAAAGTTAACAATTTTACCCTTTACAAAGACTTAAGTACATATAAGAAACAGTCAGTGTTTCCTGTGTCTGCTGCTTGACATAACTGCATCTACTCAAAGGAAAGCAATTTTGAAGGAAGGAACAATAATCAACATACGTTTTCCTTTTTTCCATTGTGATAGCTGTCTCTCTTCATAAAGTTTGCCTTTGTTTTTAATACATAGTAGTGCTACTGAATGATTAAATTATTCATTAAAATTGAATGCAAGGAGATTTCACCAGAATCTGTGTCTTTATTTAAAAGATCTCTCTTTAGAGAGATGGAAATCCAATGAATTTATCTTTATTACAGAGGCCCATAGCAGATTTCTCAGAAAACCAATCACTTCATAGCCAACATTTGGCAGCTGAAGGACTGTGAAAAATTGAAGATCTTGACAGAAGGTCAATGGAATAGGCTGTTGCAGACAGAAAAGTAACTTCCAGGGTTTACTAAAAATCTCAAGGTGTGCCAGGTTATGTAGTAGTTAGCATTCATAATAGTTAATTGTAATAGTTAATATTCCTGATACTGAGCAAGAAGATATTTGCAGAGATAATGAACATATAGACATAAAAAAAATGAAATTTTATCATCATCTATAGCAGGAGTGCCACTAGTTTGGCATATTTCACTGTTTCATTTGGGGTAAGAATTCAGATCTCCTCTTAGAGCATTATAAATGATGTGGAAAAAAGAGCCCAACTGCTGAATGTCACAGGTGGTAAAGAACAGAAAACACTCTAAAAGGCAACAGAATAACAAAGAATGAAAGCATACAGAAAGAGTAAAGTAACTCTAACCCAGGCAACTGGCAAAAAAAGGAAAAGAAGAGTTGATTGGAACTGATGGCAGGCACATAGTCTTGGGCAAAGTGAGAAATAACTGAAGACATCACATGCTGCTGCTCCAGAGTAATGGCCAAATGACAATGTGGCATAACAGTCAACAATAAACTAAAATCTTTTCAGGCACATAAGAAAGTAAAAACTCGGTTTTGCCTACATTCTCAAAATATGAGCAGGGAGATGATCATGGTGCTTCCAGGTACTAGTGACATATTTACCAGTGAGAGCTAAGAGACTAAATTTTCCATTTTCCACTTCTCGTACAAGCATGTCTCATGAAGTGTTTATGTGCCTAGGTATGATGAGCCACGGTCAGATAGTAATAAAGTGCCTCATCCAAAAACACATTCCTGCCATCCTGCTAGGTGCAAAAATGCACCCTATGAATGGACCTGTAAATGTCTGGACCAAAAGCTGGATCTCAGCTGTACATCCCTGATATCTCACACTCTGCCACCACACAACCAGAAGGACTCACAACTTGATCTCAAACCTCCCCCCCCTCCACTTCTTATCCCTGACCACCTCACACCTTTAGCTGAACCCTGTATTTTATGGAGTTCATGTTTATATGTCTGCAAGAGATACAGGTGGTCTTGGCAGAAACATTGAATTATATGGATGTCCTGTACCATGGCCAATTTAGTACACTTCTGTAGATGAAGCTAGATACGCACAAAAAGAAAGCTTTGGAATATGGGTAAATAGGGTTTTGCAGTCATGATAAAGTAACAAGTCTGTGGTTAAACAGTAGGCAGAAATGTATTTCTAGAGGGGAAAATCTTCAAGCCACTCCATTTCAATTTCCTGGCAATAAACTGAGAACTAGCAATCCTAAATACATGTTTATCAGTGATAATTTAAACACAAGACTTGAAGAGGATAGAAGTTGTTTAGTATAGATGTATGCATTTCTTTTACCAAAAACTGCTTGTTAAGAAATACATATTGTTTCTAAATCATTTGAAAAAGAAACAATAGTGTGTTCAAAGTCCCAGGTCAGATGCTGGGCAGCCCCTCTTTGGGATGCAGGCTCCTGATCCCACAGGCTCCTCTTGCATATGTATAATATGGAATAATAGAATCATGGAATCATTGAATGGCCTGGCTTGGAAGGGACCTTAAAGATCATCCATTTTCAACCCCGTGCCGTGGGCAGAAATTCCTTCCACTAAACGAGGTTGCTCAGAGCCTCATCTAACCTGGCCTTGAACTCTTCCAGGGATGGGGCATACACAACCTCTCTAGGCAACTTATTTCAGTATCTCACCACTCTCACTTCTATGCTAAGTCTACTCTCTTTCAGTTTAAAATCATTCCCTCTTGTTCTGTCACTATAGGCCCTTGTAAATGGACTCTTTGTCTTGTAGGCTCCTTTCAGGTACTGGAAGGCTGCAATTAGGTCAGCCTGAAGCCTCGTCTTCTCTAGGCTGAACAATCCTAATTCTTTCAGCCTTATATAAAAGATGTCACGACCTTATCATCTGAGAGTCAGTTCTTTGATTCAGTTCCGCTTGTCTTCTGAAATCTTGTGAAAGAATGTTCTTTGGCTTTACACGGGGTTTTACACTTGGCTAACAACTGTAAAATGACTTTTAGGCTGGACTAGTGAAAGGAGATCCATACAGTGCTTTCTGTCATTGCACAATCAACATCTGTTCTTTAGGAAGCACAAGAAAAATTAAATTGTTTCTACAGAAAAACAGCTAATTGCCACACTCCTCAGTGTGTCAGTCATTAATTTCTATGAACATGTACCACAGGAGAGAGAGTATGGAGGAGCTTTTTTCCTAAGTCACTTGAATTGTGAACTGGCATTTTTTGAGACAAAAAGGAACAACTATTCCAACAACTTTAGATTTTCTACTTTTTCTATTTCTTCCTTTCATGCCTTGTCAGTATGAATAATGAAGAGTAAACACCCAGCTGGTTACACATTAGATATCAGTCTGGCTTTCTCCTGGGAATGAAACATGCTACATTCTGTGTAATATAATGGTGAAAAGTAAGGGAGAAACAATAAGAAACCCCAACATAAGAATGATTTTCTTTCACTCAGTTGGTTGTATTTTTAGATTTCCATTCTGTAATGACAAATGGAGAGCTTCAACTTCATTTGAAAATGTACAGAATGGGTTTACTTACATTTTAAATACTCCTTGTCTGAGGCCAAGAAAATGTAAGAAAATTTTGTTAACAATTAGTAACAACTGTTCACTCACTCAAGGTCTGTTTACAATAATATTACCTCTAGCAGCCGGTATTAGAGCAAACAAACAATAAACTATCAAGCTGGATTCTATGGAAATAAATATATGAAATGGAGCTCTATGATATAATCCATTTAACTAGCATAGAGTGTGTTGTAACAGTTTGTTATAAAGCTTCAGATAGACCCCAAGTAAACATTTACTGCGCACGTTAAAGAAGGCAGAAGCATTCTCAGGCTTTTGCTGCAGGATGTGCTATTGCTCCCAGTCTTTCAAAGCTCATTAGCTGTCATGGTGGAGGCAAAGAGCAACTGTGACGAGCCGCTATAAATACCTCTTATTGGCATCTGCTCTGTGGCATTTTGTGTTCACTGGAACCTTCAGTGGGTGTGTGAAATTTTCCAGCTGCTTATAATATATAGGGCTGAGCCTTAAATGACTCAGTTACAGACCCTGTGTTATAGAGGAGGGAAAGCCTAGAAGGGGTACAAATAAAAAAGGTATCACTACGTGCTAGTACACTGTACAGTGCTTTACATTGTATAGAAGTTTGCTTGCAAATAACCATGTTTTTGCAAAGTATGATGAAAGCCTATTCAAAACCTGACTGATTCTATTATTTCCAAAAGTTTGCCAGACATACGGTATTTTCACCCTGCGAGTGTCTGCTTGTTTTCTTCTGAGTGTATAGAAGAATGGAAGTGACTTCTTATTTTTGCTTGTAAATTTTTTTTTTTTTCAGAATGCCACATGTGATAGCTTCACCTACATTTTTGATTCCTAATAAAATAAATAAAAAGCTAAGAAAGATGAACTGGTCATTTAGGTTTATTTTATAAGTTTAGTCAACAGTCTGGAGAAATCACGGCTAGCAAGACAAAGAGGCAAAAGCCACCGAACTGGATGTTGAGCCAAGACTCTTTACTATATGGGAGCCCAGCATGTAGTGGTGGGGTGAAAGGCTGCCCTCTGCCACTGCACATTTTTATCACCAACCATCTTCAGCATATTAATTGCTCCAATAGGAGGCAATACAAACTGTACGGCTTATTCAGTGGAAAGGGGCTTATATTGCCTTCTGTAGCTAATTCTCATAGATTAAAAAATGTTTTCTGTCTTACTGCTTTATCCTCTGGTAGGTGTTTGAAATAAAGACAAGTAAAAAAGAAGAGCTGTTAAATGTTTCTTTATGATTTCTCATAGAAAAAAGAAGCACCAGTTAAAGGAATCAAGAAGTTAACTTGCAATAACAATACAATGAAACACTGTGGGTCTTGTCATTTAACTGAGCTGATATTTGCAGTAGCTACAACAATTGTCTGTTGCAGGTGGTTGGCCAAAAAATAAAAGGCATGAGGAACACAGAACTACTTGCACTCAGTTAAGGAAGTGTTGCATTATCTGGCCTAAGTTATACCAAACAATCATGAAGTTGCAAGAGTCTAAATTATCTCAGCTGGCAGAAAGGGGAAGAGCTCCACCACAACCTGTATTCAGTGAAAGAAGCCTTAGCAATTTAGGGAATATCCACCCACATTATAACTTCTTTCCATCTATTTAATATACATTCTGAATGACTGTACAAGACAGCTGAGATAAGCAGAAAGCTTCCTGCTTAAGAATTATTGCCGAAGACATTGGTTCACTGTGCCTCCACAGGGAAATTGAGTAAGACTTTACTTTCATCAGCAGATTCAGTGAGAAAAGCATTAATCACATCACTTTATGGAATATTTTGGCATTACTAACTGATCATGTTTTTTCTAAGTTGTAAGACAAGACACCATTTCTTGTAAGAAGAATTACCACTTAGACAATGGAAGAGGCCATCTGTGAAGTTGGTCCTAGCTAGGTGGCACTCAATATGCTTTCATGAATAATTTAAAACTGCAGGAATTATGAAATCTGCACCATCAGAGAAATGAGTTGATAAAAAAATCCCCAACATAACTATTTATTTGGGTATCACAAGTGTCTTTGAGATTTTTTGTGTTGTTCATAAAGTTTTTTCTGTTTCAAGGAGACGAGTAAGCAAATAAACTGCAATATGCTAAAGAATGAATATAAACTTATTTATTTCTCATATATCCACATGGAAAATTTCACTGTATGACCAAACACATTTAAATCAGTATCCCACAAGACAATATGTACTGCAAAGTAATAGTGTATTTGTAAGCCTCTTAGAATAATGAAGATCAAATTACTGAGAAAGCAAAAGATTGCACTGAACCAACAAAATTATCTGTTTCTGGGATGTATAAAATCCCAACAGCGACTCTCAGTATCTCGCATAGTGTAAAATTTATTAAGAGTTAATAGCTCTGGCAAGTATAGGAACTTTCAATGGCATTGTTCAGAGCTCAACCAGCCTGACTCCATCGTGAGCCCTTCTGCAAATTATTTACACCACAGAAAATGGTATCTGGTTTTCCTCTTTTGAAATACGCAATATTAGATGGCATCAAAGGAAATTTGATTCCAACAAAGTGAAATCAAATGAGCAGATGCAGCGAGCAAGCGGAGTAGGAAAAGAGAATTTGGCACCACAGCTCTTATCCTCAGCCCACCTCTGGCCCCCAGAGCTATGAAGAACATTGCCTGTGAACTTTGAGGAGTGCAGTGTGGCATTTGTGCCTGCTTCCTCGGGACCAAATGTCTCCTTGGTGACAACACTGCCAAGTTAAAAGCACGCTGCAGGTTGCGAGTCCTGCAATCCGAACCCTTTCCCATTGCTTTTGCCAGGCGGCAATCCTGCTGCTCACAGGAGAGGGCTCATGCTGCACTACAGGGCAGTGGCACTTAGGATATCCGGTGGTAGACAGCTGTATAACACTCAATCCGGGCAGTGCTGCTCCTGTGGCCAGGAGGAGTGAGAGCTGGTGGCCTGGGATAAAGCATACCTGGACAGTCACCCTTTCAAGGAGCTTCAGACACTAACTCAACTCTCTACATGAAATAATCCTCAAGGACAGAGAATATGGATGGGAATTAATCGAATGAAAAATGGGAAATGTGGATATGGGATAGGCCAGAGCTTTACATACTGTGTCAGTGGGACCCATAAATACCAGGATGGCAACATGTCATGCCAGAGTCAAGTTGCACCAGCAGTATGATTTAAAAAAACCAGTGGGGCTCTTCACTGGTATCTAGCATAACATTTAGAGAGCAAATGTTTAAAATTTATTTTTTATAACATTTAATTCTTTTAAAACAAAAACAATCCTAAAAAATATCATCCATGAGTTTTCTAAGTTAACAAGTAGAAGACAAAGAATAAAGAAATCAGCAGTGAAGCTGAGGCTATGTTGGGAATTTGGAAGAGAATGTGCTGAAGAGAGGAAGAGCTAATGAAGCATACGAGAAAAAAACCCCAACTATTAAATGGCCCAGGACAACAGCAATGAGAGATAAGGAGAAAGCTGGAGGATGATAGGTGAGAACTAAGTCATCTGTGAAACAGGAACAGGGAAGATGACAGTCTATTGACTAGGAGAAGTAATGGGAGAGTCACACTGTATGTAATGCTGCACTGACATGATGAGAAAATTATCTGTGGAAATACCAGCTTTTAATTCGCTTGTTATTTATCTCATAGCCCTATCACAATCCCTCATCAAATTTTCCAATGAATTACAAGGTACAAAACTTCAGTGACTTCAAATGCCCTCTCATTGTTTCTAGAGTAAAGCTGGACCCTAATATTGGTTCCATCTGAAAAAGTAATTTAGCTTCCAGAACTTGTCCCGGGTGCGTGACACAGGTTATTTCATCATTGCTCAGGAACAAACCAAGAATAACTTGCTGCAATCAAAGAGTAAACTAAAAAATCCCAACAAAACCCAACAAAACTTGTACCAACTTCCTCTTCTATTTATAATAATACAGATCCTTATATTTTGATGGTGGTATATCGATGCAACTGAATGTAATACTTGCTCATTCAACAAGGGGTGTTGTGAATAGATCACTGCAAACCAATGCACCTTAGAAGTTACTTTAAGTCTGTCAATATATAGCAAGGACTAAAGAAAATAGAAATCTTTAAAGAGATGCTAAAATATGTTAAATAAGGGGTAAATGTAAAATTAAAAGAATTCATCTGATTTTAGAACATTAAGTGGAATGATAATCTGTGTCCAGTTGATAGGTTTTCATCGTTAAACACACACTGGTAAGCTATTGTGTAGCATATAAAAAACCGTATGGCATAGCATCATTGCAACTTCTTTAATATTCCCTTCAAGAGAATCCAACCACTGAAGTCAAGACAAAAATCCATAACTACAGCTAAAGAGACTTAATAAAGGGAAATAACATTAACCTTTCATTATGCATGTAAACAGCATAGACAGAACTTGTAGCTCTTTATGTTTCGTAGGTTTTTTAATAATTCCTATCTACCAGTTTTGTGATTCAAATTATGATCTCAAATGTTTTATCCCCATGTTTTGATTGTACAAAATGAGGTTTTGCACTCCACACATTATGACTGTAAATACAAAGATAAAAACAGAGGGAACATTTAATTCTTCATGCCCCACTTTAAAGCACACAGCTGGCTGAATACCAATACAAAATGTAGAACAGGGGAACACCTTGTATTGCAATGCTCTTCTCTGCCTCTCAGATGCCATATTCATGAAGGACAGCTTATTTTTGATGCAGTGTGATCTTTTCATGCAGAGCATTCAAACCATAGTGTATTTCATTATTGAAAAAAAAATATTCACAAAATTCTAAATGAAAATAACCCGCCTTTTTGAAAGGAAATATATTCTGCTATACAGGAAAGGGCATCTCAAACATTGAGCTACTCTCCTTTTTAAAAAACAAGGCACTTACTTATGAATTGCTCTTTAAGTGAATAGTCAGTGGGAATTTGATAGCATTTTGCCAGAAGAATGTTTTGCCTGTGGGCTAGAACTGCTATGGGCAGCAGAGTGCCACTTCAATGAACTCCAGCTTACCAAGGCATGTGTGAATGATTTCTTTATGCAATGCTCTCAAAGCCAACGTACTTCTGAACGAAACACTGTTTTGAGAAATTCTAGTCTTATTCCTTCTCACTCCTGCAGTCTATAAAAATAAAAAGTTAGCTTAAAAATGTACTAGGGAAATAAAACTGCATCCAAATAAAATTTATGCACTCCAAGGCAACTGTGTTTCTATTTCCAGCTTACTGGCAGAAGATGAATTTGCGACTTAAGGGCAGAATTTTACAAGTGGGAATATAGCAAAAGAGGTGCCTTTATGCAGTATGGATTTCTCTGCTTTGGAATGAGAACTTCCAAACTTCTCTATGTTGCATATCTGGACCTCATTAATGTCTACTTCGCAGTTATGGATTATTATATTTCTACAATTCTGTAGTTTTGAAAATTGTGCATTTAAAAAAGCAATAGTATAGACTAGATACTTTTCACCAAAAAACCCCATTCATTTTACCAGTGTTAGTCCAGAATATTTGATAGGCATGTAAAACCGTAATTTAAATTTTTTGGTAGAGATGCAAAAGCTTTTTCATTATCAAATCTCAAGTATATCAGCACGAATAGTCTCTTTTTGGTTTTGGATTGGGTTTTTTTCATTACTGTTGTTTTTTAAATTACTTTCTGGCATTTAAGTTGCTTAAACAGAGTTAATAAGGCCTGAAAAGGTGCAATAAATATGCATGTCTATGTTTGCAAGTTTAATAATAAATAATCATTAAGCACCTATTACGAAAACACAGGAGACAATAGCAATTTAAGGTCTCCCTCAAGATGGAAGGAAGAAGCTTCTCATCTCTAGGTGTATGGCATTCAAAATCATCTCCTTAAAACAACTTTTAGTAAGCAAGGAGAAAGTGCTGTTGTTTATTCTGAAGCCTATCACAACACAGAGCAAAAAATTAAAGAAGCATGAGATAGTCTTGTTCTTTAAATTGAATTTCTGTCAAAGACATGAAGGTGTTTTTATTTCTTTAAAGATGAGACACATTTTAGCTGAATTTTTGTTAAAGTGCTTAAACTAATTTTGATACAATGTTCTAGCTGTTCAAAAATAGCAACATTCAGATAATATTCAAAAATAGCAATACAAATGAAGTCTTTTTCACTGAATTGGTCTAAGTGGTTCCTGTTCCTATGCACTGCAACATTAAACCATATGGAAAACATTTTTGTGTTGCTGTTATTGATCAGTGTAGAAATATGAATTCATTGCAGTGGCATATGGAAACCAAATCACAGGAAAACAAAGGCCTTATCTACATGGTCAAATATAAATTTTGATCCAACCACACTGTAAGGTATGCAAGTCTGCTGTAAGTTTTGAGGATCTAGGAGCTCCTAAGGAATTCATGTTTGGGTTTTACAAGATAACTATCCAATGGCACGATAAGAGGGTGCAGAGACAGCCTGGCAAGAAAGCCAGTGGGATTTCCCACTTGTAGAAAATAATCTAGTCAGATAGCAAAACACTTTAATTAATAGTGTGGAGGTTGTTTTTTAGCCACATTTTTTCACCTCAGGAGTTACTGATTGCCATAGGAAAATAATGCCATGACACAACAGGGGTTTTAAATCTGTATCATGCCTTATATTTTTTCTAAAGTCACTATGCCACAATGTAAGCAATTCAGTAACAGAATCTTTTAGTTTCTTTTTGTCTTTGGATGGTATTTCATGGAAGCAACTCCACAACTTCTACTAGTGTAGGTGAACTGGAGATAAATAATACAGACTACTACGCACTGAAGGAACAAGTCAACTTCCTGTGAAGATTCCCTTAAATATATTTCTATTTCCTTCAGATAATGATTTGCTTTAGATATATTAAGAGGACACTAAAGTCTACTAATAATTTGCTTTTTTTTAGTGGTCATTGCACATATTAGTTTTATTCTTTCTCATTTAAACTCTTTACAATTTAGTAATAAAAGTACTGAATTTTTATTACAATCTAGATAAATTTTGTACCACTTAATTGTCCTGACATCATGACAGGTTTCTTTTTCTGAGAAGTATTAAAGAAAATGAGAATCCAAAAGAGGAAAAATCCAGAAACAAGACAGCTATCCTAGTATGAATGTTGACTCAAAGGAATACTCCATGTACTCCACACTACTGAGTTATGAGTCATTTCTTATTATGATGGAAGGGATAATGGATTTTGTCTTACAGCCGTGAAAAAAAATCACAAGAAAACCACAGGAAATATAGGAAACAGTATCTGCAGCCCTCCTACCTTTCACTGTTCTGATTGCATCAAATACACACACCCTAAGCAGAAAGCTTTTGTAAGGCACAACAGATGACAGGATTTTTGGAAGACACCAGCTGGGATTGGGGATCTGGGACCCTCTAGTCTAACTTGGATTAGTATGATGCTGTGATGAGTTCAATGAGTTCAAATATAAATAATGGGGATAATGTTGCCGAATTCTCAGGGCTGCTGTGAGGACTAATGCTGATGCAACACTTTAAAAATGCAGTACCAGGACTGCATATTAACAGATAAGGAGAATCTTTTGGAAGAGTGAAAGACTTGCAATTACCCTCAGGGCTCCCAATGGAGTCAATGAAACCATTATTGATCTATATTTGGTAAGAGCCATCTAGAATAAAAACTATCACTTCTTGAGTAAAGACTGGAAGATACGTCTCTCCAAAGATGCTGGGATTAGGGAATAGTGCGTCAGGGTGGGGCAGTACCTGAATGCACACGCAAACCCTCACAGTGCTCACAACTAGGAATTGAAGATCTACGTCTTTTGTGAAAACAAATTATGCTTTAACCACTTTGGAAGGGAAAAAAAAATCTATCATCAGTCAAGAGCTGAAGCTTCCTGGAATGCTCTAGGACATATTTCTTTGGGTGGGGACATTTTTGGTCTCTTACACATGGAAAGCATATGTTCAATATATAATACAACCTTTTTGCCCAACACCTTGGTCTGAAACCACAGCAACTGAAGTGCGCAGATGCTGAAGCTCACTCTGGAGCTCAGTAACTATGTATATGAAGTTGCTGTGTTGTGCTATGGAGAATTAATTGGCTTCTTACACAAGTTTTGTAGCTTATGCAGATATCTACAATAAAAAGCATCCATATCAGCCAGTTGCACCCCTTTATTTACTACACTAGTGTCATTTCTGTAGATACTAGTTCATTGATCGTATTTATAGTTAAAAAATAACTCCTTGAAAAAAATGCTTAGACACATTTCAGATTAAAGTGACAAAAAGATAGCTGTATTAGTAATGACTAGATTTACAGTAATTTTAGAAACATAGGTGCTATATAATAGGTTCAAAATGCTTGTGAGAATTGATAAGGACTCCTTAAAAATACAAAGAACTGTTGTTAGCATAATTCCTCAGACTATGAATATATGAACTCCTATTGGCTTAAGTGTATGCAATTTTTAAATGTATGAAAATTTTAAGGACTCAGCTTAAAAAAGATGTGTTTGTTATATATTAAATCATCATGAATAAAACCACAAAAATTAAGATTTCAGGCTGAGGACACACAGTAATATATGCCAAGAAAACACTGGACTTTTTTTAAAAAAATCCATATATAATAAAAAGAATCACTACTCTGCTGTTGTAAATGCCATTCTGTCATTAATATCAAATCAGGGTATGAGGTTTAATTTACTTTTGATTAGATATGCATTGTATGAGTCAGTGCAGATCTTAAAAACCTATTACAATATACCGCAGTCAGTAGAACAATAGTTCATACAAAGCAGTTGTCTCCTTCTGCTGATTGAGTTTGATTAACGTGGATGGCAGCCACACATGCACAGGAAGAAAACAAAACCCTGCAAAAGAACTCAGGGCTCTGTATGTTAAGGCGCTGGTGTAGAAGTCCTGGTGAGGTTTTTTCCCCCAACACATTTCCAGAAAGGTACAAAATAAAGACAAACAAATCCATAATGATGACAATTCTTGTTTCCCCTCAGCACATTTCAATAATTTCCTTTAGTTTTCCTGGCTTGCTTGGCTGCAGTAGAGTGAATGGCATAATCAGAAAGTAGTTTTGAAGTGTAACTCTGCTTGCTTTCTCTTTTATCAAAGATCCTCAATGCACTTACAATGCTTTTCCCTGTTAAAAGACTAAATTGTGTAGTTAGAAACCTCTAGGTGTCAGTGAAGAACAGGCAAGGGCTCACCACAAAGGAATCTGCCAGCAATAGGCCGTGCTTTGGTTTCCCAAGGATCACCCTCACCACTCGGACTCAGACACATTCAAAGATCATTAGAAATCCATGTTTGACAGTAGGACCAACTTCCCTCCTTTGAACTGCCAGGTTCTGGAACTAACAGTTTGTATTTAGAGAGGTTATTAGTCTCCATTTCAAATGCTGTTTATTTGAAAATTCTTTGTCCTCGATAAACATATGCTCTAGAACAGCCTGCTATCTTTGTCCACTTTTCTTTCTGAACTTTCTAAAGAATGATATAATTAAGTCATATTCAGCCATATTCACATTAAGAAAAGTGTATAGTTTACTTGCATGCCACTCTCTGAAACAGGACTACATGAATGCAGGTGATAAAAATAACTTTCAACTAATCACATCAGCAATAACCTACCAGTGAAGCACAGGAGATTGGCAGCAAATCTTTGGGGTCATCATGCTGGCCAAACACTGTCAAGAACAAACAACAACAGATTTCTGCCAGTGCTGTTCCAGTTTCACAAGATGATAGGTGTGATCTAGAGTTACTGTCAGACTTAAAGCACTATAAACCCGTGCGTACATTATTTTCCTATCAGATGTGACATCAATTTAATCACTGAACCATACTTATTGTAAATCTAAAAAGCACAGAGAATATGAACAGTACCAAGTTTCAGCTCGTTGACATCAGCCTAAATGCATAGGAACTCAGCTCAGTTGCCTAAACTTTGGCATCTATCACCATTGGAAACGTACTGAGGCATCTGCACAAGGCTGGCAGATGACAGACAATCAGTAGGAGATCTGCATTCTCCAGAAGCCACAGCTGTTGGTCTGCAGAAGACTTGGAGAATCTCAAACAGCACCAGATGCCTGTGGCTAGGAACTAAAATGACCCTGAAAAATACCACAGAAAAGTTTATATATGTATGTCTCCATTTAGTAGTATTTCCACTCTTGATTTAACTTTTTGGTATTCTATATAATAAATCCAAAGAATGAGACTAAACACCAATCTTAAATGAGGCCTTTGCAAGTATATCCTAATTTTTCATTGGAACAGTTAGGTGATATATTCACAATAAATAGTTGTTCAAACAGGACTTGTAAACAAAGGTTTCACTTTTGCAGTTTTTTGGGTAACTACCAAAATATTGAAGTACCATATCCATAGTGTGCTGCTCCTTACCTGAGCCCCCAGAATAGTTTGATGCCACAAAGGTTTTTTCTGTCAATGTTTTTTAATTTAGTTATATATTTTCATTCAGCTAAGATTGATTACAGAGCAAATTTTCTTGATCTAAATCTGTTTGGAATCCTTGAAATCCTGGTTTTGCAAGATTGTAATAGAGATTGTAACAGAGATTGCAGTAACATCTTCTATTTTCCACTCCAAAAGGATAATCAAATGGATATCAAAGTGTGGAAACAAGAAAACACTATAATAATACAAGATACTAAGGATTAAAAAATGGGTTTTTAAAAGGGCTTATGTTTTTTTTTATGTTAGGCTTCATTTTACTTACATTAAACTTGAGAGAGTTCCCTTCCTTTCTCCAGTCTTCTGACAAAAGTGCCATAGCTACCCAAAGGTAAACATATTTCTCTTTGTAAATGCAGGCATTCATTGTGGAAAATAAATATTTTCTAATTATACTGCTATTAGTATTTAAAAATTATGTGACATTTCCTCGTGGCAGTCCATTAGGATGCAGGGAGTTGGACTTAATTTTCCACAAAAGAGAAAACACATAAAGATTATAATGCAGTCTCTCACATCAGTCAAATAAACCCAGAACATGGTCCTGATGAAAAGTTTTAAATTTAATTTCATTTCAATTACAATGACAGTAACTTGAAAATGTTCAGATAGGACTCTAATTAGACAGGGAATATCCCAGCAAAGGAATGGGGTCCTGTCTGCTTTTTCTTTCACAAGAACAGCAGTTTGCTGCTATCTTACTCTATTTCTGTAGTCATTGCTTTGGGGACATGGATCTAAAGCTTTTCTAGGCATCCATCATTTATGATGGAATAGATCTTTGTCCTTTAACCGTTTTTTCATAAACTCACTGTCCAGGACAGAGCTTAGCCCCCGACTGTGCCTGGTCAGAAGTTGGTCACCATCTTCCCCAAGGAAATGCTTTGGCTCATTAATGTCAATCCTTGTTTCCCATTTTCATTCTCTTTTGTATACCAGAATCCCCAGTGCCACAATACCTTTCATAGATCACATTTTTGAAAACTTAAAAAAGGAGATGAAAGGAATGTGTATTGACTAGGGGATGAGACTACAAATAAACTGCTCTATAAATTCCAGATGATATGGGAGAGCACCCAAGTGAGACCATTGCAGTTCTCCCTGAAAAGGTTTCAGAAACTTGTTTTTGATGGAAACCTGGAACTTTTCATGGAAAAGTCAGCATTTTTTGAGAACAAAACTAAACTAAGCTCCCAACCCCAAAACCTTTAATAAAAAATGCATTTTTCTGTACAAAAAAAAATTTAGCAGTAAGTGTAATATTCATTTAAATTTATTTTCATCTATCCTAACTGTAGTTATATTGTCTATATTCCTTGGAAATACCAGGAAACATGTATTGAAGATAATTCGGAAATAAAGAAGTGAGTTGGAGCTGCCTTAGACCAATATAAGCTTTCCTCTCGCCCCCCTTTGTCCCTCCCTCCATGCATCAGTCCACCAGGTATCCCAGTCATTTCTGCTGCCAGGCTATGGCACAGACTGAGGAAATTAATGGCCTGGATGAAAAGTGTCTCCGGGGTTCTTATGCTGAAGGTTTATCAGTTGTCCTACTGTTAGCAGCAAAAGAGGGCAGCACATTTCCATAACATCAAAGCTGTCTATGACCCACTGGATGAACTGGCATCTTTTGCCATGGACTGGGAGGGAACTCAAAGTTAAGCAAAATGCACTTTATCTGAAATATTACAAGATTCAGAACAGCAAGTAAATTTCCATCTTTCTGTCTCTTGTCCAAAAATTATGTTAAGATCTTTAAAATAGTACAATGACCTGACAACCCTTTATTAACTTCTGTTTTCTATACATTCCAATATAATGTCATAGCCACCCCCCTGTCCCCCACCTTGATATACTGGAGGTATATCCCCAAGTTTCCTTCTTTTAAAAGATAAGCCGGCATTTTAGGTAGAACATTTCAGGCATACCTCCTCAAATGGTTACATTAACTCAAACTCAGCATCGTTTCAAGTGCCCCTTGCATGGCTCTTTTTGGGGTGTAAAGATGTGTGTAAGGCCTCTCAGAACAATTGCTGTAATTATTTCCTCAGGTCTTTGGCCACATTCCCACTTCAATCAAATTAGCAGCTGCTCTTCTTTGTTCTTCTACCTCTACAACAACTGCTGAATTGTCTTGCTTCCAGTTCCTTATGCTAGTAAAAACCAGAGAAAGACAGAAAGGGAAAGAGACAAACAAACAGGAAAAAATGAAAGGATCTCCTCTCACAGGTACAGTCTGAGTATGTAAAAAGACAAGGATGAAACATTCAACAGTACAGCCATGGTCACTGGTTTTGTACGGCTTCCAAAGGATGACAACTGCTCTTGACTGTGATGCTTCTTGTACTCAAGATTCTTGAGTGCTACTGACCCAGATTAGTGATGAGACTACAAATCTGAGGAAGCATTGGCTCTCACTCTCTAAAGCACATATTGAGGCTTGTGTTGACTGTAGACATTAGGCCAACTTGAGCTCATGATAAGAATATTTAATATCAAGCCGAATAAGTTTACTTCTGGTTCATCATCTGACTTCCAATTTCTGATTTATTCATGTGCACTTGATCCCACAAAGTACAAATTTGTCAGACTATCTTCTTCAGTCATCTAATATTTCCTAGAAGAGCTGGTGACTGAAAATACTTGTTACGTTATCAGTACATTGTTGACAACTCTGAGGCTCATTTTGCTAATTGGCACATATTCTCTAAGAAAACCACAACTCACTGGGCCAAATTATCTGCTGCTGAATGCTAATGGCTCATTTGCAGCTAAGGCATGAGAAAACGCAAGCCTGTATTGCCTCTTAAAGCTATTGCTCTAAAGAGGATAGGTGCTTGAGGCACTGGAAAGCAGGAAGATTGTCTTTTAATTACTGATTGAAACAACTATTATGGATCGTGACTAAGGATATCAAACATTTTCCATAAGAGGGTGTCTTTTAACTTTGATGGGATCACAAGAAGGTATTTCTGTTTTAATTAGAACTACATAGACCTTAGCCATGTAAACTGAAACCACGTAGCCTAGGAAAAATAACACTACTCGTGTAAAAAATTCTGAAGAGCCCTCATTTGAACTACTCAATACATATACAGTTTGAGACCAGAGGAGAAATACTGAATGCTCAACATCCCAAAGGCCAGTAACACAAATTACAGTACTTCCTGAAGAAGGCAGTAACACATGAGAACATCTGTAAAGGGGCAAATTTTGCTTTGTTATAATAGAGACAATATCTCCAGCACTTATCTAATTCTCATTAATAAAACCAATCTAAATTTAAATGTGTTTAATTTAATTCAAAATGATACTCTGGGTTCACAGGCAGTATGCTGCATTCTTTGAAGTAATGTCTCCATCATAGCCTTAACTCCCATATGTTGGTCAGCATGTAAATCTACACCTTAAATTGGGCTGCGAACAAACGTAGATAACAGACATGGGTTGCTGCTAATATTTGCATTAATATCCTTAGCGGAACGATATTCTGAGAAACACCTGAAATTTTGAAACTGCTGAAAAAGAATATGACAAGAGATGAGCGTGTGTGGGAGAAAAAGAAAAATAGGTTCTCAGACCCATAATTGTGACTCCCACACTATTTGTGGCAAATGTCTGGGGTGACAGTGTTTGCAATACCTCACCCCTTCGAGGCCGACACCTCTTCACTGTGGTGAAATATTAAGCTTATTTTTTTAATTGCCAAAAAATAGTACACATTTTAGAGAATCTGGCTGTGTTCATGGATTTTGAAAGCAAGTGGCGTATTCAGGGGGCAGTGCAGTGGCAAAAGCAATATAATGGTCATTTATGCTAATACAATCCCCTACAGTCCTACAATAAAGTGTGTGCCCATTGGCAGTCGTGCTAATATTGACAGCCTAATTGTCAGTGCACTCATAGAAAAGGCAAACATGCATGCAAAATGGCACAATTCATGCTGCACACTAATGGAACACAATAGAAATTTGTACTTATTACTTATTCACTAATGCTTAGCTGAAGCAGACTTTGAGGATATTTCTTCTAGTTTTCATTGAGATGACGACCCAATAGTATCAAGCAGTGGATGCTTATCTCTCACTGAGTTTCATAAAACTATTCCTGGAATGATTCAAGTTCCCTACAATGCAGGGTGAAACACTCCAATTTTTAGATCCGCCAAATAATAAACCCAGATAAAATGTACATAACCCCCAACAATCTTTCAGCAACAAACCAAGATAATTATTATTGTGTCAGTGTGTGTAAAGTAACTACTAATTAGGAAACTAGCAATGCAAGAAGAGTAGTTTAAGATATCCAACTAATACCATCTCTAAAAATAGGACAATACTTGACAAAATGGAGGTGATTATCCAGCTATAGCATATATTTTTCTCTAATATAGTATTCGTATCTTAAACTACTTTCCCTATCCTAAGAAATAAAAATTTTGCTAGTGTCAGTACTGTATCTGACTTGAGAGAGAGCCGTGTACTATTGCACGCTACATATATTCCTTTAATTTTGAACTACCCTTTAGAAGTGCTTTGGAATAAATTTGTATCTTCAATAACTAACTAAATACATGGATATTTTATGTCCTTTCTGTAGCTATAAATCTGGCATAATATGAAAAAAAAATTGAAATAAATCATGTCAAAGATGCGAATAAAACCAGGATGGGTGTAGGACAGAGTATGGTTTAAGTCACAATTTCATTAATTTATCTCGCCCCTTTGCTGCTCAGCAACAGACCATGCCATTCACAGTACTATGAATTTTATAACTGCTTCCACATATGAGCAATGAGGACTTTTGTTCTGTGCCAGCACTGATCTGCAGATCACAAAGGGGCTGTTTCTCTGTGACACACATTGAAGCACCTTTCCTCGGTTTCATTACCAGTTACACCTGCTAAACCACAGCTACGTTGACATGCACTACAGGCAAACAATGTCAAACAATGGGAAATCAGCTGATGTTGAGGACTTGGTATTTACAACATGGGAATTTGGAGGTTTAAGTTTCAGCCAAGCTTGGTCTTGGAGACTCCAGCTCTTAGTTGCTGGAGTACACTAGATGCAAGAACCCAGGACACACCTTTTCAGTTTCACTCCAGAGAAAACCACTTAGGAGCTGCAATACTTTTCATGGTGCAAAACAAATAATGGCCAGCGGAGAAAATGTGGGCATTCACTTCAAAATGGGTGAACTAAAATATTAACACAGACACACTATACGAAACCCGGGACTGTGCTTTGGGTCCAACAGAAGGGCTACAGTAAAAGCAGATGAGAAGGGTTGCCCCGAATGACAACAGGGTATCAGGCAGAGATAAAGCAAGAGGGAGGTCTGGCTCAGGACAATGCAGCAGAGTGGTCTCTATGGCATGGAAGACTGGTCAGGCAGATATCAGAAAGATTTTCTATGGGTTGGCACAGTTCAAGTTTGCTTTCCTGACCTCCTGTGTAGCAGAAGCCTTTTCTCTGCTGAGGTCAACAGCCCTCCTAAAAGAAGCATGTTAAGCAAAATGGAAACCTTGAGTCTTACCACTGCTGGCAGGGAAACAGGGAGCGAGAAAGAAGAAATCTGATTTTCACCTGCCTATAGTCACACTTGCTCTTCAAATAACCTTTCGATCACCTCTCTATAACTCAGGAGAGGTTAGCAATGATTCGGTCTCCTCTGGTTCCAAAATCAAAGCTTCCCTCAGGAAGCCTGAGGGAATACATTCTCCTTGGTGGAGTGTGAATCTAATGCACATTGCAGTGGTATTGTGTATCCTCACTTCACTGGTCCATAAGAGGTAATCAAATCTCAACAGATTTTAAACAGAACAGGGAACACAGCTGGTATCTTACCTCTGTAATTGCAAAGTACCTATTTTTATCCATTTTCTGTTGTGCACTAATCAAAATTCAATGGATACCAATTACTGAACCCGGAGTGACTTTGCTATGTTGCTATGTCCACAGAATACATAGAAATATTAGTATGCAACAAATGTAAACCTATAGATATAGGGACCATTTAAGCCTCTTCCGTGGCAGGTGTTGTGTGTCCAGAGTAAAACACTTTTGGGGACACTGTACATATAGGGATAATTCTGAGAGGCACTATTTTTGGAAACCTGCCACAAAATTTATAACCAACTGTTGAAGAATACTGCACCTGTCTACTATCTTTAATTTTACTCCCACTTACTTTACTACCTTAAATTTTAAATTGAAGTACTTACATTAAAAGATTAAAAGCAAGCTGGCTTTAGTCACCTACATGAGTAAAAGAGAGATATATCTTCTAAGATTGGATTCTGGACTCAAATCTTTGGTGAGGAGTGGATGAGCTTTTACAGCAGACGCTGATAGCTAAGATATGGAGTCAAAAAACTGCCTCTCTGCTTTTCCTGCCTACCTGTTTGAGCATCTGGAGCACCACACATTGTTGGCATTCACTATTGTGCGAATTAGCGCTAAAATGTATCCATCCTTATCATCAACAGTTCGTAATACACAACAATTACACTTATATTGTACATAGACATTAAAAAATAACCAGAAAAAGGAGCAGTATTTTCACCAAGGTACTGGGCTTAAGATTTTTGCTCTATATCACACAGCTGGTAAAAGAGTACATTAACACTGTAACTGAAATGTGCAATTTGGAAACTTTGAAGGTGTTTTCTGAAAGAAATTGAAAACATAAGAAATGGATGAGTGAGAAAATCTGTTCTGAACTGAGAATAGACTTGAAAGGGATAAGAACATGGAGAAGGGATGTGGAATTTGCTTAGGCTAAAGATTTAAAATTTCTGGAATTTGTATCCTACATGATGTACAGGATCTTATGGTACCACTGCAGAAACACTTGATCAGGGTTAAACAAAACTGGGACAACAAAGAACATTTACAAGGGATGACATAAGGAGTTCAATTTAAAATGAGACAAAAGCTCATTTGATATGTTTTCCTTTTTTTTTTTTTNGGTGAAAGACAGCATGACTAGTAGAAAATTATAATTACATTCAGAGACTACCATATCTGACCTAGAAGGAATTGCAAAGCCTGACATCCTTGTTGTGGTAGAGTTAGCACCTTTTGATAACCTTTACAAAAATATTGAGAGAAGTAGGACCTGAAATGAATATATGGCTGCATACAGACATTTAATAATGACAGTCATGTTGAGGCAATGGTGAAAGGGAGGAGGGGAAGTCTGAGCTGCAGCAAAGGATTTTGCAAGTATCCAGAATATATCTGGGAGAAACATATATGAAGAAAATAAAGGAGATGGGAAATATATGAAAGCTGTCTGGAATTAGACAGATGAAAGCAGGCTAAATCTAAAGGTTTCTTTTAAAATGTTGAAAGTAGCGATTTCCCAAAGAGATGACACATGGCAATACCAACTCAGAAATATCCACCACTGCGCAGGAGCTAGCTACAAGTCCTAGAAGATTACATTGTATTAATAATTTTGGCTTTAAGCTGAGTCTATTCAACTGAAATAGCAGAGGAGAAAAGAGAGATATATGGGTGGATCAAGAATGGCTAAAAATCATCAGTGTCAGGTTGCTGTGGAAAAAACGTTAAATATGACCTTGGATTTTAATAGATGAAGTATTTCCAGTACAGACAGGGTGATATTAGCAGCGCTGTCTGGTAACTACATCCTGTATACCATGTACAGCTTTGGCCACCGTTCAAGAAAGAGAAACTAACCTGAAGCAAGAAAACCAAACTGAATGCGCAAGTCATGGAAGTAGATTCAAGATGAAATCGAAAGAGCTTGACTTGTTCAGCCCATCAAAGCACAGCTGGAAGTCTTTTCATTTGTTTTTGGTCTTTTTTTAAACATGAGCGAGATAATCATGCAGAAGAGATACCTAACCAGTATTCAACGTTATTACATGTACAGACTGAGAGATCATAAACTACTTAAGAAAATTAAGACTGAAAATGAGATTTCTAATCAAAGTAGCAAACACTTAGTGAGAGTAGGAAGTGAAGAAAACCTAAGCAACTTTAATATGGAGTTCAGAGAACAAGAAAGTTTCCAATGGTCATGTCACAGAATCACAGAATATGCCAAATTGGAAGGGATCCACAATGATCATCGAGTCCAACTTCTGGCCTTGCAGAGAACCATCCTCAAGAGTCACACCATGTGCCTGAGAGTATCATCCAAAAGCTTCTTGAACTCTGTCAGGCTTGGTGCTGCAACTACTTTTCTGGGAAGCCTGTTCCTGCACCCAACAATGCTCTGAGTGAAGAACCATTTTCTAATACCCAACCTAAATCTCCCCTGACACAACTTCACACAATTCTCTCTGGTCCTGTCACTGGTCACCACAGAGAAGAGATCAGTTTCTGCCCCTCTTCAGCTCATGAGGAAATTGTAGATTGCAATGAGGTCTCCCCTCAGCCTCTTCTCCAGGCCAAACAGGCCGTGTGCTCTCAGCTGCACCTCACATGGCTTCCCCTCAAGGCCCTTCGTCATCTTTTGTTGCCCTCCTTTGCATGGTCTCTAAGAGCTTCATATCTTTCCTATATTGTATTACCAAAAACTGCACAGCAGAGCAGAGTGGGACAATCTTCTCCCGCGACCAGCTAGTGATGCTTGCCTGATGCCTCCCAGGACACAGCTGGCCCTTCTGGCTGCCAGGGCACTGCTGACTCATATTCCACTTGCCATTGATAAGGACCCCCAGGTCCCTTTCCACTGCACTGCTGCATACATCTAGAGGTGCAGAATCCAGCACTTTCCCCGGTTGAATTTCATGTGATTGGTGTTTGCCCAGTCCTCTGATTTGTCAAGGTCTCTCTGCAGGACCTCCCTGCCTTTGAGGGAGTCAACAGCTCCTCCTAGTTCTGTGTCATCTGCAAACTTGCTTAGTATTCCTTTCAGTCCTGCATCCATGTCATTTATGAAGGTGTTGAAGAGCACAGGGCCCAAGATGGAGCCCTGCAGAAGTCCACTAGTGATAGGTCACCAGTTTGATGAAATGTAACAAAATGGGGAAACATCACAATATTTAATCCTACTTTCATTCAATAAAACTATTTATTTTATTCTTTCGATACTTAATTTTGAAAAGCCTTTAAAATTTTGTTGGGTTTTAAAACATTCTTTCATATGACAAGCTGAAACATTTATTTTAGAAACCACCGAAATGGCATGATTCATCCTCTCAAAGGTGTCCACCCTTTGCAAAGCTATTTAGGCCAAATCTATCTGAGGATCCAACATAAATTCATAAGTTGTTTCCAAGAGGGCACAATCAGCACAAAAAAAGAACTTAAAAATAATTTCCTCAAATTCAGTCTTCGAGGACAATAAATAAGAATTTATCTGTGGTCAGAATTTTGGACTATCTTTCTAGGATTTAAATATCCCCAAAGTAGCCTATTTTAATTCTCATATCAGATTTTTTTCTTTATCTTGACAGGAATAGTGAATTGAAGAGTAATTTAAGCAACCTTAAACAGAGATTTTTAATATTAAGCAAAAACTTTCTGTGGTAGACAAAAGAAATGAGCGCATGAGCATGTGTATGATGAGCTGTGGACTCTCAAGACCTCAGTGCAGTAGAGAATTTAATAAAGCTCTTGCAAACGCCTCACAGAGAAATTAGAACTATACTTGAGAAGTTTACTACCTTTTTTCCTCCTTTTGAACACAATGAAAGAGTGCTTGATAAAAGCATTTGATAAAAGCATTTCAGTAATTTTAGTAATCAAAATATGTATTGGAAACAGCAACTGAATACACTGGAAATCTCTTCTTCCTGTAAAATTGTATCACAAAATCCCATTCTTAAATAGATTTTAATTAAGTATTTCAAGTAGACTTGGTGTTTCCCAAAAACGAAGTTAGATGCTGTACAATTATGTCAAGTACTAGATAAATGCCAGTGAAAATAAATTAAACCCAGACATAGGTAACATATAATAGCTACAGCTGAATGACTTCTTCAACCCAAAGTGTATTTAAAATAAATGTGGGTTTGTTTTGGTTTTTCATTGTCTTTTAAATTTTTTTTCCTTCTTCCCAGGAATTTCTTTGAAATTACTTATATTGTAAAATAAGCCTTCTGTGTATATACACATGTATATATATACTAGGTATATATCTGTGTGTATATATGCATATATAGATGTTTTTTCTAGTATTTAAAGTTATTTTTTACTCAGTTTTACTGCACTAAGAAGAGTCAGTAATACACAAAATTCTACATCTCTGAAGAGGTGTCCAAAAAATAAAAAAGTAAATATATTTTTCAATTATTCTTTTTGATAACCAGAGCAAAGTAGATGGATTAACAAATAGTCTGTGTTCAAAAGTAAGACATCTCTGTGTTCCTAACAAAAATAATGACCTCATTTTATATTAATTTACTTTCTGACACTCCTTTCACAAAGTAATGCAGATGCCAGTTTCAGCTGAGTTGTTCATAAATACATAATTGTTGTTCAAAACAAAACAATTTAGTTTCTGTAATGATTATTTTAGAGTTCATTCATAAACCAGAACTTTACATTCCACTCTGTTCAGATTTGTATTTTAGGATAAATGTTAGGAAGTATTTACCCTGGATATGCATCTTTTAATCTGGACAAGAGCTCAAAAACCCCAAAAACTTTAACTTGCAGAAGCTCTGCTTTAATAACATCTGCAATAGCATGACAATTGCAGAAGACTGAAATGGTGGTTCCTACCAAAAAAGAACAAACAAAGAGAGAGAAAATAAAACTAAATACAAATAGTGTACATAGAAGGTCTTGCTAACAATGCTAGAAAAGTAGCTGAAAATTTTGACTATAAGGAGTTCACTTGATAAAGAAGTGAAGGATAAACAAAGCAGGAGGAGTAAACTGAAAGACAGTAGGTTTAGACTAGATAGTAGGAAGAAATTCTTTACTGTGAGGGCATTAAGGCACTAGAACAGGTTGCCCAGAGAACCTGTGGATGCCCCATCTCTGGAAGTGTCTAAGGCCAGGTTGGATATGGCTTTAAGCCCCATCATTTCTAGAGGAGCAGAGGTCAAGCACACAGTTCTCATTTTGAGATTCATAGATTAAATGCAGTGAAATAGAGACTCTGTGGAGTTACATATTGTGGAAAATAACACATTATTTTTTACTCATTTAAGACAAGTGACATCAGAGAAGGTTAAAATCTCCCTAGAAACTCGAGGTCTGGAAAACACAGGTTACATCATCATCCATCTTCATTGGAAGTTCGCACTGTACAGCTTATCAAAAGTAGGTTCAGAGAGATGTAACAGGAATAACCTGTAACTTCTGACACCAGTCAGTTCTTCGGAGACAAAAGCATAAAAAGATCAAATGACTGAAAGCTAAAGAGAGAATAAAAACTGAAAATGATATGGAAGTTCTTTTATCAGGTTGGAGTAAGATATCACTGAGTAAATGAACAAAGGAAGTTTGTATTTCTATCGTGAATTATGAGGCTTAGTAATGGTATGAGGTCATGTGTCTATTGTCTGAATCATGAAAGATGTCCACGATACACTGTCCAGATTTAATATCTTTGAAACTGTGAAACAAAAGGAAACTCACTTCTAGCTCTGAGAAACCAGAAAAAAAATTACAATGTGTACTTTTCTGATGACTCAAAACACATGAGATTTACAGACCCTTGCTTATATCTCTCTGGTAAGACACGACAATGTCGGTATCTGAAAGGTAGTTCACTTGCTGTTACCTTTAACATCTGAACAGGCATTTTACCCAGATACCATTTTAAACCACTTCAGATCATGAGATCACTTCTCAGTCCTTTTTAAACTTCTTGTACCTTTGGGTCCACTCTAAAATATTCAGCACTGAGTTGTCAATAAAATTAATTTAACAACTGGAATATCACATATAGGACTCTGTAGTAAGGGAGAAGGTAGTGGTTTCTTTTCAAAGCAAGACTTTTACCCAACCACAAACTATTTCTGCATCTTAACAGAAGTTCATTATTCAATGTTTTGAAGCTCATTATTTCAAACTATCAATGAACTCATCAGTTATCAAATATAAGAAAGGCCTCATTCATAATCACAAGAATTTATGGTTGGAGGAAACTGTTGTTTCCTACACAGAGCCAAGCACTCAAATACTAATCAGTTAAGTAGAAATGAAACATCCAGTATATTGCAATGTTTATATTGCATTGATTAAATTCAAACAATTCTATAATATATTGAGTGGCAGAACTTGCATTTCCAAAAGATACTGTAATGACTTAATAACCCTCAAGAACTAAGCCTTTCTCTGTATTTGTATTTAAAGACTCCACATAGATAAACTCCAACCTATGTTCTCAATTTTCCATCTCAGAACTTTTAAAAGAAAAATTGTAAAAGAATTTCAACTAAAGAAACACCAGAAACTTTTTGCCTCCTCTCTGACATCAGTTGATAGTTATCACGATATCCTGATCATGAATCCAGAAAAAAAGTCCACCTTAACTTTAGTCAGGCTCCAACATCTGTAAATTGGTTAAGATTATCCTAATCATAACTAGCCCTGCCTAGTCCTAATAACAAATTTTTTTTTTATTTTTTTATTTTTTTTTTTTTTTGCTCAAGTGTCCTAGTAGTCACATACTGCCAAGCATGCATGCTTTGGGCACTGTACATCTCACAATCCTAAATACAGGCTGGTAGCCTGAAGCTCCATTTCCCCTCGTATTTCAAATGTTTTAGGGCTCAGTATTCTTCTGCTAGAGAAAGTATCAGAGAAGACAGAAAAGAAAGATTATGTACTGTTTGCACTTCGGTCTACCTATTTGCATAGAACATAAAAATCTGAAGAGCCACACAAGTATAGGTCTCAGTTCTTCCTTCTCTGCTAATTTGGTACTAAATCACTTGATTGTTCCTGGATTGCTCCCTGATACCACCAATTTAGACAGTGATTTCATTAAAGTAATCATTTCCTGGGTAATACTGCCCAAATGGCTGTGCAGCTGGTGAAACACTGCAGCTAGAATGCAAGAAAGTCTGCTTTAGTTCTACCTCTTTGTACATTCTCACATAAAAAATACATACAAAAACTTCCAGTGCAATAGAACCTGAACACTTTACTTACTGTTTAAAAGTCCTCATGGAACAATTTCCAGCAAGATAAAAAGAAATCATTATGCCTTTCAAACTTTTCTTTCTCACACATTCATTCCTTGGATCTAAAATGGCATTATTCATTCTATCCTCCAAGAAAAATGATCCTTTTCGTATTTTTTGCACATATAATACGCATTGAGTTGAAATTTTTCTAGAGAATATATTTATAGAAATTTTTATATTTTTTTTGTAGCATTCAAACAGCACTTGCCATTGACATGCTATAGTCCACATAAGTAAAAATTGGACCTAGACTCTTCCCAGTCCTGAAAAGGACAGTGGTCTCTCTTTTCCTCTCCTCTCTTAGAATTTTTCTGTTTTCTTCAAATGAGTTCAGATATTTCAAAAATAGTAATTAATTGGTAGAGGAGGTTTTTAAAGGATGTGTTTTCAAATTTGTTTCTCATATATTCAGGATGTTAATAGCTCCATCCTTTTATGTATGTGTAATGGGATAAATAGTCTAATGCTTAAACATAGTATAATTCTTGGTGTTACGACAAACAAAGATAGCTTTAGGCATAGTAGAACTACTTAAAGGCTAGTAACACTAAAGCACATTACCAAATGCATGAATCTATGAATTCATGCTAGAAGGTGAATTACATATGGCGTTAATAAAAATTAATCTTATTTACAATGAGATCTGGTTTCATCAATAGCATAAAGAGGGATTTCTGACAGAAGACACCAAGGATAAGCTCCGGTCTTTAAGCTGTACATCTCACATTTAGTTTGCTGAAGCACCAAAATAGCATGACCACAATTTAATTAGATATTGTATTTCCTGCTCTCTTCAATCTTTTCTTGTCAAACTGTGAGTACTCCTTTGAGGTTTTAACTGGTCTGCTAGTTTTCCTTTCTCTCTATAAAAAATAAAATCCTTCAGGAAGCCCAAATGTTCAAAGCTAATATGGTGATCTATCTCAGCAGTAAAAGATGAACTGCAATGTACCCATCAACAGATGTAAGGAAAAGAGAAAAAAACCCCAAAACCTGGAAGTGCTATGCAATTCACCTAGTTTTTAACCTGGGAAAATCAGAATATAGGAACTAAAACTAAACAAAAAAATATGGCACATAGCATAGTACGATCCATCAAATAACAGTGACAACCAAGTTCTTTTTAAAATATGAAACGATCGCTAAATTATCATCCAACAAGTCAATATGAGAGACAAAATAAAGAAGTAAATTTCCCTCAGGCTTCATAAATTAGTATAAGGAATTCTTTAATCTGTCCCTGTCTAATAGTAATTTCTCCTAAAAATGAATCTATTTGGAAAGGGCCAACATTTCATTCAAAAATCTTTCTTTTAATTCATTTGAAAGAATATTTCCTAGGAATTGGATTGTCATATTTGATTATGCAAAGAAGGGAGAAAATTTAAAATATGCACTTTGGAGTATTTCTCAGACATTTCATCTCACCCAAATGGTACCTAAACATCAGTTTATATTAGATGTTTCCCAACACAGGGCAAAATATAATCTGCTATAATGGATACATCCACTTTAAGACTCTGTATAAAAAAGACAGAGAAGTTTAAGTAAACATTGTAGCATAACTAAAACTATTGGAGAGGATTCCTCTATTTTATTGGGGAACATATTAGCAGTTAAGAATAGAATTAACAAGAATATAAAATAAAAACACAAGTCCATGTTTCCTCTCCTCCTAGTAATATCTTAGTATTTCTTAGTAATACCTAAAAATCACTGGAGAGGTGAAAGAATTCCTTGTAGAGATTGTCCAAGATCCATATAAGTGTGTAAAACACTGATGAAAAATTTTAAATTTATTCAATTTATTTGTAATACAAATGAAGGCTTTTACATGAAAAATTTCACATCTGTCAATATGTATCTATGAAGAAGACGAGATCACCCAACAAATCTTAGATATGTGACTGACATTTCCCTACAGATATGGATTTTCCTCATTTCTCTTATGAACCTGCTATCCTGTTTCAGTGTATACTTGCTCATTTATTTCTATTGAAGTGTCCTAACTTTCCTTCTCTCTCTTAGATTGAGTAATACATGTGGTAAGCAAGCAACACAATCATTTAGTTTGGTTCTGTATTGAAGGAATTTTTAAATATATAATAGAAGAACTTGGCATCAGGTAAAGAACATTCTCATACCTAGATATTATAAAACTTCCGAATGTCTGTAAATGAAAAGTTCATAGAAATCTGTATTGGTTTTTCTGTGGCCAGGTTTTGGAGGCAGTGGGGGGGGCTGAGGGAGAGGCTTCTTCAAGAAGCTGCTGGAAGTTTCCCCCATGCCCAGGCTGGGCCCGCTGCTGGCCAAGGCCGGGCCAATCAGTAGTTGACAGAACACCTCTGTGATAACGTATTTAAGAAGGAAGAAAAAAAAAGCTGGTAGGAGATGAAGATGGCTACTGGAGAGGAGCAGGGTGAGAGCCTGTGAACAACAACGCAGACACCAAGGTCAGTGCAGAAGGAGGGGGAGAAGATGCTCCTGGTGCCGGAGCTGAGATCCAGCTGCAGCCCATGGTGCAGACCATGGTGAAGCAGCTGTGCCCCTGCAGCCCATGGAGGACCACAGGAGTGCAGAGATCCACCTGTAGCCCGTGGAGGAGCCACGCCGGAGCAGGTGGATGCTGGGGAAGGCTGCAGCCCGTGGGAGACCCANTTGTGAGAGGAACTGTATCCTGTGAGGGATGGGACCCCATGGAATGTGGCTGGAAGGACTCTTCTCCCCAAGCAGCGGCTGAGAACAGCAGCTGACCACAGCAACACCTCCCCCCCCACCTCGCCTTTTCCCTTGACCGCTGCGGGAGAGCAGGTTGGATGTAAGAAGGAGGGGGTGGGGGGTAAAAGGTGTCTCTTATTATCTCTCACTCTTAGCTCTGATCTTGTTAGTAATAAACCTGACTATTATTCCCACATGGAGGCTTATTTTGCCTGTGATGGTGATTAAGAAAGAATCTGTTGTAGTCCTTATCATGAATAACGAAACCTCTCGTTATATTCTCTCTCTCCTCTATAGCTGGGCATGGGGGAGTGAGAGAGTGGCTGTAGTGGGCCCCTGGCACTCAGCCCGGGTTAAACCACTACAAAATTCTTTGTTAAATAAAAGTGGAGAAAAGTGCTATAAAGACTATAAAGACTAAAGACCTTGAAAAACTTTGAATATGTACAACTTCTGTACAATCAAAGAGGTGGTAGAATACTTCTTATTCTGGAGACATCAAGGACAATTTTGACAATCTCTAAACATGATTTCTTCTAATAAAGCATCCTAAGCCTTTGTGAGATCACAGTCTGATGCTGTAAAATGAAAAGGCAGCAGTGGTTATTTATCACTAATGCTAAAAGTACAATAGTAACTGTGGCAAAATCATGCAGGTTATCATGAACACACAATGTGATTTGAAAAGAGAGAATTGAAAGGGCTATGATATTTAATGGTGTAATTAGAAATGTCCTGAATCTGTTTGATCCTCAGGAGCTTGGGACTCATTTTATCCAAGGAGATTTATTGTTCCAGACTGGGATGGCCTTACAGTTGACTACATTTTTACTACTTCTGTGCCAGAGTCTTTGCATTTGGACTCTATTTTTAGCCTCTATCTCTTCAGCAATTAGCCGTCAAGATGACAAGTTTAGAGGCGCCATTATTGTTCGTGTCTTTAGTGACTTCTGTTATAGCTTTTCATCTCTTATCTCAAGAAAGAAGCTCCTTGGAGACAATTTAACAGGTTGAAGTGACCTGGGACATTCTGTCTCTTTCTGTTTAAGGAATGTAGATCTATAAGAATTAAGCAAAGCAAGTCTGAGAACAAGATGTATTAGAACATGGAAGTCCACCCCTGCTGTATTACAACTGCATCCAAAGATTAACAGCACAGATAACTGTTATATCTGTAAGATAACAGATACATTACTTCATGAAAATATTTTTATGCCTAGGTAGTAATTTATAATGATGTTAGGGCAGAAGTTAGTTGTAAAGACTGAGAAAAAGCCATCATAATGAAAAGCATACAGAACATAGAAAATACAAAAATAAGATATAGAACCAATAAGACACTTAAAATATAATGTTGGAGCAGTTCAAGTAATAATGTTCAAGCTGGCTAGAATACTTTGTACTAGATCCGCTTCAAAGGTAGATTAAGCAAGTTTCAATATGACATTTCAGTTACAATACTGAAAATTTGGAAACAAGAAACAAATTGAAAAGCTTAATGTTAGTGTATCTTGAAAAAAAATTGAGAATAGCAACTGCACTAGTCTCTCCTCTAGGAAGGTATATAAATTTCTTGAAGACACAGGATTATTTAAGCTAGCAAGACTTTTAGGTCTCCATTTAAATGAAGCAAAACCATGTAAGTTTTAAAACCTGCACATTTACAGTTAAAATCCTCTTGATACTTACAGATATAATAATTTTAGAAGCGATGAACAGGATTGGTAACTAATCTATTTCCATTTCTTTGAATTTTTTTATTTTTCTAGTTGAGAAGCTGAATTTTAATGAGGAGTGAGATGCCAAGGATTACACTGGATAATTGTATGACCGGGTTAGGAAAAGAAGTGATTGCAGATATACAGAATTAGAACTAGTCTCAAACTTGCCAGAGCTGATTTCTCCCTGATCTCTCATGCTAGTACATGGAGATAGCAAATTTGAAAATCTAAAGAGGGACTATTCAGATGTTAAGTGTTTACATATGCTATCTGGAAGTTCCCATAACATATAGATTACCCAGCTGACTAGCTTGATAGTGGCAGAGAATATGTTTGCTTTGGAGTTTCTAAAACACAAATTCTTTTACAAATGACCTTACATTCTCCCCTCCCAAAACGGTCATAAGCCACAGGTCAGAAGCAGATATTAAATACCCACCTAGAAGTAAACGCATATGGCATACAGAGACAATCCTCACAGATTATCTCTTTAAGGGCAGGATTTCATGAGGGCCTGGATCACAAGAAATGAACCATTCAAAAATAAGATGATGTTTTTTGGTTGGTTGGTTGATTTGGGGGCTTTTTATGTGTGTTTGACATGTAAGATGTTCTGATTCTTTGTATGTAAAAGATGGTTTTCCTTCACAGAGACCAAAGTCTAGAGCTTCTAAAAAATTATACCAATTTACTACAGCGATATAGTAATTTCTACATCTCACTTCCTTGACAAGTACCTTCTACTCACCTGTAGAGTTCATCAGCAAAAGCAGTTATTTTTAAATTGGGCAAACCCTGAAAGGAAGAAGTCTATTGTTGCAACACTACTTTCATCTTCTCTGAGAACTATCATATTTTTCAGCCTCTGAAATGAGGCAAACCCTTACCATAATTACTTGCTAACTCCTCAGTGGCAACTAAAACAATAGCATCTGTAATATTTTGAATTAGACATTCTAAATTAAAACCTGCAACAGAAAGTAGAAGGGTTTTTTCTTCCATATCTGCTTTCCTCAGATGTCTGCCCACTTCACAAAAGGTGGGACAGAAGAAAAGAAAATGGAGAGGAAATAAAAAGGGAAGACCACACATGTATTATATTTATACTTTATGCTGATTTAAAAATAAATCCAAATATTGTAAAACCTTCAAGATTTTTCTTGTTAAATCCAGACAAAATATATTGATTTTGTGAGAAAATAAATACAAAACTTTTGAACAAACCTTCATAAAATCATGTTAATATGAACTGAATGGCTATTATCAGGTCTAAGAAATTAAGTCCTCTAGTTACACATTGCTCACATACCACACAGGCATCATTAGGCCATGCCTGAAAACAGCTGGACCTAGAAGGATATCATGCTTAAAAGAATTTAAGATCTGATTTTGAGCTTCTTTTCCAGCCACAATAAATGGCATTTGCAGAAGAGGCACCTTCCTGCTGATGTTCAAAAAAAAAAAGGGACAATTAATTTCATGCGAGGTGTAATACACAATGAGACAGCCAGAGAATATATCTTGTTGGCCAGATGCAAAACAACCACCTTGAAGTTAACACACATATGGAGAAAGTCCACTCTTCGACGCATCACAAGAAGAACAGCTGAAGTGATCTGCTAAATCTTCAGCAGTTAGGCATGTTAGTATATATTTCAAAGCGATGTTACATGTGCATCAGAAAAAGAAGAAATCACAGCAAAGGAGAAGATGTATGAAGGAATAACTCCACTATCCAAAGACAAAGGTTACACTAGAGCCTTATTTTCTAGCATTTTCTCTTTTACACTTTTAGATCCTGCTCCAGTCCTGCAGAAATAGATGAACTGTGCAGTGAAATGCAATTAAGTGCATTTACATCCTCTCACCAACTGTAACTGGTGTAGTTGCACCTCAAAAGCCACAAACAGGAAACAAACAACAGACTCCTCAGAACAAAAATAACCATCTGGGTTCGTTTGGTTTTTTTTTTTTTTCTCAAAAGCTGTACAGACACCATACTTTCCGGAGAATGTTCAGCAAGGAAGTAACATTCAAATTCAGCTTTCACTGACTGGGTACAAAGGGTTGCTTTTTTACCTAGTGGTAAAATAGCACAAGAGAAATCACCATCTAATGTGTCTCCAGGCATCCTTATGTAGGTATGCCAATAAAAGAACACACATGAAACCTCACTGGAATCTTATAGACAGAGAATGACTTAAGAGGCGTTCCAAAATTCAATACCATTCTGCCTGGACACAGAAACGTGTCCAATGCAACTTTTACTTTGCAAATGTACAAATTAAGTAAAGCACTAAACTGAAATTTCACCACAAATATTTTTCACATACTGCTCAAATCTGTGTCCTTGCCCCCTTCCTTCCCTGGACATATTTAAATTACAAATCTCAGTAAGTTTGAGATACTGTAGAATTAAATCTAAAAACTGTGGGTCTACAATAAGAGAGAAGGTATGCTGCCCCCAAAAAAGGAGGAAATGCTACTAAAAATTCAAGACCCTCATAAAGCAGGAAAACTATCAACTAAAAAAAGCAATCAACAATCTTCCCTTCACCAAGAAAAAAAAAAGGAAAAAAAGCCCAGGTGGGAACATGATGGATTACAGCTAAAATAGGAGAATGGGCAAAGCAAAACAGCATAACTAAAAAAATAATTTTTCTAATGTTTCAGGTCACAAATATTTGGAAATGCCAACAAAAGGATGCCTCTAGCAAGCAGAACTTATCAGGAGCACAGAAACCATCTTCAGTGTTGTGAATGAAGGTGATTGCAATTGCCCTTATGAACTCCATTTTAAAATCCAAATCCAAATTATAAAATTCAAATTACATTGAAATATAAAGTAGTGATTACATACACTGTTTAGAGACTTTTAGGGACGTGTTCCAGCCCACATAATTGGAAGCAATTTTATAGCCAAAATAGTAATTCAGCACTAGCTCTGATCCCCACAGGTGACTTACATTCAAAGAACAAAAATAAAATGGTGCATACTAGAAAGAAGCTGTAAGATTTTTAGGACTATTAACTTCAGTCACGATTGTTTGTTTTGATGTTCATTACAAACATGTAAATATTGGGTGCCAGTAATTGGCTGGGCAGCAGCTGGACCAGGTTTTATGTACGTGAGTGAAATATGAGTAGCAGAAAGTCTTCTTAGTTGCCACCATTAAACTGGATGGCTCTTCCATCTAATCAGTTACACAGGAATGCAGCACAGATCAGTATACCTGCTTCCTCAAAATACTTTGAATAGATCCAGAGTTAAAAATTAGTTATAAAAATGCAAACTAATTTGAATAAAAAAGTAAGTGTGAGAAAATTAACAAGTTACCCACAGTATTCACAGACAGGAAAAAAATCCTAATGTTATTAAACACATTAAAAAATTAAACACAATTTAAATTCAAATTCTATTTGTTCTCCTTTTTTTTTTTAATCCCCTTGTACTTTAGACTAATTACATTTTGAGGGTTTTTTTATGTTCTTACAGTTTCATCTGAAGGAAATACAGAGGTACCCGAGAATTTGCTCTTTCTGCACCTCTTTGAATTTACTCTGCTGAACAGAGCATTTTTGTCATATTCTCTACCACTGAAACATAGAAAATTACATTTTGGCTCTGCACAGATTCTGGGGCAAGCACATGAATAAGAAGAACTAGTAATAATGTGGATCCATTACATTAATATCAATGTCTACTTGTATTTATATTATCATAGCTCACCACTGTATCACCATTGTGCCAATCCCTTACCAGTATAAACTTCAAACTACTGAACGTCCAAGGCAAAGGGGGTGAAAGGAATACTCTGAAATCCTTAATATGTCTACCAAAGTACTGAAAGCACATGAATTGCCTTTCATCCCAATAGGGCCAAACCCATTGCCACACAGCTGGCCAGGTGACTAAAACAAATTACTGTTAGGCATTAATTTGTTGCACATGTATCGTGCTATTCCAACATCAATAGCATGTATTCAATAAAATATTAAATGAGAAAAAAAGACCTCAACAACACAACTATATTATAAAAATGTTGCCCAGAAAGATGGTGGAACCTTCTTGGAGAATATTTCCATGATGGTTAGACGAATTCATCACTGATATGATCTAGTATGGAAGGTATCTGTGCTTTGAGTGCAATCTTGGACTGGGTAACCTCTAGAAATTTATTTCCGCTAACATTTCCATGATTCTACACTTTCAGTATCATTTTGCCAAATTAATTCTTTTGTGGGTTTGGGTTCTTTTTTTGTCCTTGAAATTAAAGGTTGTTTCCTTCAAAGCTTTACACCTGTTTTGTTATCAAAGAGACTTTGATACAAAACTGTAGTTTGTGAATCATAAATGAAAACTTTGATCTGATAAGACAATTATATATTTTTATATAATTTGTCTAAGTATATATTAATCAAAGAACTCAACTACCGCATGTGAGCCACAAGTTTGAGGAATTGTGTCCAGACTGCTTAAGAAAACAGCTTTAAAAGCATGAAGACATGCATTTAAATTTAATGTAATGGAGACACAGGAGCCAGCGCAGTGATTCATGGACATGGGGTGAGAATACCAAATATATTGGCTGAACAGATCATTGTATCATCCTAATTCTACATGGTTATTGTAATGGCAGAACTGCATCTGTCAAACCAAGAAAAAGTGATTTTGCAGTAATCACAGTGCAAAACAAGTGAGGATACAAATAAGGGATTTATGTCTGTGGCTGAAAGGGAGAGAGTTCTCTTGGAGATCACATACAGAGGTGACCTGCTAGACTTGTCATGATCTGGCAATGAGTTGCTATGGAGAAGACTGAGCCAAAGATGCTACTCAGGTCATTAGCAAATGTGCTAGTTTATACAGAAAAAGCTTTCAATATACATAAAGAAAGGAGGCGTCAGACAACATCCGAATGGGAAAAAAAATAATTCAACTCATGTTTCAGTTAGAGACAACTCTACAAGAAGAGATGATAGCAAATAGGTCCAAGATAGAAGAAAGTAGGCCCAGAGCAGATCTGTGAGTCATTGGTATAAAGGTGATGACTTAGTCTATGTTCAAGAAAACCATTCACCAATGTGGTAACTAACAGCTGTATAAAAAGACTTGAAAAACAGACACTTTGGGCACTCATCCCCCAAATGTGAACTAGGGAGAAAGAGACATAAATGATTAGAAAAACAAATATGTATGGAGCCAGTTAATCCAAATGAAGTAACAAGGGTACTTTTTGTATTGTCTCAAGTGTCCTGGGAAGGTCAACATGAAAAGTAGAAAGCTGGTGATAAGACTTGATTGAAAGGATGAATTAATCAGAATTCTATAAATATAATATTAAGAATTAGAAACAAAAAAAGACTAGTTTTTTGGGAGTTCCTCCTTCCACTCCATAGCTTGTTTATGGCACCTTCCTGACCGCTGTCTCATACACTACATTTAAATTATGAGTCTCCAGAAGTAGAACTTAGTACTTACAGACAGGAGTGGCATTGGGATCCTGGATTTGAACTTCACACTGGCATGATGTGAAACAGAGATGCAACAAAACCAGCAAGACAGAACAGAAGGGTGTATTTGTCTTTTAATTTTGTTGTTGTTGTAGTGGTATCTGACAGTATAATTAGCTCCTTGGAGAAATTCAGACACATATTGTTGACTAACACAAGAAAATAAGGTGAGTGTTCTTACAATATTTTCCTTTTCACAGAGGCTGTTTTTCTGTTACAGTGTTGTATTCTCTCTCTTTTGGTAATCATGATATTCAAGTACCCCTGAGAAACACAGACTTAGGCTTAGGGTTATGCTAATGCATATCATTCACTGATACAGCTAAGTTCCATATCTCCACCACTGGTTGCCCAGACTGTAAAAGTGTGGAGGCAGCAATGTTGGTTGTCTACCCTGATCATCCTGGCATGTCTTCACCAGAACCAATGTCTCTGGAGCTGCAGGGTCAAGGCAACTGTGTGTCAAGAACTATAATTGAAATGAATATGTCAAGAACTATAATTGAAACTAACTTGCCAGTAAGACTGCAGTGTTTTCCTAGATTAATAAGCCTGGATGTAATAGGCTTGGTTTTGATAATTTTTACACCTGTATAATCAAAAGTGATGGAACATAAGTCTTCATACCACTACTACCACTTGTCAATATGTATTTCTACAATTGCGATACTCCAAAGTGGGTGCATTTTTGCTTGTTTCTGAACTCTCAGCTATAGATATTACTTGTATGTGCATGTAAATGATCTTATGTATAAGAATACATATTAGCATCACATACAAGAGGAGTTTGTAGATGTGTGTAAATGATCTCTTCATCAGAAGCTAAACTAAAACTCAGATAAGTAAATTCACACAGGAAAGGAAACATTAAAATATTATATTTGAACAGATGACGCTGAAAAGGTGTATATAAATGCCTTTACCACTCCCCTGTTTTATAAAGTCATTTTGCCCCTCTACAGAAGAGACTTTATCACGCTCAACAGTATCTAGAGATACTCAAGGAAACAATGGCAAGTAAAAAGTAAAATCCATTTATTGCCAACATAAAATCTAAATCACCACTGTTATCAAATAATTGCATGAATAACTAGGAACATGTAACGTTTCCTCTTGTTAGATAAATGGATACATTTCACAAGGAAGAAGATTAATGTGCAGTTGAAATAGAATAATAGCTATAAACAGAAATTAAAGTGGTTCATTAAGATACAAGACCCTAAACACAATATTCTTAATCTAATCTCAGAGAATGAGTAATTGCTGGACCTTTGCATTCCTCTTAATGAATCTATTTACACATAATTAAAACTATTCATCCTCTTTCAAGTCTGATATATCTTGGATGACATATTAGCAACTTAAAGTCTTCAGTTTGCAATTTGTTTTTAAGAAAGCTTTTGTGCAGGGAAAGAGTAATATTGCTTTTCGTTTTGCTGAACACCAGATCTTTTAGTTGCAAATTGTTTTGTACTAAATATAAAGTTCAAGTCATAGATATTATCTTTAATTAGCAATGAAAAAAAGACATGTTTTATGCTACATACCTTATAGGTTACTAATAAAAAGATGGTAATATTTGTGATGTGTACTTGTTAGAAGTGGCATACTATCTGTACTTACTATTTACTTTATCACTGCACCTTCTCTGCACAAAGAACAGCATTTCTCTTGCAGTACTGACAGGTTCACTACAATTAAACTCACATTTTGTTCAGTTCCTTTCATGGTGTCAGAAATAGCATGACTGCTAGTTCCAGTTGTTTTGCACAGGACTACTCTTCCAGATGTCCTGAGCACATGCTTGCTGGACTTGATATTTCTTGAATGTAGTTGACCAGAACTGCATAGGACATTCCTGCAAAAGCCTCAAGACAAACCTGTGATTTCCAGTCAATATTTCTCTGTCACATTATGACCACATTTACCTTTTTCACAGGCACATATTGGTGAGAACAGTTGTACTGCAACCAGCCAGGATTTGATTTAGAGCTTTTTTCACCATTGTGCATACCCAGCTCAACACATAACGAAAAGATAGGGCATTCTTGAAGTGATAGAGAAAAAGGTCTGTTCTCTTCCCCACAGCTTTTTTTATTTCCTCCTGTATCCATTTTCATCACAAAGTTGTGCTTTAGGCCATTTGGATGTATAAATCACACTTACATATAAACCTTTCTGACATTACATAATAAAAAGACACTGTTTCACAGTTACCCTCTGTACAATGGGAGAAAAGCAAGCTAACAAATAAGGGCTATGAATAAGGATAGGATCACAAATCCATTGAGCATTAATTACAAGGAACAGCAGAAAAGCACACTTTAAGATAAAATTTAATTCTACTAAGTGCTATTCATTAAAGATGAGATTACTGTACATTAAAATTTGTCTAGTTAAGCAGCTATGCCATTACTGAGTGTATTCTCCCCTTTCATGATATGAAAATGAATTTTTAAAGTTATTAAAAGACAACCTAGTTTTAAAAGTTATTATATAAAATGCATCTCATCTCTTAAAACTTTATCTAAAGTTAAGAGTCCTTGGAAAGTTATTAAGAGATAATGAAAAGTATACAAAACAGATAGAACTACTTTTAGAAAGATCGATTTCATCTAAAAAAAAATTCAAGAAAAGAACCCTTGTACCTTTTTTTTACTACAATATGATTGAAAGATAAAAATTAAGAATTCTCGTTCCAGTATACTCAGTGGCAGGAAAAATATCTTAGGTCTCTCCACTTTTGAGTTTGCTGCCACAAATAAACAATCTCCATCAGGAATAAACAGCTTGCTAATTGTTTCACAGCAACTGAGGATGAAGTTCATTCATTGAACATTTTCTTTGTCTGTTCTTAATGTCAAACAGAAAATCTCTACACTGTAAAGCATTTTACTCTTGAGATTATTCAGATTTTTTAAAATTACAAGGCATAATTTTATTAATGGAATTAAGACAATCATGATTTCAAATCAGGAGGAAAACTAGCTGTAGATTAATATGCAATGGTAATAATTTTTTTTCATCATTAACAGAAGAAAGTTTAATATTTCAAGTTTTGGGAAAGCACAAAAGAGAAATCTGTGAGAAAATGCTGGCAAAATTGTGGAAGAGCTTCCTTACAGTTAACTGTGGTGGTCTTTACAGAAAAATTGTGGTTTTTATGTTATGTATCTGCATGATTCTGCTACTTGTCATGTAAAATTAAGTTTAATATAATAGAATAAAAAAGAAAAATTCTAAAAAGGAGTGCAGACACACAGCATAAATTGAGACAGAATGTAATTACAACTCTTTCTCCTAGAGACTGATGGACTCCAGACATCAAAATCTAGTTTGTAAACTAATTTCCTTGAAAAATTCAGCTTGAAAAACAATAAGTGATTCAGATTCATGGTCTGTTTACTACTTTATTGCACATTTATTTATTTTGTTTATTAACTGGGAGGTATTTGAAGCCAGAAAACTGATATTCAAAATATCCAAATTTGTGAAAACACTAAAATATCTAGCTACACAAAGCAATATGTTCATTGCTTTAACGCGGAAACTGATGATTTAAACTCAGTTAAGACTAGGAAGTCTAAAAGTAATGATACCTGCCTTTAAGCAAGAAGATTAATTATTCAAGGGACAATAAAACACTTGAAAGGCAGAAGGCAACAGTCGCCTCAAGAAGATACAGTTTTCTATGCTGAATATATCCTCCCAAAAGGCAGACTAATGTAATTAGAAACCCTCGTAAAACCATTTTTATGGTCTTAAGACCATATATTGTAGAAGCAGTAAGAACAGCAAGTATCTCCAGCAAGACGCACTACTACAAGTCCAAAGTCATTTATGCGAGGCATCTACGAGGTTAAAGAATTCAGCACAGTACACCTATCTATTTACAGTCACCTGCTTTCTTTCACTCTTGAAAGAGGCAGGAGTCAGTATGGGTGGCAAAAGCCTCCTCCTGCTACCTGTTCTGCCCACACGTTTGGAAAGCCAGAAGCACAGATGCCACACCTGCATCTTGTATAACCATAGCAAGTGATGCTGTCAGGGCTTATTTTCACAGGTCATCTGTTCCCCAAAGTACTACTACTACTACACGCTGAGGTCACTGAGCATCATGCCTCTAACAGAATAACTTAATATGTATGTAAAAAAGGAGATAAAATCATCTTCCAAGAATCCCCACAGAAGGGCACATGACACTGGTAGAAAAGAAAGAGTGGGAACTGAGTCGCACCACTGGAGTGCAGTAATTGCAGCTCACAGGAGAAAGCTGAGAGCTTGCTGTCCCTTTGGCAGGCCCACAGGACTGCCAGGGTCAGAGCAGGGAGCTCTTGAGGTTATAGTGCAGCTTGGAGACATCTTTAAAGCCATGATGAAGCTTTTTCTTCCTATCTTGTGAGTTATGCGTATGCATGAAGCGTGAAACCTAAGAGGTACTTGGCTGAAATGTCTCAAGCACAGGATCTGTAAGGAAATGTGGGGTGCAAGCATTTTGGCTAGGCACGGATATTCAATGCCACTCAAAGGGTAAATCTAATAAACTGCACGTGCACGACTACAGCAAGATGAATGGAGATGAATCAAAGAATAACAGAATTAACTAGGTTGGAAAAGATCTTTGAGATCATCAAATCCAACCTACGACCTAACATCATCTCATCAACTTAAACCATGGCAGTAAGTGCCATGCCCAGTCTGTTTTTAAACAGTTCTAGGGATGACGACTCCACCACCTCCCTGGGCAGCTCGTAACAATGGCCAAATGATTCAGGACTTCTCTGCTGCCTAATTCAGATTACTGAGAAAAGTTTTGTAGGACAGAAAAAAAGATTTTGCATCTAGATACAGAAAGGGCAAATCCACATAACTGACCACAGAGTAAACACAGCCAGGGAATTCACACTAAAGTAAAAGCAATTACTTACAGTCTATTTGCAGGCTTTTAATTGAAATTTGAAATTAGAGGTATTGTATTTTTTAACACTTCATATGTTCATATATTTAATAGCATTTAATTATTAGTACAGATAATTAGCAAAAGCAGAGTTTCAAAGCAGAATTATTATTTTCAGTACCAAAAGAAAGACTTAATTTACACAATGTAATGCTAGCTGCAGCAAGATCTTAGGAAAGTCTTTGTATCAGTTGCTCCTGCGAAGCTCAGGTTAACGGATGGCTTATTTTTACATCTGTTTTTACAATTTTCTAAAGCTGCATCAGGTAAAATGTAGTTTATTTTACCAGTTCCAATTATTTTTGATTCAGGAAAATCAATGCTCAGTGCTGAGCTTAAGTTGTTGAATTTTTTGAACATGGCTATTCTTATCAGACGTGCATTGTTTTCTTTTAAGCACCTTAGCCACAAATTTGCATTCACAACAATGCACAGGATGTATCATAGCAGATATGGAAGCAGAAGAAGTGTGTATCTCAGGGTTAAGTTTAGCTGAAATGCAACAAAACAGCTGTTGATCTGCTGCTTTCCAGGGCCCTGCTTTTCATCAGCATGGTGACTATAAGTCACACTCTTGGGGTTTTGTAAGAAAGGAGGAAACAAGGAGATACTGAGGGGAAAAAAAAAGAGTGCTGGGAGTCCAGGCAAACCATGGGTGTCAGTAGCATCATTGAGATGCGGCCAAATGAGAATGAAGAGGTGTCTCCAGTCCCAGGGGCAGCACTCCTGGATAGCCTCCTGGAAAGACAAGATGGTTTTACACAGCTAGGTCTGGTCTTCCTATTTCTTTTACTGGATTTATAGCAATCGCTTCAGTGATGCTGCGCTCATCTCTGTAACACTATTTCTGCTGCAGACCCTGCAATTCCTCGGGTCTTGACAAAACTGCTACACTCCCTGTCTGGACGGAGGTGGTGGGATGGGTGATCCTCACTCACCCAGGAGATTCATCTCTGGCTGTGATGCCCTGAAACAAAAAAAAAAAGGCTCTGACCCTGACTAGTTAAGACACTAAGCTGGAGAAGAATCATTGCTCTTCCTTTCGCAAGGGAAAGGAGATGTACGGAAGACAGAAGAGAAGAACATCATGTAAAACTATATTCATGAGAGCCAATGGGGAGAACAAGGCTTCTACCAGAGGTCAGTAAGGGAGGATATCAACATCACAAATGTCAGTACCCAAAGAATAGATTAAAACTGCTGTAAAATTGAAAGATTATAATATTCAAGTACAAGAAAACCATAGGTATTTTACATGCATATCTGTTTCAGTTGTAATAGTGAGTAAAGTGTAAGGTAAGAAAAAACGTATTTGATAGTGGATTTCTCCAGTCTTACTGGTTTCAATGTAATGAGCTCTCATAGAACAGGGAGCAGCAGAAAGGATCAGAAATTCCTACTATTACATGTAATTACCATTAAAATGGCAATAAATTTTAAATTGCTTACCATTGGACAAGTACCTGGCTATGTATACCTATCCTGCTTCAACATATATTTTTAAAACTTCTCAAATTTGATGTGTTTCCTTCTGAAGAAACATAATTAATAATTTATCTATTTTTTATCTTAATCTTGAATGTTCATAGTAGTAAAACTACATAATAGTTTGTCCAATACAAAATTACTATTTATGATTTTAGGATAATGCATTTTCTTTTCTATTGAGTAGAAATAATTTAATGAAGTTTGAAATTAAGTGATCTTAAAATACTATCCAAACTGCAAATGCTAGAGTTGCTAAATCAGATCTGATGTGGGTTTTTTAAGTATGACTACCTTTTCTTCTAAACTCAAAGTATTTTATGACAAAGCCTTTAAGAGCAGTGAAGAATAGGTTTTACAAGGTCAATTTTTCTTCTTGGACAGATGCTTTTAGAAAAACAATCACAAATGTTTCTTCACACTCACTAACAACATTCTAAATCAGTATTCTAGTTTAAGAAAACAGACCACGAGAGAGAAAACATGAGACAATTACTTACACAATACAGCAGATTAATCTATATCTTTCTGGATGAATGAGAATAAAATTATTTTTAGAACAAGCCTTTCTGCTGCAAAAAGATCTAATGTCTCAGGATACTTCTAGGAAAAAAAAAAAAAGCAGAATCAAAATACTTTTTAAAGGTTTTGAGTTTTGACTCAATTTCCCCTCTACATTTATATTGAGAGAAACATACAAGGAGTGGAGTAAGCCTCACTAGGCAATTTATTACACTGATCTAGGAAAGTAGGCATTAATTAAAAAGAAAGCAAATTTAAAATCTAGGAACATTTTTCAATTCTGTCCTTTCAAACATTTTGTTATGAATTTTTCCCCAAAATTTGAATATAAATGACAATGCAACTATGGTATCACTGTTAATAGATTTACCTGGCCAACAGTTTCTTCATGAAAACCTATGCCCTTATAAAACCAGATAATCCTTCCCTTCTTACTTGCTTCTCTTTCTAATTAACATCAAGTGGAAAAACATTGCATTACCAGCTTACTGGAAACAGAGTTTTGTACATGTATAGTACATGTATATTTCTAATAGTTCAGATTATGAAAATACAGAGATAAAAAAACTTTTCTAAACTGTTTTCCATTTAAATCAATTGTTTTGTCATCTCTTGGACATACATAATTATGTTAGTCAATATGCCAATAAAAGCAACAACATATGCCAGAAAAAGTGCAGTTTCTCTCTCTGTATTTCTGCATATAAATCTTCATTTAAAATATTCCCTCAGTGTAGTTTCTATTATTTAACTTACTGTTGCTATGTTACCAGCAAGTATCATTAAGGTTTGGTTCTAGTAAGTTCTCCCGGTTATTGTTTGCCAGTGATATGCAGTATAAAACAGGACAACTATTACAACTATTCCTGGTTGACAACTGAGCAGAGATTGTTTAAAACCCAAGATGACTTATCTATATTGTTTCTAGTGATATACAAGAGCTCGCATTAAAGTTTTTGTGAAAACAGGTAAACTTTTAGACTGCTAGAAATTGTAGCTATATACCTGATTATGTCTAAATTCTGCCACACTGTTACAATAAATATATATAATAAATAAACATATTTGAGAATATATGTTTTATATATATAAGGTATGTGTGGCCTCATTATCCTTGCAGATAGGAGGAACTGTATTTATTCTGAAGTGCCCTCAGATGCTGGTTTTGTTGGCACTACCCTTGTCTGCATTGAGGCAGTTAGCAAGGCTGTGCCCCTGCTCTGGTATCCAAGCTTCCCTTGCTCATCATATGGTGCATCAGCTTTGGGGTTGCCTGCTTTCCTGTCTTGCCTAAAAGGCTGAAATCCACCTGAAATCAGACCTGCTGGGGTCTTCATAAACCTGAGCCCTGGATTCAGTCCTGCACTTTGTTTACTGCTTTTGCAGCTGTGAAAACTGGGATGTAGGCAACCCATTGAGAAAGGTCTCAAGGGCAGCAACTCATGGGAGAAGCCCTGGTGACCACCAGGTGACCACCAGGTTACCACTCTTCAAGCCTCTGATGATTCAGCTTCCTCAGGGTGTGCCTCATCTCCCCGTGGCCTTCCTCCCCTCCTTCCTGTCTTGACTGCACAGCACCATGATGCAGACAGTGCCCTGGTAGCACATCCTCTCATCTGAGTGAGATGACCAACACAGCCACATTCAAAAAGCAAATCCAAACAGGGAAGCATTGAAATCAAGGAAAAGCGGATGTCTAAGAGCACAATATGTTCATGAAGAGGTAGCTAGAAATAAGTAGGTATGAAAAACTGACAAACGAATACCGCTATGTTTTCAGTGTTCTAGGTTTGATATATGACATAATTTAATTTGCTTTGTAATCACACACATTACTGAAAGGAACTGCAGAGAGATGACATCTGGATGTTCAAGCATCAAGCTGAAGTGTAGGAGGGTATTGCAGGTTAATTAACTGATTTTTAAGAGTAAAATCTTGCTAGCAAATATAGTATAAATGAAATACATATGTTGAAAATATATTCATTTTAATCAAAAAATCCTACCAACGCAGGCCATCTGCTTTTGACTGATAGGTTTGGTAAACTGTCAGAATATCATGTAAACTGTTATAAATCTCATTTAATGAATATCTCAAAAACATATATATTACTGGCATATTTTTAATGAAAATATATATCAAAGAATCAAATATGTGTGAAATCTGAATTTCGGTTACTCAGTAAGATAAAGAATAAAGGCTATAGAAAAACAGCAAGAGCTCCATCTATCCCTTCAGCGATGAACCAAACCCAAATTATCTAAAGGTTGTCAACTTCTTAAGAAATATACTTTTCCCATTGCTAATTCCTTTATTATTATACAGCACAAACCAAAAGCAAACTAAGAAGAGAATAAAAGTTCAGCCTATTGTGAATATTTGCAGAAATTTTGTCTCCACATCCCTTTACATTATCTGAAATTTTTCTTACTTCCATTGCCATCTCATTAACAGTCATCCAAATACTATGATGACCTTGTAAGGCCTAGTTGAGGATACCATTGTTGTCTAACCATACCTTGTCTGGACTGCTCCTCTACACAAACTCATGCACAGTCCTCCACAGGATCATGCACTGATGCTCATTTAATAGCTTCTCCCTTTAAAAATTTCATTCATAAGTTAAAGTTCTGTCTTTATTCCAAAAGCATGAAACATTTACCAAGCGAACTTCTATCAGTACCCAACTGGCTTCAAAAATAATCCCTAATAAGCAGGGATTATTTCCTATCAAAGGCATACAAAGCCTTTGGAAAACTCCATAAAAGAGTCTGGTGCAATAAACATTTGAAGAAAAGTACAAAGATTAGTGTCTACAGAGCCACTGTACTGTCTACTCTTTTATACGGGTCTGAATCATGGGTCATCTGCTGCCACCACCTGCGACTCCTGGAATGCTTCCATAGCGCTGCCTCTGTACAATATCAAACATCCACTGGACTGACTATGTGACTAATGTTGCTGTCCTTGAACAGGCAGAGGTCACCAGTATTGAGGCCATGCTGCTGAGGATGCAGCTGAGATGGGCAGGGCACATCTCCAGGATGGAGGATCACCGCCTCCCTAAGATTGTCCTTTGTGGTGAACTCGCCACCGGCTGCTGCAGCAGAGGAGCCCCAAAGAGGAGATACAAGGACTCTCTGAAACAACATCTCAGTGTTGGTCATATTGACTGCCATCAGTGATCCACTCTGGCCTCCAATCGAGAGACATGGAGACACACCATCCATAACACTGCTGCTTCCTTTGAGAATGCATGCAGAATCAGTCTTGAGGAGAAAAGACAATGCAGAAAGAACCGTGTCTCATCAGTAGCACCTAAGGAGACTTTCCACTGCGGTTTTGGCAACTGGACTTGCCTACCCCCCATCGGCCTTTTTAGCCATCAGTGTGCATGCAGGAAGCATGAATAGAGCCCTTCCCATATCTTCGTTTGCAAAGCCTAGCCATGATGATGATTTCCTGAACATTTAAATTTTACACACAAAAATACATACTGTATTGGATTTTCTGTGGCCAGGTTTTGGTAGCAGTGGGGGGGGTGAGCTGAGGGAAAGGCTTCTTTGAGAAGCTGCTGGAAGTTTCCCCATGCCCAGGCTGGGCCCGCTGCTGACCAAGGCCAGGCCAATCAGTCGTTGAAGGAACGTCTCTGTGATAACATATTTAAGGAAAAAAAAAAAAAAAAAAAGCTGGTAGGAGACGAAGATGGCTGCCGGAGAGGAGCAGGGTGAGAGCCTGTGAGCAACAACACAGACACCAAGGTCAGTGCAGAAGGAGGGGCAGGAGATGCTCCTGGTGCCGGAGCTGAGATCCAGCTGCAGCCCATGGGGAAGACCATGGTGAAGCAGCTGTGCCCCTGCAGCCCATGGAGGACCACAGGAGTGCAGAGATCCACCTGTAGCCTGTGGAGGAGCCACGCCGGAGCAGGTGGATGCTGGGGAAGGCTGTAGCCCGTGGGAGACCCAAGGTGGAGCCGGGTCCTGGCAGGGGACTGTAGCCTGTGGGGAGAGGAGCCCACTTGGAGTAGGATTCTCCTGTTAGGATGCGTGGCTCGTGGGGCCCACGCTGGAGCAGCCTGTGCCTGAGGGACTGCACCCTGTGGAATGTGAGCCATGTGGCAGCTGTGGGTGAAGGGCTGCTGCCCATGGGATGGACTCTCACCAGAGCAGTTTGTGAGAGGAACTGTATCCTGTGAGGGATGGGACTCATGGAATGTGTCTGGAAGGACTCTTCTCCCCAAGCAGCGGCTGAGAACAGCAGCTGACCACAGCAACACCTCCCCCCCACCTCGCCTTTTCCCTTGAACGCTGCAGGCGAGCAGGTTGGATGTAAGAAGGAGGGGGTGGGGGGTAAAAGGTGTCTTTTAGTCTCTCACTCTTAGCTCTGATCTTGTTAGTAATAAACCTGACTATTATTCCCACATGAAGTCTTGTTTTGCCTGTGATGGTGATTAAGAAAGAATTTGTTGTAGTCCTTATCATAAATAACGAAACCTCTCGTTATATTGTCTCTCTGCTCTATAGCTGGGCAAGGGGGAGTGAGGGAGTGGCTGTAGTGGGTCCCTGGCACTCAGCCCGGGTTAAACCTCTACACATACAAAATTAACAAGGTTGGAAAAGACCATAGAGATCATCAAGTCCAACCTTTTACCTAACTTAATAACCTTACTGGCATAAAAATATGAGACTCTCGAGAATTTTCATTGTGATAGGAGAACATATATTCAAAAAGCAAGCACGTTTTTTCTATCACAGTGTATCAGTTATAATGTACTAGAACCCTCAGCCCTTTCCTAGGCAGCTTTCTTCCTTGATGTGTGCTGTTGCTCTACTTCTTGTTCTCCACCTCATCATAGCCAATTGCAGGGCTGCCCACGTAGGCCATACCTTCATGGAAATGCCTACAAGTAACTTAAAACTACTGGAATTTTTTCTGATGAAAAATAGATTATATAAGCAAAATGTCATGTACTTTCAATGTTTTCTCTACAAATTTCAGTCTAACACTCTGATGTTAGTACTGAATGATGTGATAGCCCCATACATTAATCATGACATACAAGTAGGAGTAGGAGTAGGTTCAGTCAGCTGTCAGGTTCTACAGAATAACACTGGGAAAATGCAAACTATTACTTAGGTCTACAAATTTCATGGCTCCTTTCACAGCTCCTTCCGTACAAGCCCTCTGTGATGGCAAACAAATTTTTGATGGAGGAGAAGATGCTGTTGCTTTTCCCTCTAAAGGCTGTAGTTGCATTTTGTAGTCTACCGGAGCCATCCGTGGTCTCTCCTCACTCTTTTCACATGTACAAATGCTTTATTAAGTTCAGCATTAGATTCTCATATAAATCTGCCTTACCCTGCCACTAAAGTGCGACCATAACATGAAATTCAACTTTGGTTTTATTTCCCAGGGCAGGGATAGACTTCAGAATCTCCCCTTATGTATTTTATTGATAGAATTTTTACACTCGTTTTAAATTGCTTTGCTATCCCAAACTGCATTTCACATCACCCTTTTTTCAGTTTCTGTAGTCCATATGTTTAGATTTTGAAGCACCTTTTTCTTCTTATCAAATTATATTAAAAAAGTTTGGTTTTAGTTATTTTTATTAGAGTAGTAAGAATGGCAACAGAAACTCAGAATACTCTAGCCTTGCTAAATGACTATTTGATAGCCTATAATTTCTCTGTCATTAAAAATACTTATTCTAGAACTAAGTTTATGTTGGAAGAATGTTACCCCAGGGAACAGTTTTTTCTTGTAGTACATAATTTAAATTTACCTAATATATTGTGGATTAAAACAAAAAATGGTCAGTCCTGGGAAGCAAAATTCTGAAATAACTGAGCATTTATAACAATGGGAAGTAGAGCTACTTCTCTTAAAGGATTTTCCGAATACTATTCACTGCATACATTGTCTCAGAATGGTCTGATTGAATCACAGAATTACAGAATTAACTAGGTTGGAAAAAGACCTTTGAGATCATCAAGTCCAACCTATGACCTAACACCACCACATCAATTAAACCATGGCACTAACATTTCCAGGGACAGCGACTCTACCATCTCCCTGGGCAGCCCATTCCAATGGTAAATCACTCTTTCTGTGAAGAATTTTTTCCTAATGTAAATGTTATATATTGTTAATGGGCCAGTATTTTTCTTCATATATGGTTACCATAAGCCAAAATATGCATGGGATTCTGGAAGGCCATGGAGTAAGCATTGTTCACAAACTAATTATCAGGACTACACTAGTAACATACCTACAATAAGAATCTGAAAGAGTCCTTGACGTTGAACACAGATTACTTCCAGATTACTTCTCCCAGTAATTTTTAAAGCCTCCTATTCTCCTACAAAAAGCTCAATAGAGACTAGCTTCCTTTCCTTCTGTACCTTACAAAATGCCTGGCTAGCAATTATCTGGTCCCAGCAATATACAGTATTGAGAGCTGATGTAACTCACAATTTAGAAAGCAAAAGAAAAACTTCCAAAAGTCCAGGGTGGACCTACAGGCCTTGAGAAAAATACTGACATTTGGAGAGGAGATATGCAACAGCTGTTCTACTTCATGCAATTTTCAAAATTAAAAGTTGCCTAAGGGTAGTAAATGGTAGAAATTATCTGTTCATGAGCAATTATTTTTGTATATTTGGTCTCTGTTTTCTATCCTGTCTAAGACAATCACCATTAAGGTGCCTCTGAGTGCACCCTAGAAGTGCACACAACAGAATGCTATAGCCTTTCATGTTCTCATTTTAGTATGCCCTGTTGCAGCAGTACCTTATCAATTTTAATAGTTTTACTACTAACAGTAATTTTTATATATTTACATGGCTGCATATTTAGGAAATTGTGGGAAAGATCAAAGAAATAGAACTGCAACGGCACTGGGTTCTGCAAAGTTATTTCACCCCTGCAAGAGCCCCTGGACATCACCACAGGAAAGCCACCACTCCCACAGACATAATTTCATCAACATGGGAGCACTGCAACACAACACAGGAGCTGTTGACTCCACTGGGGACAAGCACAATATGCATACAGCAAATGCAAAGTATTTTGGGCTGGTTTCGTAAATTCAAGATATTTGGTATAGTAGAAGTGTTATGATGCCTGAGCATTGCGTGGTGCCATCCTTAACTCCTCAGAGTGTTTCCCACCATCATGCAGGCACAGAACATGCAGACTATTATAGCTGACATTCCTATTGCAACCTGCTGCAAATAAAACATGTTATTAACCCATATTAATACCAACTTGGTAGAACAAATAGGAAAGAGATGCTAAATGAATATGAAACAGATACTTTGATACCACATTTTCTTTAACTCTGGAATTTCCCATTTTATTGTGGCAGGTAGTAGCTCGGAATTGTTGTAGTTGGTAGTTTAGAAATAATTTTAGAACCTCAACAAAGCTTTTTAAGAGTGCAACTGCACCAGTGATTTCATTGTAGGTATCCACTAAGAAAAAATATCTTTAACCAAGAGTGCTGTATTTATCACATATTCAGAATATATTGATGCCTTGGAGTTTTTTCACGTATTTCTGGGATTTTAGTTCGACTATATAGTTTCACCCATAATCTTTCCTGTTAGGCCTTTCCCACATATGTTTAGCATTCCATTTGAGACAAACAGCCTACAGCAAGGACACTGCAGAAGACCAGACAAAATAGAGGCACAGAGAACACGGAGAAGCTCCAGTGAGGGAGATCCAGCAGAGGGCACAGGGGTGAGACAAACTCTGGTTGGATGTGTCGAGGGGTGTAAGAATTGGTTAATGTTATAAATGTACGGTGATAAGGGCTGCTGGCACGTGCCTTTGGATCTGGAAATTTCCATTAAAGAACCTGCATTCAAGAGAGTAAAACCTAATTAATGTGTGGAGACTCACTGGCAGGACAAAGTAGCTGCAAGCTATACAACATTGCTCTTTCTCACAGATAATCTTGTTACTCTACTAAAGTTTTAGTCAGGAACAAAGATAACACATTTAAGAACTGCACAGTACTCTAGCAGAAGTTCAATCACTAAAATACGAGGATTAGGAATACATCTTAATGGTATTACTTACACAGATCTGGGGAGAGGAAGATTATTTGCTAGAGGGAATTTAATTTTCTGTGTAGCAGCACAATACTTTAGCTGCATAGGCTACTTTCTAGCTCCTGACTAGTACTTCTTCAGATATCAAATTGTAAAACAGTAACAAGCAGTTGAGATTTCTTACAAAACATTTGCAGCACAAAGATTCCAGAAAAATGCGGTGATGCCCTCATAGATTAGCAGCTTATTCATATGATGATAGAGTTACCAATTTAAAGTTCAAATTTATTAAATCAGCAGATAGGAGATACACATATTATGTTGTCACTACAAGCTTAGAAGCCACCAGAAGCACAGGGCTACACAGCTGACAGAACAGAAATGTGCACAGAAGTCTCTTTACAAATCAGGTCGGAAGTCCGAAACCAGAATACAATGCTAAATTTGACAGCATTATTTGAATGGCATGGTTCAAAATTACACAACAATTTAGCACAGAATATGCAGAATTGGAAGGGAATCACAAGGATCATGGAGCCCAACTCCTGGCCATGTACAGGACCATGCCCAGGAACCTGAGAATATCATTCAAATGCTTTTTAAATTCTGCCAGGCTTGGAGCTCTGACCACTTCCCTGGGGAGCCTGTTCCAGTGCCCAACCACTCTCTGCGTGAAGAACCTTTTTCTAATATGCAACCTAAACATCCCCTGACACAACTTCAGGCCATTCCTTTGGATCCTGCCATCACGAAGAGGAGATCAGTGCCTGCCTCTCCTCTTCCCCTCATGAGGAAGCTGTAGACTGCAGTGAGGTCTCCCCTCAGTCTCCTCTTCAGGCGGAACAGACCAAATGACCTCAGCTGCTCCTCACATGGCTTCCCCTCAAGGCCCTTCACCATCTTCATTGCTCTCCTTAGGACAACCTCTAACAGCCTAATATCTTATATTGTGACACCCAAAACTACCTGCAATATCCAAAGTGAAGCTGCACCAGTGCAGAGCAGAGTGGGAAAATTACGTCCCTCAACTGGCTGGTGATGCTTTGCCTGATGCCCCCCAGGACACAGTTAGCCCTCCTGGCTGCCAGGGCACTGCTGACTCACATTCAACTTGCTGTTGACCAGGAATCTCAGGTCTCTTTCCACAGCACTGCTTTCCAGCATCTCATTCCTCAGTCTGTGCACACATCCAGAGTTGCCCCATCCCCGGAGCAGAGTCTAGCATTTTCCCTGGTTGAATTTCATATGATTGGCGATTGCCCAGTTCTCTAATTTGTCAAGGTCTCTCTGCGGGGCCTTTCTGCCTTTGAGGGAGTCAACAGCTTCTCCCAGTTTTCTGTCATCTGTAAACTTGGTTAGTATCCCTTCCAGTCCTGCATCTAAGCCATTTATGAAGGTGTTGAAGAGCACAGGGCCCAAGATGGTGCTCTGTGGAACCCCACTACTGACAGGTCACCAGTGTGATGATTGTAGGTCTTGTCTAGTGGAATCCTTCTATTTTGCTCAAAACCAGCAGAGTACAGCTTTTTCCTACCACATTACAAATTTTGCTGGAGCATGCCACGGAGAGTTAGCTGGGTCTTAGCAGAGTAAGCTAAAGTTAGATGCTAATACTCAGTAGGAGATCGCAGCCTCACTTAGAGTTTGTGGTTGAGACATACTTGTGTCTTATGACACCAGATTCAAGTCATCTCCACAGCTCTACCCTGCCATTCATGTTCCCTGACCCATGGCTCTGTGCCTGGCAAGTTGCCCCACCACTCTGTTGACTTTTTTGATCAGGTTTATTGATGGGCCTTTTCAGCTGTGATTTGTTCCTGATGCATGCATGTTCAGTGAGAGTGGAGTTTGCAATCTGTTCTAAGCCTATCTTTTCATCTCATCTGATTTTTACATTTTACATTTACAGCTGGCAAAATACACTTATCCATACAGCAACTCTATCACATGCCTCAATCATGGTTAACTCTATCGCATACCTCAATATTCCAAAGCATACTTTTAATACCCATTTTTCAGAACACAAAATTTCCATTTTGCATTTTCCCAGAGGCCATCTTCATGATGGTTCAACCCTCTGGTCCCAAAGACTCTGCCTTTAAGAGATCAATGTAAGAGAAAACACCCTGAACAGGGAAGCAGGAATTAAAACATTTGGAACAAGGCTTAGAAAAAGAGGCACATTTCCTGCCAGAATTTAAATGTTGAAAGATCTCTATCACATAAGTTGTTAAAATCAACACTAAAAGTAATTTTAATTGCTTAAATGGATAAAGAAATGTGTGCTTCAGTTTGTGCCACCTGACTCATGCCGTTTCTAGAATAAAGTGTTCCAAACCATTGGCATGTTTTGGAAGAGCAGATGAACACGTAAAATACAGGATCTCAAAAGACAATTCTGGAATAATAACTCTTCTTACACACGGCTTTGAATAGTATGTTACTTCATCAACACCTGAATAAATTTTAATTCATACATTAAAAATTAAAGAAAACATCACTGTACCAATTAGCTAATTATACGTAATGGGAATGACAAAAGGTGGCAAGACGCAGTGTTAGGCATGAGGTTGCACATATACATGCTCTAATTCCTAGCAGTAATATATAGCAACAACCTTGTATTTCAACAGTTAGCCACTTGATATGGCAATAAAAAGCATCAAGTAATCTTCCCATTACTACCATACAAAATTACAGTGAAAAGATAGCACATGTTTTTCTAAAGAGATTGTATTTTATTATTCATTATGCTTCTGCCAAAGAATACAGAATCAAGGAAATACTTTCATGGCTTCACTTTTGGCATGCTGAATCATAGCTGCCACAAATAATGTGTAACAGACTCGTGTTCTCTATTGCTTTTCAGGAATAGATGGATAATTGAAAAAACTCCTCAGATCAGTATTGTTTCTAAGCATATAAAATGCTCTTACTACTGTGTTATATTAAAACCAAATCACAAAGAAAACAGATCCAGAATCTTCTCTCAGTTACAATTACAAACACATTACAATCTGTTTATATGATATCTTTGTTCCTCTGTATGTACAGAACAAACTGGGAAAAGTTACTAATTCTTAATATTTAAGAATTATTAACACATACAAAAAATTAACATATTCATAGAATTATACTGAGAGTACCTGCAAATTTTCATCCAGATAAGGCTTCTTAATGCAATTTTCTAAAAGGGAAAAGCAGAATTCTAACAACTCAAAATACGATGATGAAAAAGAAATACAGGCAATAAAACATGATTCAAGGGAATCTTTTCTTATGTTAATACATAGTCAACTGTTGAACTGTTCGTGTAGTAATTTGTAAATACATTCACATATATATTTACATTATTTTCTGTAAGAGGATGCTGTTTGCCAAATGATTTTACTGAACTTTTACTCCTATGGCAATTATCTTTGGATACAAAGACTCTAAGCAACACAGTCCAAGCAATACAGACAAGATCTCTAAAACCTCACACTGATTTCTACAAGCGTTTCCTCCCTCTTGACTGTGGATATGGAAACACAACTATCAATAAACAGAAAAAGGCATTCCACTGCTGCACTTACAATACAGAACCATTTTTTAAAAGCTACATTATCAAAATGTAAAAAATATGACAAAGTGCTTTTATGCATTTTCAATGATTAATTTTCAATACTCACTGTTGTGAAATGATCTTTTTCTATTTCACACAGACATTACACATTACTTGTCCTGTATTTGAAATATTTAGATTCAAAAAGTTAATTTTCAGTACATATAAAAGATCTTCATGTAGCATCCAGTAGAAAACATGAATAAATTACAAGAGAAGGAAAGGCTGATGCAGTTGTCCTGCACTGTTTCCAACTATCTAAGATGCCTGACTAAATAAGTATGAATCACTGACTATTTTAGCATCTCATAGGACAGCTAATTTGAACTAACTTATTACACTCACTTATACTCCGATATAAAAACCCCTAACAGTTCCATCATCATCACTTTCATGGAACTGTGTTTTACAAAAATCACAACAGATTTTCTACTTCAAGAAGGCTTCAACAAAACAATGTTGCTTCTCTTGTTGGCCTTGCATGTGATCTCCATCTCCTGCTTCATGCACAGACATATCCTGGGAAAAAGGATAGTCAAATTGGTTTGTCTCAGGCCTTACTGAACGAGTTCAGTGCCTGTAAGGAGCACTTCATCCTGCCCTAGAATGAATATCAAAGACGATAGTTATGATAGCTTTGCCTCTCAAGGTGCCTTTTGTCCTCTTCAATTGCTGAGTCTTGCAAGGCTAAGGCAGATGTCTTAAATCCAGATACCCAGCTTCTAATTGGTGAGGTGATCCTACCTTACCAATCACAAAAAAATCAAAAAAAATCTTATTTCAAAGATTGCATTAATAGTGATAGTCTTAAAATAATTTATTTCGCTCATGCTTGACAAGCACACTGATGATTTAACACATGTCCTTTAACACCCATGGTTGTCAGCGTAAAACCATGCTGAATTTTACTTAATCATACAAATTTCTTTTGGACTTACTAGGATATAAATCAGCATCATGCTACAAAATTTAGCACTAACATTCACTGGATTGAATCCTTAAGTTCAATATTCTTGCATGAATATTTCACTGATCAGAAGCATATATTTTTATACCATAATAAACTGAAACTTCTATTAATCAAATCCCAAACTCTTAAGCACTAATCTGTAAGAAATTCTCACTGAAAAAAATAGCATGTCCAGCACTTTTAGAGAGGTAAGTTCTGACAGCACGCACAATCAAGCTGAAGGATCAAATGCTGGAACAGAGTTGAATGTCCAAGTACAAAGAGCTTTGAAGTACAATTTGAGCAATGTATCTCCCTGTATTTGTCAATGTAGCTGCCCTCTGAGGCACTACTGCAGTTCACTGGAGCATAGGAGGACATCATCTTTCTATGCCTGCACATACTGGCAATCAGGTAATGTATCTTTGGTCTGACCAATGTGGCCCTCTCTGTGTCCTTCAAGAAGAAGAAATCCACAGCCTCAGCAGCATACCCCATTGCAACAGAGAAATAAACAGCAGGAGGCAGAGGTGAGAGGCTTCTCTGGCATTTAGTGGAGAAATCCAGTCAATTCTTTTCAGAAAAAAGCCCTAAGAATTTCTTATATGAGGAACATAAGCATAAATGGCTGTTTTGGCACAGCAAAAACAAGCTAAAGGGAGTACAATCCATATGTATGGATATACGGGGGGCAGTGAGGGATGATAAGAGATGTGGTTGGCACAAAAGCAAATGCATATAAACTAGCAATGAAAAAATTCAAGCTTCAAGTTAGATGTCTATTTCTAATCCTAAAAATAGCTGAATTTTAGAACATCCCTGTGCAAGGCATTAGCTAGTTAAACAAGAAGGTGCCTTTATTTAGGTATTCATCATGCATGTCCATCACTAATTGTACAATCATAGATAATCTCAGCTGCTACTTTAGAGCCTTAAAATCTCCATAGTAAAAGAGTGAATAAAAATAGAAGTAAAATAGTTCCATATTTCATGTTTGAAGCATAGAGGTGGGTTTTTTTGTTTACTATTTTAGGAGTCATTCCTTTCCAAAAAACTGTTAAGCAGAGCTTATGGTGCTATATGATTAAAATGAAAGGTAATATTCATTGAACTAAGGAAAAAAAAAGTAGAAAAAAACCCCAAAATTAGAATTTCAAATAGCTGATTTTTTAAAAAAATACACAGTGAATAAGAAGGCCTACATAGGAAAATTACAATGATAACATCAAGAAAATAGCAGGCCATTTGATATTTGCTTTCACTGTATATTGACAGTACACTCAACTACAATAATTATCTACTATAATAATTTTAGTTCATTACAAACACGCTGACAACTGTAAAAAACAAGGTCCTTCCATGAAATCCACAGATATTTGATATAACTTTACAGTTAGAGGAATTTCCCATAGATTGTAATTTTACAAAGATTAGATCAAAATTAAAATGTCACAAAAAAAGTTTAACATTTTTTGACATGTGAAATTGGAGGAGACCCATTTATATTAAAAGCATGCTATAATTACTGTTGTTTTTAATCAAGATACAAACTAAGTCAATTTTTCAGCGTGGAACAGTATAAACTTAAGAAGAGTTTAAACACCAATGACTAAAGCTTTGTCTGCACTGTAAAAACCTGTAGAAGATTCTGGATAACTGCTGCAATTTCACCTCAATCCATGAAAAGTGCAGAAAGCTGGCTTTCTATATAACACTCATTTTTCTAAATTTTGTTTCTTCATCTCAAATAGTATAATTGCTCAGATGAATAAGGTGTAAAGTCCTGCATGAATTGTGAATTCTTAATTACTTTTGGTTAGTGTATGTTTTAAGCATGAGTAAATTCATTTAACTATCAGTCCTGGAACTTCCCTGGAAAGCCTGCTGTGTAAAATCATGTAGCAGTTAGAAATGAGAAACAGTTCTTCACAGACTTTGCCTGGTCTCTTCTGGCAGTAGCTTCCACTGTGGGGGCTTTGGTTCTGAGAATGGTTTGCACATGAAATAAGCCAAGAGTCTCTTCCACTATTCTGTGTGGTACATGGCAAAGACTAGTGTGTTTTGCTTTTTTTTTTTTTTACAGGTAGACATTTCCAATCTTTCAGATGGTTTTGTAGGTGGTAAATTTTGGATCTGTTCTGGTGAGCACAAACTGCAAGTGAAGTTCGCAGAGGACAACTACATATTTGTTTGGCCATTCTGTTGTCCACAAAAAGCACTGCTAGTGACTTCAGTGTTACCACAGAAATCCACTGGAGCACTGGATAGTTGACAGTTCTCAGGTATATCCTTAGGTTAGTTTCCAGTATGTTTTTTATTTATGTGAGGTTATTTTTCTTGTCAGAGATAAAACATATGAATTTCAATTACAAAATTGGGCTCAAGTGCCCTAGATTTTGTGTTATGTGACACCATTGATGCAATGAACATACTCAAGGCTGGACCTTTACTTCACAATCTGAGTAAATACTCAAAACAAAGCAGAATGTTACTGGGCCTATAAAAACCAGTAATAGCACATTTGAAAAGATTTCTTCCTGCTGCCTTTTTTGACTTTTGGCAGAGGGACTCAGGCACGTTTCATGAGGTATCATGGAGAGAGTAATCTTTGAGTTGTGCTTCTGTGGTGTATGGTGTAACTCTATTGCCTCCAGAGTGGAAGAGGTTTATAATAATAAAAGCTCATGGAAAGTGAAAGCAGCAGTTTGCTGGCTCTCTTGCTGCCAACTTGCAGAAATCTTTCTTCTTATAGAACCGTGACAGGTGTTGACAGCCTTTGTAGAGAGCAGCAAAGAGATCTCCAACGTAAATGTAAGCTCCAGCATAAATGCAGTCTGAACCATCTTCGTGTTTTCAGTCTACAGTTATTCAAACAACTGTACTTGTTTTCTTTGGTAAAACTGCCAGTGCATTGGCTAGGAGAAGAACCAGTTCGTATCTTCAGAACAAATCTGATAAACAAACTACTGGATGTGTCTGAAAACTCCTAACAGTCACAGCAGAAAACAGATTTATAAGGGACAGTCTTGACTGCTCAGCCTACAAAGGTCCATACCCCAACTTTTGCTGTATTTGTGACTTGAATCGCATGAAACATAGCTTGTGAAAATCCCATCTTTATGCATGGATATGGTGTAACTCCCAGTGACTAAGAAATTATTCAGTGCATTAAATAACTCTTAGAAAGCAAGGGCTTAAAGCTTTTGATACTAAATGAGTGATTTGTTCTCATCATTTTGCTCAAATACAACAACACGAGTAAACATGAGGTTCTGATAATACCATTATTGAATTATTTTGAAAGTTTCCTTCTGCCATAACCTCCAAAATCATCAGCTGCTTTTTGAGAGGACAGGGACTGAGACCACTTCCATATTTGAATCAAATATAAAAATAAACAATTCCATCCACTGTACAATACTAGGTACAGAGAGTTTCTTCTCCAGTTAAGAAACTGCATATGAATTTTGCTGAGAAATTCTGAATTCCAACAGTAACTCCCCCAGAAGCAGCTGAGACTCTCAATCTCAAGCTCAAAATACTGAACTTCTTGCAAACTCAGTATCCATCATTCCTCTGTAACATTCCACCTTCCTGTCTGTTACTTCCACAGCCCTATACATTAGCCAGGCAGAGGTAAAAGTACCAACACTGTTCAATGGATCAGCAGGACTGAGACAGCCAAGAGCCCGGCTGCAGAGCAGGCTACACAATCTGTGCATACAACCATTATTGGTGCAAAAGGCAGTAATCCTGTCTGAAGTCTGCTACTTCAATAATCTTATTTTTTCTCTCTTGATATTTCACATTTATCCAGAATCCTTCTCTGCAATTTAGCCCTTTATTTAGCTCACAAAGTAGGCATTATCCTAAGTAGTTAGAGTATTCATCTTTTGGCGTCAGTGCCAGTTACCCCTGGCAACAAACCTTTGCAGGGAAGCCTTGTTTTCATCTGTTAACTCAAAATAGGATGAAAGGGTCAACTGCAAAGCAGATGCAAAAAGGCAGCTCTTAAGCCTGAAAATTGTTCAATAAGGGGCCAGGTTTCATTTGCAGAATTCAAATGTAAATGGTTTTATTAAAATTTACTATGTCAAATACCAGGGGGAAAACTCCTAAAAAGTTACATGCCAGTTGCTCACTTAAAAAAAAAAAAAGAATGTAAGAGTATTGCATTTCAAGAAGCATATCCCCTTGGTAGAAACTCAAGAATGCAGATGATATAATACTGACTGAATTTAAATAAGAAACCACACAGTCTAATTACAAAAGCTAGAAACAATGACATGTTTTAAGTCTGCTGTGTCAGAAACACATCTGTAAACACACATACATGGTGTATCTTACCCTTCCCCTGAACTTAAACCTATGTGTGCTACAGTTGCTGAGTTTAAAGTGACTAAGCAATATAAACACTCAATTAAAAATTAAAAAGTCAAAAAACTTGATACAGGATTTATCTGAGCCTCAGCCTGTCAACTCACAGAGCAGTAGTACTTTTTGCAGAAACAACATGCGAATCTCGTAAAGACATAAAAGCAGAATAGACTTTGATTATCTTCTGTCAAGCTGGGAATGCAACCTTTTCTTGGTTTGGATTGTCTGAAACAAAATCTCCAAGGATCAGGATAGAAAAACTCAAGTGACCTCTGATGACAACGGATTCGGTATAGTTAAGTTTTTTTCATGTTATAGACCTGGCAGCCTTGAAAATGTTGCCAAAGTAGAATGACCTGAAAGCATGGCAGTGGTAACATGATAGCAGCATACAGCATGGGATTCATCTGACAAAAGATAGATACTATCTACCACGTCGCTTGACCCATAAAAACAGTGTAGAAAAGCTGATACTTTGAGAGGTCTAGATCAGGAGAGATGAACCGCACCCTAAAACTCATTTCTCCCCACTGGCTGTTTAATAGCAACAGCACAGTCTCTAATGCCAGGGGACATAACGCTCACTTCAAAGCCAGAGTAGACATCCGGTTCACTTCAGGAAACAGAAAGCCTTCTATCTCTCCTGAAATTCTCTCGGAATATAAGCTGAAAGCCCAAATAGATATTATTCTTTAAACTGGCCTACAGGGATCACATAAATACACTCCTGACTCTATATATGGAACACGGGAATTTCAAAATAAGGAAACTCCAGAAATGCCACTTACATTCATATTCAGTCCTGAATTCTTCAGATACATTTAATCATGGCAAACAATTGAAGATAACTGCCACACCTGTAATTTTGTACAGGGAGCAGTTAGGTTGAAAGACAGGAGCTTCTTATTAAGTTACCAAAAGTACACAGAAAAATACAACATAATTTAAAAATTTCTTTGTCTTGAAGAAATAGCTTTAATCAGTGAGCAGCACTGACCAAGTGTGCATAGCTTAACATTGCTCAGCAGAAATATTAAGAGCAATTTTTTATTTTAGTTTACATTTATAAAAATAGAACTAGGGCATATAATTATTTGTTTCATAAGTCTTGGAATAATGCATACACAATATTTACCATTCTGGCATAACCTTCTTCTACTGAAATTAATCAACTGATGCTGATTTCAATGGAAAAAAAAATTGCAATACCATATACTGTGTATTATTGCTTCCACAAGCAAATAATGAAAGACATGATGATTTTATTTTCAATGCTTGGATTTCTTCTCTCTGAAGTGCATTAGGATAACATTAGTACACTATATTTCAATCCACTTGTGATTAGTAATAAAAAACTCATTCACATAGCCTAGTGCACTTTTCCCTTGTGAAATCTAATCAATATCCACTTTTAAAAATTCAGATGTAGAGATACATTTTTCTTCTTCTTGTATAGAAAAATAACAAAGAAAGATGATATAATACTGTTTGATAACAGAATACAGGTCTTCAGGGTGGGGAAAAATTACTGAAGAAGGGACATCTACATAATCATGGACTGAAAATGTTTACTATTTGTCATGATTCAGAAATTAGGTACATAGAGGTAAAGTATGCAGTGAAATAAGCTTTGATTCTATTGAGAACAGAAAGAATTCAGCTTTCAGTTTAGAAAAGTTGAGATGGTTACTAGGGGAGACATCAAGGATGTTATTAGCTCCTTCACTCTTTCTCTAAGAATCCATTTCTGGCTTGTCTTGGAAGATTGTAACTAAGAGTAGCTAAACCAAAGGCTGATTCCATAAGGCTGTTTCATGAAAAGAGTGATCAGAAGTTTTTTCACTTAATATTGTAAATTTCTATTTTCTGCTGAGAAGAGTCTGCTTCTAGACTACAATTCTTCTAAGTTTTTTTCCTAACCAGAAGCAACTGACTTTTGGTGAATATTTGATTTACCTATGTGACAGATAAATCCCACATTACGTGACAGACAAATATATGTAACAGATATTTCTGTAAATTTCATTACAAGACCCTGACAAGACCACAAACTGACAATTATAGCATTACATACTATATCCCATAAACCTGAAGAAAATTCCAGTGTAGCCAGTAAAGAACCTCTGCTAAGGCATCACTATAAAAGCACTGGTGCAAGGCAGCTTCACACTACATCTCTGGTAGTAATGTTGCACTCTATTGCAGTATTATTAAAATCTGAATGGATGGAAATCAATTCAGTCTGTGTGTAGGAGGAGGAAGAAACTGATTATAGATTACCTTAGAAACAGATTTACATATACACATTTACATATACAATTTCTGAACTTTTATTAATATGAACAGGTAAGTGTAAGGCAAACTGTTGCCAGTGTGAACTGCTGGATAGAAGGCATATTCAGTTTCTATTGGGCAAATATTTCTTTTTTATGCAAACATTTCTGCTTTGACCTGCTTCTTTGAAAGTTTGTTTTAGACTACTGAACAGCTTCCTTCTTGTTCCTTTAAACTCAGGACTCTGCCAGTGTTACTCCTGCTAAGAAAGCAGTTAATTTGAAAATAGCCAATAGCCTAGGCTTGATTCAATGAGATCTTCCTTTCTCATGATACTAGCTCATAACCATGGGCACAAACCACTCCGGGCAAAAAGGAGGAAATATTCTGTTCTCCCTCCCCCTCTCTGTCTGAGCCAAATGGCACAGGAGGTGAAGAAAGCATTTTTGTCTTCTTGTTGCAATTTACCTTTTGTCAAAAGAGTCTCATGCTCAGTCAATGAAAAACACCTGGAAAGATCTGAGCTTATCCAAAAGCAAAATGGATTTTGTTTTTGATGCTTTTGAAACAATTAATTTCATGAAATCCAGTTATAGAAGAGTTTCAATAGCCCACTAAATCTCTTCTTTTTTAAAGTAAATGTTTTCCTTACATGTTATAATGAAAGTGTAAAGGTAATGAAACACTTGTGGATCAATTTAAAGAACTGAATTTAATAATTGAAAATAGTATTATTTTGAAAGGAAAACTTTATTTAAATTTATTAAAACATTTTGTTTACATTTTCTTTTTAATTTTGTTTTCTACTGAAAAATCTATTGTCTTGATTATTACCTAGTAAAACCCCTTCTTTTCCGATTAGCCACAACTTTTTTTGCACTACTTGCTGCTAACTAGAAAGTTACACAGATTATATACGTTTACATACACAGAGATACTATATATAAATGTAAATACTGACATTTTGCATTCTAACTTATGAGTGTATTCAGACGGAAACTAGAATCACAAAATGTAGAAAAAAATGTTCTAAAAATAGTTATATACAGCTTTATCAGGCTTCTGGTTTCACAGGCAGTCTCCTCCCTCCTCATGATTATCCCCAGTATAGGAAAACTATTTACAAATCCCAAAAAAGTTGTGTTTTCAGCTAAACCCCTGATGATCACATATTTAAGGAATTTAAGACTAAGAGAGATGTTTTTATATGTAAAATTGGATAGAATGCAACTGCATTTCAATTCCAAATGAATCTCTTAGTTACTGAACTGAACAAGCTGAAAATACCATTTCTTTACCCACAGAACATAATAGAGACTACTAGAGAGAGAGAGGTTAAGCCAGAAATTTTCACATTTGGCAGTATGTCAAACATGATGGTTCTAAAATTTGTAGCGCTTAGAAATTTTTGAAATAAAACTAGTATATAGCTGTAAATATTGGCAAATATGTCACACATTTAAACAGGAAGTACAACTTAAAAAATGCCCAAACTTTACTTGCATAGACAAAGCTGACTAAATTGTTATACACCACAACCCAAATACACATATTATATTCATCTCCTGAAAAAGATGGGGGTGTGATATGAATTCTATCCCTTCCCAGCTTTCCAGCATTGTACTAGCCAGCATAGTATTTTCTTTCCATCATGAAAGAAGCCATACAACAGTTCCTCTGTAGTTGCTGTTGTCAGGAATCACCTCCTTTTTAAAACAGCTCTAAAACAAAAGTGGGCAAATAGGGTCACAACAGCCAAGCACTGTGTGGGACAGCAGCTTCTATACATAGTCCTGAGCCACATGAGACCTGGCCATTCTAAATTTGCCTCGCTTCTTCTATCCCCAGCAACAATGTTGTTTACTGGAAGAAGGTCTCCCTGGTTCCTGACAATCTTGTATTTCAGTCAGAGCCAAATACACATTCAGGATCAACCACAGGAAAAAACCACAGTAAGAGTGATTCCTCATGGAACCAGGGTGGTATCAGAAAAGTTTATGAAAACAAGCATCTCATTTTTCCAGTCTACACACAAGGAACTGTACTAAGTATAGAGAAAAATGTACTAACCAGGTAATAAACTGAGCTCAATTTGCCATGAATAAACAAGCCACTTTTTTTTCCCCCTGAAATTTGTTTAAATGCTGAAAAGTTCTAATTTTGTAATAAATCTAAGTTTACTGCAAAATGGAAAAAGTTGAAGACACTCTCTTGACACAGATTGTCTTTCTGTTAATGAGAACTTCCATTAATGTACTGGCATTAAGAGGCTACTAGACAGCAAGGATAAGCCTTACCTCCTTTTGCTTGTATGATTCTGACTCTTATTAACTATTTCTGAAACAGAATTTGAGCAAATTATATCCCTTTTGTACTCTATCAAGTCCAGCTTTGTGTCTGGAATTGTATTTTCTCCCTTCTAATTTTGACTAAGACCACTTTTGCAAAAATGGTCACTCCCTTCTGCAACTCATAGACTTTGTATTTATTATTTATATTATCACAATTGTTTTAATATCCCACTAAATTTTTTGTCTAGAATGCAGAGTCCTTATTCCTGAACTAATCTCAATTCACTTGGAAACAAGTAAGGGAAACAATCTTACAATGCTATGAAACAATAATAATGGTTGAAGCACTCCGTTTCCAATGTGATGCTTCATCTTCATGTAGGAAAGTATGTCAAAGGAGTTAATTTTTAACCTTCCACAAGCATGATGAGGATTTGCATACAGCCACTCACATCTTCAAACCAGAGCATCAGCTCCCCATGCTGATTGAAGATCTCAGGGGTCCTTCTTCTGTCTGCTTCTCTCTAAGCTACGATGCCAAGAAAATATTCATCTTTTTTGCTCCACAGACTCCAACCATAATCTTACAAAATGTCTTTTTTCCATAAACAAAGCCAAAAATAACTTCTTAGTCATTTGATTGTGAACAGAATAGCTTTTTATCAAAGCACTGCACCCGCACTAACAGATATGGCACTAATTATCACCCTCCACAAATATGTAACCTGGAAGGACATAAAAGCCTTATCAGGGCAGTAAAAATCCAGGTAAGTGGAACTGCAATGTTCAATTCTCAACTAGTTCTATAAGTCTCTTCTAATATAGTTATAACAGTTACATTTAGATAATATGCCTATTAAGACATAACCAGGAATACCATATGGACACAGGACAAACCTCCCATGGCATATTATGCTAAGAAGCAAAGATTTGGGGGTTCTGCTGATTACTTAATACCTCTTGGAGGCAAGAAGCCACACTGAACAGACATATCAAATGGCAACCCCACTGCAGTCAAATGCTGGCAGTGGTAAACCTGTCAGCACCTGCAGAAAGGGCAGCAAATCCCCAGCCTTCTGGGCTACAGTTCAGAGCAAAAGGGCTTGTAAACATCTCAAGCTATTTAAATGTGACACTCAGACTTACCTCAAATCTCACACTTACCATAAAATACTGGTCATGTGAGTCTGCTGTGTAAGCACAAAGAAACTGCCTTATTTGTCAAAAACCTCATGTTCAGTAAGATTGATTTCAGATAAACATAGCTGTCAGAGTTGCTGGGAAATAGGAGGAAGTGAAATATTATCCTATTTTCTATTATTACAGGCACATATCACATAGCACAGCAGGACCCAATTAGCGTTAGTATGATATTAGTATGACATTAATGATTATTAATGTCAATTTGTTTGAACAAAATTGAACTTCTCACAAGGATTTGAGCCATTTATTAATTCCCATTTTCAAGATACCTTCCAGAAGCAGAGCAAAGTGCACTGGTCATTGCAGACATCAAAAAGGAATGCATATTATATTTTGTTCTGGGCTGGTCAAGTTAATTGAAATAATGTCTCAAGCAATCAGGCCACAAAACCAGGACGCTGACTATGACAGTGACATAGAATAAAGGATGCAAAAGCAGATACTTCACAATTTGAAATGGCAAGTTGGAGCTGGTGAGGCATATTTCATACACAACGTCAGTTTCACTCTCTGATTTCAGTCAGTGACTGTTTCTTGCTGGGCCAAATGGAAAAGTATTTTTGGATCTTTGCTCAAAGACAGTTTTTTCCAAGATGAAAAAGATAAACACCCCAACACTTTCTGTTTGTGTACACATAGAAAGTAAAAATAGATAGGACAATACAGAGCTAGATTTTTAAAATGAGAAGAAGATGGCAATACTTTCCCATCTGTGCCATGCTCTGTAGCAAGACCACTCAGGAAGGATACTCGATGCAGAGAAAATACCCTAACTGTCAGTAGAGGCAACAGTATCACGGAATCACAGAACAGTTGGTTGTAAGGGATCTTTAAAGGTCCCTGCAATGAGCAGGGACGTCTTTAACTAGATCAGGTTATTCAGAGACTCTCCAGTCTAACCTTAAATGTTTCCAGGGATGGGGCATGTACCACTTCCCTATGTAACCTGTTCCATTGCTTCTCCACTCTCTTCATAAAAAATTTATTCCTTATATTCAGTGTGAATGTAGAATATTTTAGTTTAAAACCAATACGTCTCGTCCTGTCACAACAGACCCTCTTAAAAATCATTTGGAGCAGCTCCAAATTACACAAATTACTTAAAAAACTACTGATAAATGCATCAACAGATTTCCCCAAGAAGGACACGAAATTGCCCATGAAGCGTAATCATATACACAAAAAAATAAAGGTACACAGAAGACATGGAGATGCTTCCCCAAAATTCTTTGTAAACATGAGCTTGAAATTCACTCCAGGAAAACAAAAGACTAGAAGTGCAACTAACCAAAGATACAACCTTTCTGAATCTGAAGCCAACCACCCAGCATGATGAAACAATTCATCAAATCTAGTCACTACAAACCAGTATTTATAATGCTATGGCTAGAGAGCCCACAAAACAGACTTAACAAACTTCGAATTTTTGGAAACACCACAGATAGTGTGTTTAATAAATATATACATAGACAATGGAAGTTTTATACCTAAGACCTGAAAAAAACGTAAAAGCAAACTAATACATTAAAAGTATGCAGAAATTGTAATTGTTTCACAGAATTAAAAAAAATTAAAATCAACATTTAACCAGCGATAGTCATATCTTTAAGCTCTTACTGAAAATATGGGAACAAAATCTGTTTGCACTTATACTATTCTAAGCAGAGATACTGCTTTAAAAAGTAAAACTTGAAGCATGAAGTTAGAGGTATAAAACTCACCACTTTTGGTATGTGACCATGATGCATGTGGCTTTAGCATGTCCTCTAACTAGAAGTTTTCTTTGTCTATGTGATGTTAGTTCCTTAAAATAAGTAAAATAAAAGATTATCATCAACACAGCTTTTGGTACTGCATTGGATATTGTGCGTTCTTTTTTTCCCTCTTCCTCCTCCCTGACTCATTTGGACAAAGAAGGAGGAACAGAAAAAAATTTTAAAAAAAAAATTGTTCCTGCTTGCTTGCAGAGAAATGTGTAATCCAGATTGGACAGTGAACTCAGAGTTGTTTTGATTTTAATACTTAATTCATTAGTAATGGAAAAACTTCACATCATAGTAAAGGAATAATCTGATGAATTTCTCAACTTGTAGGACATTGTTTTTGATAATTTGCCAAGCTGAGCGGGAGATTTATTGTGCAGAGCGTGCCAACATGGCAGAAGGCTTCTCACACTGTAGAACCACAAAACAATTGTTTTATGGGACTGAATTTACTGGTTTTTTTGCTTTATGGTCCTATATTGCCAGGCAAAAAACATTAAATCTGCTGCAGGTCCTCTGTTGCATCTTAACAGGCTGAACAACAGGCTGAGATGTTTCATTTGTTTCTTTTGGGCCGCCAAATCTCTTTTTCACTGAATTTATGTCCTAACACTTTTGCCAACCAGATGGCCAGACATTCAACATATACCTTTGCTATCACTATTTTGTTACTTTTCTATGAGAAAAAAAAAAAAAAAGATCTTTTTCCCTGAAGGTAGACCAGTTTAATTGTCTCTGCATACAGTACAGGTGATATACCTACGTTTGCTTTTATACAAAGTTGTAATTCTAAACAGAAGAAAACAAATCATATATATACATATATATAAAATATATTGTAAACCCCCAAATTTATACACATTTAGTTTAGGTCCAATTTGTTGGCCATAACATTTGTGGAATTACAGAGAAAAATTCCAGTTCTAAAAATATCTGATATACTAGCTAATGATATGAGGAAAATACACAGTTTGTAGTGGGGTACAGTACTATGAGTAAGAAGCAGATCTGAAAATGACAGGGAAAGATACAAAATAAACAAAATTTGTTTCATAAGCATAGGAATATAGCTACAGTGACTTAGCTCTATTCTTGCTCGTAAGTTAACAAGAGCATAGTTATTTTTCTTAGTTCTTGTACAGCAGTCCCTGATGCCTCTTTTTTCAGTTAAGAAAAAATGTACATGCTCAGATACAGCAAATAAACTTGAAGCTCAGACTGTTGTCATGGTTACTCTGAAACATCTTAGTACATAAAGTATCTTACAGGCAATTTTCATTCTTGTTTTAAAAATCAGTCATTTGTTTGCAAAGTTAGAATTCTTTACTACTGCAAGTTTATGTGCCAATACATCCATAATTTAGTGGCTACTGTTTTTCCAAGTGATTTAGTTTTAATGGCCTCTGTGCAGTGGAAAACACAGTATCGTAAGGTTTTCCAGAGCAGTTCCAACAAAGGTACAGCTAAAGAACCAAGATACAACAGATAAAGCGTTTTGTCTTCATAAATTGGACAGCCCAGTCATAGCATGCCACCTTCCAAATATGTGGCTTCTCAGATGAATTATATGTTCATTCTACTCTAATACTTTAGCTAAAGGCTGTTTTATTTATTTATTCTGGAGACATTTCCTTATGCTGTTGTAGTTAAGTACTTGCCAGCAACCTTATTTTTAGACTGTGCGCTTTGGTGGTAACAACTGAGAAATAGCAATATTTCACAATGAAATTTCAATCCGTATTGTTCAAAAAGGATGTTTCTTTTCTGAAAACATCTACCCTTCAAATGATATTTAAGAGCTTGAAAATGTGCAAGAGAAGGATGGAATGCCCAGGTCATATTTCATGTGTGCATGCAAAAGAACTGGAATTTACATGTGTAAACAGGAGTTGGTAAAAGATTTTCATAAAATTCCCAGCAGCATAAAAACCTATTTATTTAAAATAATATTTGTGTACACCAGCTCAGCAACTGATGCAAGCAATACAAATTTTTACAAACACACTTAACCTCAAATTTTACAGGCATGCTAATATTCTAGCAGTACAAGTATGTTACTGAAAATGAGAGCATTGCATTTCTTAGGAGTGGCTTTGTTCAACATGTTCTTGGCTAATTCTAACACAGGATCTTAATTTTTGCATGATTAAAATTCATGGTGTGCATGCCTTAATAGGGGATCAAATGTTTTAGGAAACTAGTCTTGTGTGAAACTAGCCATAAAGGTAGGCAGTGATGTCAATGCCTGTTATATAGGAGTTACATTTCTGTGTGAACAGTAGCAACAACTAAGAAAAACCTTAACTGGAGCCTTTGGAGGAGGAAAGCTCCCCAAGTCTGTCTCTGGGTACCAGTTTAACCCAACTGCTTTCTCTTGACAATATTCAAGTTCATTCACATATCCACAATGGGTCTCTTTAAATGTGCATTTTCTAAGTACCTTTCTGGAGATCGAGGGAGGTGAAAAAAAAAAAAGTAAAAAGGACATATGAGAAACATAAGGGAAAATGAGATTCAAGTCAGCAGGCAGCTGGAAAGGTAGTAATTTTAATTAATTATTACCCATTAACTACCTGATGTGCTGCAAACACATAGTGACCCAAATTCCTCCCAATTCTGAACTCTCATACTCTCGGCAAGAGTAAATGGCAAAATGAGGAAAAGGATAAAAGCAGGACATATTAAAGCAAACAAACAGGCTTCCGTCTCCCTCAGCAACATAAGAATGAGGACAAGTGCAATTCACCACAACTATTTGTTTATTTTATGCATGCTACAAAGCAAAGTTGCAGGGAGAAATCCTGCATCACCTTGTTCGAAAGCAGAATACTTTCCACACATCACCTGCAACCAAGCAGACCCAGAGAATCATCTTAGGTATAATTTAATATTAATGTAATAAAATTCAAGATGTGCTTTTCCCAAAATTGCATAAGTTTTTGTGACATGAACCAGTATTCTCTTCAGCACTTACTGATACATCCTCTGGATTGGTCACCAAATCAATATTCCCCCACAGTGTGACAGATCCCTCTCCCAGCAAAAAAGGTAACAAGAACCCTTCTGCCAGCGCTGAAATGTTTAATCCTCAGCCTATGGTCAAGTTGGGCCAGGCCAGAAGAAGCCTCCTTATCACAACTCCTCTGTTCTAGTGGCAAACAGGTATCAGTCAGCCTGAGCAGAGTCAGTCACACTGGATGGAAACAGCCATGTGAACCTGGGAGCACCCACGTTTTGATAGGGCGTAAAACTCCTTATTCAGTCTATTCCTGTAAATGAAGAGAAAAGCTACTTGATGTTAATTAGAGCACAGTCTGATTTCAATGGGAAGTAAGCATGAACAATGTATGCTCATTGTTTTAAATTCTTGAAGTCAGTAGTTGGAATGGTTTTGTAACAATCATTTGTTTCAAGAGGACCAGTGTCATGCCTCACTCCTACCCAGGGGAGGCAAGGCAGGGGCTCAAAATGTAGCTAAACCAATCAGTCTGGACCTTGATACAAACTTGAGATTTGAAGGAAATGCAACATCTCACCCTAAGAAACATGAAAAAAAAAGGTGCCATGGTGCAGGAAAAAGGAAAGAAATCCAGCCAACCTCCAAACATCACTGCACCATTAATTAATTAAGAAACTGAGCCAAGGCAGACATGTGCAAAAGCCATTGGCATTGTCTTTACCATGACATAAAGGTTCTAGCCAGGTTAGCCCCTTCTTTGGTTATCTCATAGGGGACAAAAAAAAACAAAACAAAACTACTTTTAGTAATTCATTTTAGTGGGAGAACTCAAGCCATGAATGTAATTTCATCTATGTCCTAGCTGCAAAGCAAATACCTAGAGACAATCTGTACTCAAGTTCTAGGCTATGGAAAGGCAGGAGGATCTTCACAAAAGGGAAAAGGGGTGGGGGAAGAGACACCTTGCCTGTACATCCCATTTGGCTCTTTTCCTAAAGGCAAGACCCATCTGCAAATCTCTGCTCTAAAGCAGACATCTTCTTTCCCTGTTCCTTACTTTATTTCTGGTAGCTAAATGTAAAGAAAAACACCTGTGTTTCTTCTTTCATTTTTTGGTGGGTTGATTTTTTTTTCTTTATGTATGTTTTAAATCATGGTGTTTTTTCTAAATAATTCTGGTAAAGGAAACATGTGGTAAGAAAAAACCCCTCCGCTAGTATGGCCCTCATCTAAAAGATATGACTGAGAACACATCCTTGAGACATGGATATAGAACATCAGGGAACTCTGAGATCAGGCAATCATAGTGACTGAAACTATAGTTAGAAAACAGAAAGAGTATTCACTGGCCTTAAGTTTATGCTGCCTTACAACCAAGCCATATGTACAACACCACACATATGAATTCATCATTTCTGAATACAGAAGCAGACAGTGAAATGTTCAGGACTGTTCACACATTATCACAATTCACAGGCATCTCCAGTCTTGAAAACATTTATGTCTCCCTCTGCTCCATGTATCTTTCCTAAAATGAGAGGATGAAAATAAATTACTCCAAAGAAAAGCATATAAAATATGTGACATCAAGCATCTTTCTCATAGGTTTGCCACATCATATTTATGAGGAGCCTTTTCCTCCTAAAAACACCTGAGCCCGCTCAGCTTTTTCCGTTTTCCCTTTGCATCACACAGAAAGCCTAAGCTTTCAATCCGTGCTTCCTAAGCTTTCAATTTATTACCCATGTCTCAGCAAAGCTTTCCACGTGGCACTGCAAGTGTTCTGTGTGAGCATGACATCAAAGATTTACCTTTTAACAATAACATTTATTTTTCACTAGAACTTCACTTTTGAAATCCCCATGCCTTTTACCTTCACTGAATTACTAAATATTCTTCCAAAAAATAATTCCCAAAAAATAAAAGTCTTAGAAATTTGAAGCAAGCCAAACACATGTATATTCATCAATAAAGACTAAGATGAAGATGCAATCAATAGAAGCAAGGGAGCACAGATGGTTAAATCTCTCTGCAAGTTGCAGGCAGTAATGTGGTGACTTCAAGTCATCAATTCCAAATGGAATCTAGACAAGTGCCACATATCCTTGCCTCCAGCGATGATTGTTTTTCTTCTTTTTTAAAATGTCACCCTCGAAACGCCTGAGGTCTGTGCGTATTTTCTGGCTACCTACTTCTTATTGCCTGTCATTTAGGAAGACATGATACAGCAAAACTGCATTTTGAGTCCTCTTTCTACAACCTTGGAAACTTCACTTGCAAACAAAGGCGGTGCTTACTCTCCACCTGGAAAGCTGACTGAAAACTTACATTTGTCAGCATTTGGTTCTGGTTAGTTTTACGTAACAGATGGGAAAAGAGCAGTGAAAGAATGAGGAGTTTCATTAGGTTCTACTTCAGTGTACAGTGTAACAGGTGTAGAGGAACAATTTCACCACAAGACCAAAAGAACCCAGATTTACAGTCCTACCATTTCCTCAGCTTTCAGGAACTCTCCTGTGGGTATCCATAGAGAACAGCTAGTTTTGCAAGTTCCACACGCTCAACAGGTGAAAGCTGGTTTAGCTCCAGGAGGGGGAAAACAGCACTGGAAGTTGCGAGGGAGAAGAGAGGGAGCCATTGGTCATAGGGCAGGCCTGGCGCCCTTTTTTTTTGGGGGACAAAAACTGCAAGCTATCTGTCTCACTTGAAATGGGGAGGGGGAAACAGCTTGCTACAGACACTGAGACTGAATTACTGCTGTGATGACTCTTGAAGTGCTGTTTACAGTTCATATATGTCAGCAAGCATAAATAAATCAAGCAAAGTCTGTTTAGAGGAAGTGAACCTCAAGACAGACCTTTTAAAACATTATCCCTAAGAATTATTCCCATAGTTGCAAATATTATATTTTGGTAATTCTTTAGAAATTGTACAACACTTTACTAAACAATTGATCTAAAATTTTGTAACGTCTAACACATTCTTTTCCTAATAACCCAGGAGCAAGTCATTGTGTGCTTTGTTTTAGAAGAAATACAAGGCAAGGCATAGGAGAATCAAAACTAACAGAGGTATAAACACTATTAAAAATATCTATTAGCTGAATAAATGAGTTTCATATAAATCAGGGAAGACACATTTCTATGAGTTCAGAGATATATCTTTCAGAATTTTTTCCCTCAAGTTCTGAAATGATCTAAACTAGAATACCCCTTTGACCTTTGGTGGTGAGAGTCCATTCTACTTTCTCTTCTCATCAGGTCATCAGTCTCATAGAAGACACCTTCAGCATGATGAGCTGATAATACGAACTAGGTATTTACATCCTTGCATCTGCCACCCGGAAGATCTCACCATTTAAAAAGAGTTAATAATGCTAAATGCTAGCTTGCAAAGCAGGGAACACACTTTCATGTGGGTTTAGATACAATTGAAGAAAGCTTGCACAAAGGCTGCGCTATGAAAAACGCTATAAATCCACTCTGAAAATACATAAAAAGCAGCTGACGTATGTGCCACGCACAAACACAGTGTCAGACTTAAGTGATGACATAAACACAAACAACTAAAGTAGGCTGTCTGGATTCCTAGACCAGAGATTTTATTTCCCTGTCATAGAACATAACAGACAGCAAATTTCCCACACTAAGCAGCAAGGTAAACTGACAGAGCAGACTACAAAGGCATGCTACAGTAACTTAACAGTTTACCACCACAAGATGCAGGTAAGAGTCTTTTAATTTTATTAATTCATGTTGGTAGATTATAAAGCATATTTATCTTCTGAGAAGAGATCACCTCCAAAGCTTTTGATACTTGAAAAAGTCTATCTCCACCCATACTCAAAACCATAATCCAGTGATGCTTAAAATTCCTAATTATCAGATAGCAGTGGTACCTTTGTGATCTTCACAGTTTAGTATGCTGCCAGCTCTCCGTTCAGTCTTTGACGGCAAGAGCTTTCCAATACAGCTTGATAAGACAAAGAAGTAGACAATTTACTGGTATAATGCTAACCCAAGGGGAAAGAAATGACAAAGTGATTATACTGAACACCTAACTATTAAGCATGACAATATCATGTTAAAAAGTCATAGTATCAATGAAGGAGGAAAACACTCCACAGCAGCATGAACTTCAAATACGTATACACCACTTATCCCTAAAACATTTGGAATATTATCTACAGATATAGAAAAACTTTGCTGTGACTTGCACTTGATTAAATTAATTTGCTGTGGTTTACACTGACCCAGAAGATGACTAGAAAGCACATTTCCCTATGGGAAATGCTACTGGTGCTATTGGTGACATTGGCTACGGGTGGACAGGTAATCTAGGTTAACTAAAAGTGATTTGAAAAGCACCTGACTTTCTTTAAAAAAAGATAAATATATGTAACAAAATCCCATTTTTCAAAGCAACACAGAGATTGCTTCATACTCTACAATAATTTCTTAAAAATGCAGGGAACATTTTACATCAACAGTTTCAAGAATCCTCACCAAAATTACAATTAATATTTTCTAATTTCTTAACCTCACCAAACTTTCACCACTGAAAGAATAAATATCTCAATAATCTGACAATGATAATTTCTTTGTATAAATGCAATCAAGTTGGAAAAAAAGTATAAAAATATGAGGAAAGATATATATTTTTTGCTATTACTTTGATGGTATAGAAAATAAAAAGGCAATTAAAAATATCTATCTTTGGATACATTATATTAACCTTACTGTGATTTATTATTGAAAGCTGTTTCCTAAAGCAAGGTATTTTTCTAACCTTACAATGTATATTCATTATGGCAAGTATTTATGCAACAAGTAACGCTAATTTTTAATGTCAATTTTTAAATTCCACTGTAATTTGCATGTGTTCTTTCATAGTCTTAAGCACCCCAGCACCCAAAAACCTTTTGGCATGGAGAAAATGACATGATTAGGATTTATATAATTCAGACCTGCTATATCTTCCTAAGGTACAAAATTTGTGTGCAGCCTTTTTTTTTCTTTTATAATATTTAGCCTTTGTATGAAACCGTGTGTTTTTCCATACGGTCAAAGTCAGTGACATCATCTACCCAAGCTAGATGATGTCAACATGTCAATTTGCTGGATGTTCCTCATAACTACATTGCAAATATTGGGAATTCCAGATTTGTACGGTGCTATCTGCTAGTATCAGAAAGGAGAACTAAACTTGAGTTTAGCTGTGCTGGCACACCCAGACTACACTTTGAATACAGCTTTTAGTCACAATGAGCAACAGAGAAGTGCTAATCCAATTACACAGCAAATCAGCTGAGGGGAGGACAATCACTTGCCATGATGGTCTTTGAAAGTAACCATCTCTGTTTTCTTGGCAATGGACTGGCTGAGTTTGCTTGACCTTTATGTTCTCTAGCAACACACTCTGCACAATTTGTCTGTTCATCATCAAGGCAGTAGTTAAGTTATGCTGCTGTCTTTCCAAGGAGTATAAATGGACTGTGAATCATATTACAACTTGTAGCAGATACCCACTTCAATGAAAGGCCTAAGTCCACTTTGTGCAGAGAGGAACTCTCTGCCCCAGACCTCAGACTGGGGCTCACATCACCTTTTCCTCGGCATAGATTCTTTCACAGTGCTTGGAAATACTCCCAGGCATCAAGATGCCAGGCATCAAAATGGTGGTAAATGTGTTGAGTTCTATGACTCCAGGGTAACTTCCTCCATACCTACCTATGTTAAACTGCCACCTCAAATTTCTTCTCTGGTGTTTAAATGTTCCTGCAGCATATGTCTGGGATTCGGTAGACACCTAAAAATCCCATATAGCAGGTTTCTTCTCAGCCATGTAAAGTTATAAAAGCCAGCATCACTGGAACAGACGGCACTAAATGACATGGAAAAAATGCATCTGCTGCCTATTGATGCTAGGGTACCCTGAAAATAAGGTGAATGGAAAAAGATAACAATCATTAAAGGAAAAAGAGATGCCCTTGGTGAACATAAGAAAGGAAACAGAGAGGCAGAAAAGCACCAACATGCAGTGACATTGGAGAAGAAGAAATTGAGACATGCCTACAGAAAAAATGCGAGTAGAAAAACAGGGTCGGAAATATGAATGAGTATATATGAAACTCAACACAGTACTTACTGGGCGTGAAAATAGCTAAAATGGTTTTGGTACAAGACTTTAAACCAGATGATTCAAAAGTGGAAACATGCCTTGAATATATAAAAATTTACACTACGACAAGAAGCAGATTGTACTCAAGAGGTCTGAAATGTCACTGAGTTGAATCGACTTCACTATCTTCAGTAAAGAACATTATCATGTTAAAAGTGCCCAGTTAGGAGAAGTAGCAGAAAGAGAGCCCATCCGCAAGCAAGGAATCTGAGGTGCATCATGCTACAACATCCAACACAGATCTCGACTTTCTTTGACAAACGAGTGAAATAAAACCAAGCCAAAGCACACCACACAATATTCTGCACAGCTATTTGCTAGTTGTCAATTCACAATTTTTTCTGAAGTCAAAACATCTACCTGTCTACATCTGCTGTTTCAAATAGCCACTGTTCTAGTATTCGATCTTCAACTGCTGCAATTGGAACAAACATGATGTCTTTAACCAAACTTATTATTTTTCCACATTAGGCATGCTTGGAGCTTCAAGCCAGATCTGCAATCTCAGTTCAAATCTTTAAATGGTTTTAGCAATTACCTAAAAGAGGCTCACAGTCCCTCTCAACTCCCGAGGTTCTGACTATTCTGAAACAAATTCTGGATCAAGTTTGCCAAAGTAAGACAATAACATCAAGAAGTAAAACTGAAAGTTGTATCTTGATAATTGCAAAATACAGTGTGCTACAAAGCACAATTTTTCCTATGACATCACTAACATTACTTTCCATTGGAATACATTATTAACTGAATTTGTTTGAATGGATCTTTTTGCATCTGAGATCTATGCCCCTGAAATATTTAAGTTATATACAAGCACTATGCATTTTCTTCTATTTTTAATATTTAAATCAAAATCCCCATAAATCCCCCCTGATGAACATGCCCTAAACTAGACTATCTAAACAGTTGTTCTCATTTTGGTATACACACTTTTCAGGTATTAAAAATGTAACGATTGCAAGTATTTCAGCATACATACTTTAGTTAAAAAATGTAGTTCAAACATACATGATTGATTATCCTTGAAATGCCTGACAGCAAATGTTTTCTTCTATCTATGTCATTATTGTCAGAATAAAATCTGGACATCACTTCTTCTCCAGTGTTCCACAGTAATTATAGTTCCACAAATGAGTGTAAATTGAAAGAGTCTCACCACTTAAGGAAGCTCATTTTTGAGCCTCCCGCTACAGCTTGGGTTCAGGTCCCTCAATACTCTGCCTTGCTAAGAGACCCATGTACTTCAGCTGTATGGAGATGGGAATGACTTCTTTCATCTTCTACAGTGTACGAACTACCATCTCTGGCCTTTGACTACTTCAAAGGTGTCTTGCTGCTATAGGGGCCCCAAGGGAACCAACAGAGAACAATGTCCTGGGCCAGGGCACCACCAAACTCCTTCCCCAGTCATCTGCATGTTGCTGTGACAAGCTTGAAAAAACCTACAGGAAAGGCTCTCCACACAGCACTAATTCATGCACTAATTACACTTTGTGCCTTTCATTTTCAGCATGAATTGCAATTAAAATAAAGTAACTTGTTTCAAATTTCTCACCACTTTCTACAATACAACCACACTGGAGTATTTCTGTCCACATTGTCTACACAAGGAAACTGAATGGGCAAATTCAACTCATTCTACCAAATTAGGCATGAGATCACATTTTGGCATGTTAAGATGGAATTCTCATCTCTCTCTAGTTTTCCAGCTCTCTTAAATCCCAGGTGTTTATTCCAGGAACTGAAAAGCCCCCATGAATTCTAAGAAATATTTGACAGCTGTTCCACAATTCTTTGTATCTGTTTTCTTTTTTCTAGAGATAGAAGCATATAAATTGTTAACTGAAATATAAATTATACTGGCATATGCTTAACATGATTCAAATATTTTAAAGTAAATTAGAAAAAGCTCTTTTTTTACTTTACAGATGTACATAGAAATTAATTACATTAATTCACAATACATTTCCTAATGACTTACCACATTTCATCCAAATAAACATTTTTATACTTCTTGTACTTCATTTCTTCAGGAAGAGTCATTATTAGTTGCACTTTTGCTGGCACCAAAACAGCTTTTACTCTTTAACTTGTGGAAAAGTGGCTTCATTCCCATTTCTAATTTCAGAGTGGAACTGATTATGACTGGGTTATGAACCCATATCCTACAGAGAGCCAATAAAAACATAAATAGGAAAAAAGTTTTTATAAAGAATTTTACAATAATATTTTTAATAGGATTCTGTTGGCATCTGCAATTTTGCTAGAATGTTTACAACTCTACAAATCTTAGAAACCTAAAAGGGACACTTCTTTAACTTCTTGCACATTTGCTGTTGATAAAAGACATGGCATTTACTTAAGTCTTTCAAGAAACTGTTCTTGTCCTTCAAAAATCATCAGTATCTAGAAAAAAATCTTGATTAAACAGTGGACGCTATCAATTTATTTTCTTTAGCATCTCTAAAATGCTATGAACTGGCCCGTTAAAATGACAATATTCTGTTATAAAATGAGGGGAATATGTAGAATAAAGAGGAATTCTAGCCATTTGTTTTTGATTGGTTGTTTTTTTTCTTCATTTTAGACATGCAATGATGTTCTTTCTTTAGTAAAGGAAAAAAACAAACCACGAAAAGCAACCAAAACCAGTTCAAGCATGCTTTTCCCAAGTCCCCTTTCCATCCAAGCCTTTCAATGGCATTTTCTTGAAGAAAAAGGTATTTCAGCTTTCATATAACTGTATTTCTTAGCCTGTTTAGAGGAGAGCTTTCAGCTACCCTGACAAATAGCAACAAATTAAGTGTTGGTTTTGGTGTGGGGTTTGTGTGTTTTGTTTTTTTTTCAGTGTGTGTGTGGGTGTGTGTGTGTGTGGAGGGAGAGGTTGGGTGGTTGTTATTGTTTAGGTTGGTTTGGTGGATTTTTGTTTGGTTTTGTGGTGGTTGTTTGGTTGTTTTTTTGTGATGTAGATATATGCCTCAAACAGGTATGATCTAATTCACTTGACACAAACAAACTTTAGCTATTGACATTCAAACAAGGAACCCTGAAGGGGGCTGTTCCTTACTGTGTCATCAATTTCCACAGCATTCGGCACATGTAGATGGAATGGCACTCAAACACACAGGGGGAAAAGCAGCCAAACTACTGCTGCCTTTTGAATTTCAGATATATGAATTATGTCAACCAAGTCTTGCATTTAAATTATCTGCCAAATTTAGAATTGAACTAGTTTATACATACATACAGTCTATGCTGTTAATCAGCTAGACTGTGTACGTAACATTGAGCATGTTCTTTCTTAGGCATTTTTGGATTATTTTTTGGATTATTGATGTGTGCCTTTTGTTTCATACCAGTAACTGCTTTTATATGTATTTTTGTTAAGCTGTCACTAGTTATACCAAGAGTTTATTTTTTAATCTACTGGAGCTAAGACTGGGAGGAGGGTGGGAGAGGAAACACAACAGAAAAAGTATTTCTCGGTTACAGCTAAAAGTCAGCAGTAGAAAATAAAGAGACTAAAATCATCATTTTCCTGAAAGCCATGAAACAAAAATCAAAGCCACTTTGGTTGGAACCCTTTTTGTCAACAAAACGTGATTTTTCTTTGCCTCCAACATTATGAATGAGACTATATTAATGTGTACAGTCTTTATGAAAATTTAATTGGTAAATATGACTACATGCCCTTCTGCTGAAGCAGGATATTGCATTTTCTTGTAGTGTAGATAGCAAAGTCAGTCTAGACCACTTGATACTAAATCATGCTGATTTAAACTGAAAAAATTTACTCCAAAACCAAACTTACTCAGCTAAGTTCAAATACTACTAACTAAACTTATTCTACAGAACAGTTACTCAAAGAAAAGTCTCCATTAAAGAGTAATATAGCCCAATTTTCAAAATCAATAAACTAAGATACTATTCAGTATTAAAAAAGTGGGATGCTTATGCTTTTGCTGGGAAGACAAAGGGACAGAAAAAAAAAGGGCAAGTGTTCTTTTATTATACAAAATAGTGATTATCTTTATGGTTGTCTTGTTCTGTTTTCCACACAGTCAAAAGTATTTTTTCCATCTAATTTATTTGCCACAGAATGCCTCCATCAGTTCCCTAAGAAATAAGAGCATTTCTGGATGCTTGTGAAGGTGCAAAGCCCCTCTCCCGTGTGGCTCCTCCATCCACTCCATACATCCAGCCTGATTCAAGTAGTGCCCTGTATTCTGCTTTCTTGGCAACCACTCTGTTTATTCAATCTTTCCAGCCTTGTGGGCACTCAGATTATTTATAGAGTTGTCTTTGGATAACAGTTTCAAATGCGAGCAACTATGGAGAAAGCACTATCATTACTTAACATCAACATCCCTCCAGTGTGGTAAAAGGGTTTGATTTTCATTAATCATATTAATCTCATTCATCATATTTTCATCAATTAATCACCTTTTTAGCCCACAGGGATTAAGCAATAGGCATGGGGTTACTTCACATCTACCTTTCCGGGAAAACTCTCGTTCAATAGGAACGCTGTTCTTACTCATGGCTGAAAGACCCTGGGTGAAATTGAAGTGGCAAACCAATTTTAATATATTGTGATTTATATTTTGTTGAGGTTAACCTTTGAGAGAGAGGACCCATCTTTTCCTTGTAAAGCACTATGCACGTTTACGGCACAAGAAAATCAATGTTTCTGCTGCCATTCATGTAAGTCAGCTGTTCCTGGACAAACTAAAAAAATATGCCACATAGTCTCGAACGGCTAGTTTGCTTCTGGGAATATGACCAGTTTAGTCCTCTTCAGTAACAGATGGGGTAGCAGTCGGACTGGAGTCAGATTCTTATGGAAACAAGACTTCTGCAGTCAGGTGGCTTGTGTACTCATTCACCCACTCCACCCTCCCCTCAAAGTAATTTGTTTTTTCAACCCAAAACTCATTTAGCTGATCCTGATCAGACTTGACAGAGGGGCGAATCGACAAAAATAATTATCTTCTTACATATTTAATGAAAATAAATAACCTAACAAGGGAAAGAAACTATGTGCAAATTCCGTGCCAAAGAAAAGGTGCCACATGCGACACAGCTGTCACTGTGCACTAGAAATGCATGGAAGAGGGACCTGCAACATACCACACCTGAAGAAAAGGTGTCAGAGCTCTGATCGTCTTAAGGCATCAAAACATAGTGCCACATTTTATTAATTTTGCTGCTTAAGGAGCTCCTTATTAATTAAAATCATACTAATTCTCTGCTTAGCCAGCACCTTTTGCTTTTTTTAATTGCTAACTTTATATGCGAGGAACTGGACTTGGAGAAGAGAATAACCAATACGGTCTTGGAATCATTCAATAAACATGAAGTTTGTGGCTTCCAAATACCTTTGCAAAACGTGAGGCAGTAACTCCTTTTCACTTGACATAGAAATCGCAGCAGATATATCTGTTTCCCAAAGAAAAGGTTCCCCACTATGCTTGTGTCTTGCAGAGCCCGGCAAGAGGGTTTACTCTGCATTTGCATGGCACTTCCAGGAACTTCATGGATCTCAAGAGCTTACTTCCACTGAATTTCAATATGTTCTCTGTGTCTTGCTTGTTACAAAAGTTAACCTGTGCAATTCACATGCTAGCCCCAAACCATAAACAGTGATATCAACCACTAGCTTCTAACCCCATTTTTAAAATTATGCACAACCTCAAGTTAGGTGTATTGGTCCCCAATTCCCCTACATACGTAGACAGTTTGGACCATCAAAAAGTGTCAGAAAGAACAAGGGAAGAGTCATACTGCAGGGTATCAGCTACCTGTTTTTTTCTTACCCTGAAACCTTGGGTAGCAGGTTATCAAGGAGGACCAAGTAACTCCATAGCAGACCAAACACAGAAACTATGGAAACGGTCTGGGTAAATCAGTTTACAGCATGTTGCATATTTTTATTTCAAACAAAACATTTAGATGTTTATTTAAACTCCAAAACATTCAAGATCCAGAGTGGACATAAAAATTCTCATAGAAATTAAAAAAAAAAAAANTTCAGTTCTTAATTGAACAAGGAGAAATATTAAGCGCAGAAGGTTCCTTAAATTATATAATTTCGAAACAGTCCATGTCAATGTGGTAGGCTCTCCAAAGCTCCAGCTACTGAATTCATGGGTGTCTCTGCTCAGGGGGCTTCCCTTCAGCCTTGCCTCCAGAAAGGTCCACTAAGGAAATACAGATGGCAAACGGCAAACTGAAAGCACAGGGAGCTGAAGAGGCAGACAGACAGCAGGACAGACTGGTGGGCAGGAGTGTGAAGCAAAGTGGTACAGAGAGTCACCAGCTATCTGTGTCCCTTGCAGTCAGAACTGCAGGACGATCAACAGGGTCTCGTGGCACTTCCTTGTGGTTTTCTTCTAGAAACAACTATTAACGGAGATCAATAAGGTTAGGAATAACAGATATTGCCAAACACATACGCAATTTTCCCAGAATTGACACTTGACTCGTATTTCAAAGGACAACACAAAAAACCTGAAAACACAATACTGTCATTTTTAGGTTATTTTCCTGATCCAAGAAATCCTCAATACTCTTAGAGTAGCACAACTGCTAGAAAAATTTAAGTGTGTTTAAGGGTATATTTTTCTAAGAATAGTTTTTGTTTTATCAAGAGCATAGCTTCAAAAAGCATAGCTTTTTGTATCAAGAACAGTGCTTCATGCTTAAAACTATGACTACTTTAAATGAATCATAAAAGTTAGTGGTTGTTCTACTTGCTTCTCAAGCTGTTATTTTGTGCCTCAAGCCAAATTTAAAAGAAGCAACACCAGTGTATAACATCAGCTTGTCTTCACTTACTGGCTTGCTTCATTTGCATTCTCTCAACAAGGAGTTGTGAAATGTTAAACAACCTGAAGAATACTTGCAGCAACTTTGCTTAAATTATCCTCTGGTTAGTAGCACAATAAAAATGCTTAATAGTAGTTCAGGCATAGAGGAAAATAAAAAGGTTAAAAATATTACATCATACTAATAAACACAAAAATACTTTTACACTCATTATTTATCATTCCAAATATTTTGTACATTCATATAAAGTCCACAAATGCTGCATTTGGTACCTCATTGGCTCACTCTGGTTAAGAGGTCTTTAGAAAACAAACCAAGGTAGCAAAACCATAAGCAAATACAGATAAAGAAATACATATGGAGTCACTCACCTTTCTTTAATGTGTGTTAGGGGATAAAACACGCTTCTAAAATATTACTTAGATCCACAAGACTTTAGGTGAAAGCAAAAATGTACGGTCTGCCCAGAAAGGTGGTAGATTCTCCATGCCTGGAAACATTCAAAGGCAGGTTGGACAGGGCTCTCTGGGCAACCTGATCTCATTGAGGATGTCCCTGCTCATTGCAGGGGAGTTGGACTAGATAACATTTAAATGTCCCTTTCAACTCAAATTATTTTATGATGTTTCTATATAGAAAATGAACATCTCCTTTTAGCTGGATTCTTCTGGATTGTCTGCATCTCTAGTGGGACGAAAGGAGACTCCTGGAATAGCTTGCACATGGCACTGCAGCTGGCTCATTAAAGGTTTGCAAAAATTGATCATTCCACAGTATAGAGCAATGTTTGCAGTCATGAAGGATAAGACCTGGGCCCTTGGAAAATGTGAAGGCCAAAGTGAGTCTCTTTTGTTCATGTGTTGTGCAAGCTCAGCTGGGCTGCTGGTTATTAAGCTCGGCTGCAGGGCACTTCTGCCTGGTCCTTTGCTCCCTTACAGCAGAAGCCCTAGAAAACACTAAGATCCAATTGAAAATATTACTAAGAACATGGCAGTCTCAGAAAGAAAGGGTGAAAAACATGCTTACATTAACAAGTTTTACAGTTTTAAAGCAGAGCACTCTTTCTCACCAAGTTTCAGAAACCAGCCCAGACAGACTCAAGAACTTTTTTCACTTAATTTTGCTTTTCTGGAGGGGTAGAAATAGGTAATCAAAGGTTAAAGCTGGAGGTCAACTGGTCAAACTCTATCAACAGCTTCTAATGCTTTTAACCAGTTGTCAGCAACACACCCTCTCTCTTCATCCTTTCTTTCACCTCACCAACTCTAGTTTGTACTTGCAATACTGAATGTGCTTCTTAGAGCACCAACCAGAGGGAAGAAGCTCATCTCAGACTACCAGCCTCTCTCTGTGAATTGCTCATGAAAAATACAGCAAGAAATCTCAAATGGGAGTCTCACCTCCTTTCCACGAGTTGATTACCTTCAAAGAAAAGAGGGGGAGTGAAAAAGAGAGAATGGCTAGTTGGGATTTCTTAGCAAATATTTCTTTTGAAAAAAACATACTGATTCAAAGCATCAAAACTTTCACCAAAGAAAATGATTTTCTTCCTGCTTGAATGTTGAGAAGTCTGCAAAGCACTTTGATTTCAAGTGAGAAAGTCCTCTTAGTGAAGTTAAGCTCAGTATATGAAAAAAAAGTATGAAGGGGCCAATACGGAAGCATAGTATTTCTCTAAGTCATAGTTTTACTTTTGATTTAGAAAATGGTGATCACCAACAGCTTGCTGCAATTTGGGATGGAATTTTTTTAATCCCACATTTTCATAAGACAAAGAATATTCTCTACCAGCTCTGACTGCCAGTCAGCCCTTCTACACCATGGTCCAGGGAGTTTTGGATACACTATATGGACAAACTTGCTCACATGCTCCTTGACTGCTCAGAAAACATGGGATATAAATTTTATGCTATAAAAAACACCATTCTGATAAGCTGCAACACAGTTTTCTTATTCTTTTGGATAGTTTGGGCAAAAAACTAAAGGAATATGTGTAAGGACTATCACTTGATGCCCAGAAGAGATCCAAGACAAGAAAGATGCCGCTCATCAACTCTGGTGCAAGTTAGCCCTAAGTGATGTGGGAAAGCTGTATCATTTCACCTCAAGAAGAGGAGTTACTACTTTCATGCTTGTTTGTGCATACATACATATACATTCATATAAAAAATGCCTAAGTCCACCTAAAGGTGGGTCTGCAATTTGCTGGAATTGATTCACTTGCATTTAGCACGACAAACAGCCTACATACATTAAATAAAAGCTAAACAAGCTCACGTTGCACTGGCACACCTATGCAGTGTATGGCTGCCAGACCAAAAGAAACATTTCTCAGAAAGGAAGGAAAAGCTTAAAACACAGGAGAAATGCCAAATTTCTGAAAGCTACAGAGCAAGGGATAAATGTTCATTCACATCAATACTATTTTTTAAAAACTATGGTGCATGTGTTTCAGAATAACATTTTTATAAAAATTGTCTCCTCAATTTTTAAAAATAACCAAAAAAATTACACAACAATTTCCCCATATTTCAGTTTTGACTTCATATTTCCATTCTTTGTGTCTCCAATGTCACTTCATTTTTCTTCTCTTAGAAATTCAAGATGTTGTCTATGTTATGTCTATGTCTACTGGACTTTTAGGGAATCTATTTACCATTATTAATCTAGTTAATTGGATTATAAAATGTTTTTTAAACAAAAGAAACTGAATAATCTAGTCTTAACTAGATAATACAATTTTGCAATATGCATCTTCTAAATAGAGTCTTTTTAACCTTAAGGTAAGGCTTTACAAAAAAAACAACAAACAAACCCCTAAAAAAACCCCAACACATGCAAAGGTTTTTCAGTGAGGAAATGAACAAGACTCAAAAGACTCTATATTAAATAAATAAATGAAAATAAATAAATGATGATACACAACAGGGAAAAATCCTAACTAATCACAAATTTGAAAACATAACAAATCAAACCTAGCATTCAGATGACTATAGACTTCAAGACTGACTACCCAGATTTGAAGCAACTACCATAACAACAGCAGACCAGCAGCTTAACAGCACCAAAAGGCAAGCCTGGTTTCCCACACAGCCACAACGTTCTTTTAGGTGGCAGTATTTTCAGTACAAGGATATATGTGATTTTGTGCTCTGAGAATTGATAAAGTTCTCAGATTTCAAGGAAATCAATACTATACAATGCTGCACTTAATTTCTCCCGTGTGTGTCTCAATTACTACCCATAAAGATTTTACTCTGTTATTTACACACAAGCAATTAAGCATTTAATTATGTTTGATGCAGTTAAAAATGATCTGTTTCATAGAATTTTAGTCATCAAATATATGGAAACATTTTTCAGATACTTTTCCTCTTTGGTAAGACAATTACAATCAGACTGCTTCCCTCTTCCAGTGACAAATTCAAATCCAGTTGTTAGGAGCCAAAAATCAGCAGTGAATAATTTCTAGAAGAAGCTGCTGGTTTCAGCCCTGTTTTCAATTGGCACCCAACAGCAGTACCACTAATTAACACACTTTTAGTGGGCTGGTCATGTAAACCAGACTACACAAGCTACAGAAACAAAACTTACTTTAAACAGCAATGCCCCAGGACAAGGCCATAGAAAACAGAAATCTCTGGAATTTAATGACAATGCTGGTTCTACATAACAACTCCGAGGTTATACAGGACAGTGATATTTCCAGGAATCTGACATACTTCATATGCTTCAAAGTCAAAATTATCAAAAGTAAAAAACAAACCCAAACAAAACGAACAAAAAAAGAAGCATAATCTCATCATTATGAAGAAGCTCATTAGAACAAATACAATCATAAGCTAATCATAACAAAAATGGCACATTTTTTTCCAAAGAATTTTTTTACCATGCCTTGTATTTCTGCATTTTGTGTGCCTGGAAAGTTGCACAAAACATGCTGCTTCAGGGCTGCACCTAATTATATTGGGCATCCAGAAATAGGTGCATCTGAGTCAGAATTTCTGCATGTCTTGCCAACCAATCAAACCATAAGAAATGCAAACTATGCTTACATTAAGCAATGAAACACTGCAAGCTGCAAGTTGTAACGTATTAGCATACACCACACTGCAAGGAAGAAGTCCACAACAGGAAACAGTTTCAAAGTATATTTGTACCCAGTACTGCCGAGAGTATCATCACAACTGTGACTTTATACAACTTGAGTCAGAGGACCAACTATTCCAAACTGAATGTTGCAGAACAGGATTAAACATCAAATGAGGGTAAGTGCACTAAGGCAGTAATATCTTTAATTACCAAATGTTAACTATCACCCTTTTAAGCCTCTAAAAACGCAAGGTTTTTTCACTTGATAATCATCCCTCTCTATAAACAATCTTGCAGCTAGATTTCATTCCTTTAATGACTGACAAACACCGAACTGGTACAAAACCAGGCTTAACTAGCAGCTGATGCTGAGACTTTGTCATTTACCTCAAATAAAAATGGTGAGCTTAGGTACTGGAGTTTGCAGTGGTACAGGATAGGTGGGCAACAGACCAGACAGATGACCACAAAAAACCCATGCTTGTCTGGGTCTGTTCACTCAAAAATATCTTGAAGACAGCAGGTGCAGCTGAGCTGTTTTTATTTTACTCTTTCGCAATACTATGCAGGCAAATTATGTAAATCAACTGGACCAAGTATGATCCCAGAGATTTCAAAAGAAAAGATATTTTATAATGAGAATGGTAGGGTAATTGTTTTCATGACTCAAGGGTTTCATTAATAATTAGCAATTTACATAAAGTTGCTAGAAAATGCAGAAAACAGTAGATTAATCCTCAGATATTTTCTGCTTTAATCTAAAAATTAATCATAACCATTAGAGAATGGCCTGAGAACTATAAAGCAATTACAGTCATTGACAACCACTGCATACGTAGGCAGTTATGACAGCAATTAAAGGAGAGACCAGTAAGCGATTCATGCCAATACTGACAACTTTCCATTAATAGCTGCTGTTCCATAACACCATTATAACCTTGCTAATCCAGTCATTTGACTAACTTGTAAGGTCATTTTCTAAATGGGAAGTGGTAGGTGTTAAATTTGAGTTTGCAAGGAGTTCTTTTAGTTGATAGCTATGTGTCCAGCAATGTGGCAACTTAACATCAACACTATTATATGAATACATGCAGTTTTTAGATTGATAACAAAAAGAACAGCCTTCATCTATGTTCACTGACGTGTAAACTCTGCTATTAAAAACTGCTTTGCACAAAGACTGTAAACATAATATACAATCAGCTATCAAACTAAAATATGCTTGAGCTATTTGAAAAATGGAAGCATTTCCTATTCATTTTACATTACAAACATACCCAGATCTCCATGCCCGTAAGAGAACAAACATTTTCAGAGAGGAATAAAATTGCATGTAGCAAGAGGTTATTTTGTACCATATAATTTTCCAAACTCTATAGTTACTTTTGCAGCAGTATTTTAATGGCTACTTTTCAAGACAAAGTATTTTCCAACTTACAGTCTCTGTTACTCATTGCAAGTTATTAAACCGAAGATCTAAAAACTTTGTCTACAGCGTTACACTGCAGTTGCAGGTGATTTACCATATAATGTACCACTAAACAAGCAGTCACTACTTTGGCTGGACAAGACAGAGATGACACGCAGCTGATAGAAACCAGGACAGTTTTTTAAAAAATTACACAGCTCCCTTACAAAATTCAAGAATAAGAAGATAAAGCACCCTATTACTTTACTGGTATTTTGCTTGAGTAAGAGCTTCTGGATTGAATCTGGAATTAAAGGCTCGTAAACAGCTTTAGGATTTGGCCTGTCATTTCTACCTGTTAAAGACTTCTTCATCCAATAGTCCTAGTGTTTGACTCAACAAAATATAAATCATGTTCTCTGCTTTTATTAATGGGAACAGCAACGTACATCAGCACTTTCATATATATATATATATACATATATACATAGAAAGACCTATGTCCTTGAATGCATCAGAAAGTTTTCTGAAAGCCAAAATAGTGTGAGGCAAATACCAGGATGGTGCTGAAATGAACTGTGGTGCTAAAACTGTGCTTTTTTCACCCTCTGCAATGTCCACTGGGTCCTCTTACATGGGGGACAATCAGTAAGCCTTTAGGTTCCAGTTACTTGGTCCTCTGAGGGAGAACTTGAGTTAATCAGAGAGCATAGAGGTATAAGAAGATCATTAGTCCCTCAGGAAATGAACCGGGCACAAACGAAAAAATAAACTGACAGATTAGCTAAAATCCACTAAAATGGAAGGCTAATGTCTTTTGAGTGGTATTTTAGAAAACACCTGAAATTTGTGGAGAAGAAAAATAATCTGTTTTTTACCTTTCCATTGGAAAAAAGATCTAGAAACACTTCAGACACAAAAGCCTGCCCTGACTGTCTACATGGAAAAAAAAATTCTAATTGATTTTGTTGAGGGATTTTTTGCGGGTTTGATTTTTTTCCCCCCTCAGGATACAAGAGCTGATCTTATTTGATTTGCCTCTGGGGAAGGCAAAGAGACCCAGAAGACTCAGTGTACCTTGACACCTACCCATCTTGATATCTACCAGTTTTAAACACCTGTCATCCATAGATTAGTTGGTGAGACAGAAAAACTATTAAATACACTTAGTTGCAAAGATCTGAATTGCAGTTCCATTCTAGGCCATCAGCAAAAATACTCTTTTTCACTCTTCTCTTTGAGGAATTGCACAAAATTTATACTCTCTTTTAGAGGTTTGGTAGAATGTCCCAAAAGACACAGTGATGACATCACAGTAATATCATCAGTTGAAATTAATTAAATTAATAAATTAAACTAGCTTTAAATTAATTGAACTTGGGAGAAGCAGCTTCGTAAAAATGTACCTTAAAATGAATGAGCTACTCCAGTTTGTGTGTACCTTTCTAAAAGACTGTCAATCCCTAGTACTTTGACAGCCACCTGTTTCAAAAAACCCATGAGACTGATTTCAGTATGTTCTTGCTTGGTGTCTCAATGACTATTTTCACCGTGTTCTTACTAGTCTCTATCAGCCTTAATTTTGCAGGTTTTTTAGCTCTCAACCTCAGAGAACCTTGTAAAACTAGATGTATCTTTACCACCATTAATTCATCTGTATCCTGGTTTCCCTGCTGTGCACTGAGAATCTGTTGTCATTCTGCTCATTCTTCCACCAGTCATCCATTTTGCTAAATAGCACCTTCAGACAAAGATAAATAATGTAGGCAGAAGGCTCTCATCAACCACGTGAGATTTAATATTCATAAAATTGTTATACAGTGAAATTCCCAGCTAATGTAACAGTCCAGCATCTGCCAAAATAAATGCCACTTTCTAAAAGTGACTGGAAAAAAATACATCATAGTTTCAGTTACAGGTCTACTGAAGTTTTTAGTTTGCAGTAAGTTAGAAATGCACCCATGTTAGTGTACTGCTGACAGTAGTTTATCAGTGAATGAACAGCATTTCTCATATGCTGCTGAGGCCATTAGACCCAGCAAAAAGGAACAGTTTCATTTGTTCTTTTTTCCCACTTAACGTATAGTGCAAAGCTGATTTTCTGGTTTTGTTATTTGCCTACAAATGTAATTTTAAAAATTAACTAGACAGATACTTTTTACAACTACTGGAAGTTAAGAGAAACAACTTTCTCCCCAGGCTGAGGAGCAGGGTTTATACAACCACAGGGATGAGCACTCAGAGCATACTGCTGAGAACAGACAGAAGGAGGTTGCTTTGTACCATTGTGTTGCCTTTCCATATGATTCCAAGAGAAAAGACAGATTTATTTTGTGAAGACTTTTCGGTGTTTGTATAGCATCTAAGATACTGACACCCAAGATACTGACAGATAGCTAGATAGATAACTAGAACACCCACGAACATAATGGGTACAAATACATGGATTATTTAATAATGGATTTGTATATTCTGCATTTGTTACATGAAAAGATGTTTGCATATTAATAAGTGATATCATCCAGAACTGTCGCTTTATGTGTCATCATTTTCACAAGGTATTCCAACAATTTTCCAATATTCTTCATTAATTAATGTTTTAATCAAATTAACCTGATAATGATTTTTTAGAACATGTGACCAGCAATTCCCAGGGCTAGACTGCAAAACACCAGTTTTATCCTCCTGCCAGAAAACAATATGAACTGTATGTGTAGCGAATTGTTGCCGCCACCTGCACACCCTCTAGAGGCAAGGCAGCCCTTTGTTTGAAATTGATCCACAGATCGTAACTGGAACGGCAGAACCTGCCAACATCACGTATCCACTGCAGTGTACCTCACGTTTAAAGACAAGGCAGAAAGCGAGAACTTTAGACCTGGACCAGTAATAAACACTGCAGATACCCTGTGGGCTCATAAGACATGACTTTGTGATACATATTGTACTGTGATGAAGGCAGTCACTTCTCCTGGTTCATTGCAGGATGCTAAATATAGGGTTTGGAAGATGAATGGATCTCCCTAATATACTTATTCCATTTCTGACACCAAAATACACTTCAGACCTCTTGACTGACTCTTCTGTAAATTACTTCAAAATCTTGAAAACTCTTCACAGTTTTATCCAGGATCATTTTCATTTAAGTCTTATTTCCCAGAGATTTGGCTCTTCTATACTCAAGACAGAGAAGGATACAATTTTTCCATGGATTAAAAAAAACCTGAAAAATGCAATCAAAATTTCATAAAATTATATTTCTTAAATACTAAGCACTCTGCTAGTTAATTTTGTCTTCCAGATGCAGATAATATCTGAAACGTTGCTGTATTGTCTTAACATATCTGAGTTTGCAATCACTATCCAGTATATTATTTATTCACTGTATTATTTATCCACTATATTATTTATGATTAACTCCTAAAGCTGGTGATAAATGTAAGCCAAAAAAATGCCATAACCTTTCTTTGTGGTGAAGTAATTTACAGATATGGGTAGATGAAAAAAATCCTGGAAAGTAAAATCATACAAAGGGTTTTTTCAAGTAAATGCTTCTCTTCTGACACTTAACTGGTGTGGTATAATGCTTCACCTTGGTACAGCTGCTTCAGCTTGGTAGAGGTACTTCAGCTCTAGCTTTCTCACTAATGAACAGCAGCAATAACAACGTTTAATCTAATATTATCATACTTTTAGATGTCTTTTAGATTTTATGAGTATCATTAACTCAGCTATGGTTCAAGGAGAAATTCCCTGAACAGGAATAAGATGGACCGAGTTCCTTTCTACAGAAAAAAGTCCCTGAGGACTGTATTTCTCACCAAGCTACTGAATACTGAGGAGTATTTCAGGTGTATCTCCCCAGGTTTTCCTCCAAGTGTAGATGTAGCCAATTTGGAGATCAGAGATCGGACTGCATCTTGCTGTCCAGCTGCATCCAGTCCCATCAAATGATCTGCAAGAGCAGCTAAGAAGTGATCTAAGCTCCAGCAGAGTGGACACAGATGGGAATAAACTAGCTGAAGCTCAGCTTCAGAAAGAAGATTGATATGAATATTTACCAAAGGAAAAGCAATCAGAAACACAATCAGGTTTTGAATAAAATTTTCATATTGTGATATTACAAATTATTTCCTCAGGTTCGCATACAGGGTTGAGACCTCAATGGAAGAAAAATGTATATCAAGACTGTGTTTTATATATATATATATATATATATAAATCCAATAAATTGACTCACACTATTACTTCAGCTTTCTCTCTACAGAAAGCAGACAATAAAAGGGGAAAAGGGGAAAACATTTTATTAATAGAAAACAAATACATTTCTAACCTGAAAGCAATACACAGTATCAGTCAAGTAGTTACAGTCAAGTAAATATTCATAAATTCTCCATAAATTCAATGATTTTGCTCCCACATAGATAACTTCGGCCTCTACAATTCCACAAATGCTCTTACCATAACTCTCCCTATAAAATACATCCAAACAGCAAAATCTCATACAGAATTGCCCAGACAGACATAAAAGACATACACTACAGGCTGTCTCAAGTAGGTCAGGACTCTCATGCATATTCAGAAATGCCCCAGCAGTAATTTTTAAGGGCACTCTTGTCACAAGAGCTTGGAAGAGAAAGATTTGTGAATTTGCTTCTAATGGGTAATTCTCAGATATCATGGTTATGGATGACCTTAGGCCACATAAAGCAATTAAATGTAATGCTCTAGGAGAAGTTACATGCCATTTCTGACTGAATAACCTCAAAAGAGTGTCTGCAAATGCTCTAATCTACACCACCAGTGAACTAGGGAGACATATGAATGTGTTCAGTAACATCTTTTTTCTTCTCAAACCAGAAAGTGTCTATTCTTTTGATTTGGTCACATTTGACTCCTGGCACCAGTCTGTTGGTTCCATATGATAGCAGGTATGACGACAATAAAAGAAATAAAACGCTACAGAAATCTCAAAAGGCACAATATGTTTGCTTTGTTGAACTATGGAGTCACAAAGCTAGGAGGAAGCCAAGACAAATAGGAATATATTGCTTAAATCAAGACATGGGCAGGTACAGAACTTCCTTCCTTCATTATTTCTAATCAGTTTAAGAGCATGATTCATTTGTTAAATTTCATTCTATACAAGTGGGGAGAAAAAAGTGAATTATCCATTGAATGCACAATAGAATAATGAAAGGAAGCTGCAGGTACTTCATGCCTTTGAAAATTATTCACTCTTTGAGAGAATGCTTAGAGACATATTTCTGTCCATCTCTGTTAAGGGAAATACACACATTTATGTCTGAAGATTTTCTTGGATGAAAGCCAAACAGAAAATTTCAGATAAGTCTGGCTGGAGGACTGTGTCCACCTATGAATCACTGGACCAGACTATATATATTATGAAGTAATCACATAGTCTTTCAAGCAGAAGACACTGTCTGAGACTACACTTCAATGCCCAAAATGATGAACGTTTTGCTGAGCTTCCTGTAACGCAATTACACTGCAACTCAGCTATCACAAGATAAATCTAATTCTCAATAGAAAATTGAAAATATTTCTTTATTAAGTGACCTCTAAGACAGACTTTGAATTTTTAATTAATAACCTTAAAGGAAGGGGGTTTTTTGCACATGAGCATGCAACTCCTTAAAATTATTTTGCAATTGATAAACTGTATAGCTGTTGAATTTTTTTACCTTAACTGACCTGTGGTGGCAGTCCCTTGGGTAATCTACATCTGCTCTCTTACAGGAAATCTGTAAACCAAACTTAGAAAAAAATCTCTCAGAGAAAACAAGAAAGGGGAAAAAAAAAAAAAAATTACAAGTTTCCCTAAACTCAGTATAGTTTATATAACACATGTTTACAAGCGATTCTCAATATATCAGCATCAATTAAAAAAGCCAAGAATGCATGCTCTGCTGTGTTAATGGTTTGTCATGGGAAAAAGCACCATTTATTGTGAAATAAACACCTGCCTAATTAGGAATAATGTAGCTAATTATGTGTATTATGTATACTTAAAGAGGTTTTTTGTTAGATAGTATTATTTATATTTTCTACCTGTGAGCAAAAGATCTATGTTTGCTTCAATTAAAATCAGTTGCAAATTTCATTAATTTTCATCAGGCATTTATGTTAATGAAAATATGAATCATATAAGAACGTTAAACAGTTGGCAAATAAGTTTTATCTTTCAACTACTAAGAAACAACTACCTTACTGCAGTGAGATTTATTTGTAGCGACAGGAGTTTACCTTATCTAGGAATAAAAGGTTTTCCTTCTATATATTTTCCCGATTCAAAGAGATTATTAAAGTAACAAACCATGTGCTTTTCTTTTCCACTAAAACAATTATGAAAAAATTCATTGCATTTTTATGATTATTAGTAAGTAATGTTGTTTATTTTCATATATATGGTAACACTATTAATTGAATAATCAATGGAATTCCATTTGGTTGATGCTGGAAATTTTTGACAAAAATATTAGTTCACTTGTACTTTTATCCAATTCAGAAAACTTAACTAAGCTACAGACAACAGTACAACAGGGTGAATAGCTATTAAAAACATAGTCAACTTGGAGCATGAAATCTGTCACACAATTACTGTCTCACAGGCAATTAAAATCTTTATAAATTCTTTCTTGCATCCACTAAAATAGCAACTCTTGAGAACACACACATAAATGCCACACCAGAAATCTGTAATTTTGGGCAAGTTCTTTCATCATACAATACCACAGAAAATTCTCCAAGAGTCCTCACATCATACAAGGCATTCAATAAGGAAGATAAGAGATGTCACACCAAAGACTGGCACACTAAGTAAAATAATCTAAGATAGGAGTCTCATCCCCAAATATAATGCTAACTGCATGTGTTTTGCCTGAGGGGAAAAAAAATTACAGCTAAAGACGATTATAAAGAAAGCTCTTAACTCACTTCTTGCTTTAAGATGGAGAAGAACCTGCTCACAAAGCTTGTACATTTATTTGAAACACAAACACTAATCTAGGATACTAGCCACCTTCCTAGACACAACCCTTAATCCCATTTGAGAAATAAACCTTGTGACAAATAGAAGAAGGTCCACACGCATGAACTTTCCCCAGTCCAGGTTTTGGTGACTCTTTCTCCAAGAAAGCCTTTTTTATGGTTCTTCGATGAATGTAGTAGATCAATTTTGATTTTTATGGCAAATTAGTTGCTTCCCCTGGACCACTACTCTTCAGTCAGAAAGTAAGGCCAGTGTGAATGAGAAAATTTAATAGATTAAACCTCAAAAAACAAAATGTGAAACAGTACTTTACTAAGGTAAGCATAAACATTTCTAATACTTATCTACTGAAAAACCTGAGGTGGACTATCACTCTCCAACAAAAAAACCCAAAACAAAACCCAACAAGCCACAAAACCATAAAGCAAAAACAAAAACCAACCAAATAAAAAAAACCCAAACATATTAAAAAAATAATTAAAAAAAAAAGGGCAAAAGAGATTCTAGATGTTATTCATTGCCTCTAACAGGGTTCCAGGAGAGGACTGTTGTCTGTAAACAACAACAGGAAAGAGAAGGAATGGAGCATTGGCTGAGCATTAAATCTCTGCCAATCACACAGCAAGTGCAAGTGGGTTTAAAAATTGTTACATCTCCACTGCTCTGGTCAGTCCATAGCGACTGAGATAGCCCCAGAAAACAATGGACATGAACATAAACACCTATGAAGTCCAATAAAAAGAAAGCAGATCAATCCCATGCATCCAATACAAGCTGGGAACTCACCGTGTGGGCAGCAGGCCCAGCAATAAAGGGCCTTGGGATTCCTCTGGTCACAGCAATATAAGTACAAGCCAACGGCATGCCCTCATCAGAAGTAAGACAAGCACCATACAACTATTTTAGAAAAGTGGGGCTGACAGGCTGAAGAAAGTTTTCTTGTCTACTTAGCATGGACTCACACTATGGCAGCCGACTGTGAACCCTCTCAGCAGAACAAGGATGAGCAGAAGATGGAGGAGATGCTGGAGAGCAAACAAGATATTCAGGAGCCTTGAGCTTTTGTCTTACATGGAGCAGCTGATGGAGCTGAGCATGTTTGATCTGCCAAGAGGACGATCTAACAGGTGACCTAGTAGCAGCCTACAGCTACCTGACAGTAAATCACAAAGATAAAGAAGCCGCAATCTCACCAGTGACAGAAGACACATAAAGGGACAACAACCATGTACTGCCACTTGGGAGGTTAAGGCTGACTCTTTCATTCATTCATTTCATTGACTATTTCATTCATGCAACCCCTCCTCTTTTTTCAACAGGCAGATGATGAAGACCTGCAGCTTACCCAACAAGCTGATGGGACATCCATCCAGTGAAGTGTAAGACCTATCTACAAAAACCCCATCTGGAATGACTGGAAAGAATGTTCTTGCAGTTGGATTGGGTAACTTCCTAAGGTTCCTTCAAAACAACGTGTAGTTGAGAAATATGCACATATATAGAATCACAGACTGCTTCAGATGCAGCAAATCTCTGCAGATTTATACTAAAGTGCATCTCAATATCCACTACCATTCTTTGTTTCTGAAAGAAAATGCCTACTGAAGTTTAGGTGCTACCGTTAAAGTGCTCTAAATCTTTATCCCCTTAGTACCTAATAAGATCTGATCTGCCACACATCTATGCTGTCAACTCAATTATTTCTATATATCATGTTGTTATTTGTTTTTAAAACATATAGAAATATATTGTTATCCTGACATCAGACCCTGACTCTGAAATGGTGCTTGAAGAGATGAAAGCCACAGAGCTACCCACAGAGCAACTGGAACTAGTTAATTTGATGCCTTAAGATGGATAAAAGAAGTAGATAAAATAATTTCTTCTACTTTCAATAGTATGAGAAAAAGGAAGTACTTAGGCTTTTAGGCATTATTGGTTTTCTAATCAGAATGTGGAGCCTCCACAATCATACAAAGGGCTTGGTAAGATGCAGCACTGTTAGCTCACAAGCAAAGACCTGCTGTTCAACAGCCATCTGATCATTAGTACGCTATGTCCTTTCTGGCAGATCTGGAAAGCTAAAATAGCTAGTTAAATCTTTGATGGCATCATCAGAATTTTTCCAGAAATAATTATTCAGTCTTTTTCCATCAATAATACAAAAGACAAGAACATCATACAGGCTCTTACAGTTCATCTATAACTTCATCATACCTTCAGAAGTGGTCAATGGCAGCTGCCTGTGAAAACCTGTCAGTATAGGTCATGTAAATTTCTACGGCCCTTGTGCAGGGATCCGGATCTGCAATTTGGGATTCAGAAGCTTTCAGAGCAAAAGGTGGTGGCTTGATGAAGGGCATCCCCCAACAAACATTAAAGACTTCTTCATGGAATACATTGCAAAGAAACAAAACTCTATTATTCCTGAAATAAATCCAACATGTTAAATTAGGAAACTTATGCAACTAATTATATCCTACCAGTATAAACAGTATCAAAGAGCAATATTTTTTCTGAACATCTCACACCGCCTCATTTTCAGTGTCAATTACAGAAAAAACAATACAAAATCCTTATGACAATTGAAGATGAAACTCAGAGTTAAATTTGCAACAGAAAGAAATCCTATGACATCCCAAGACGATGCTTTTGAAAAGTTACAGTATCTCAGCATTTTAACACAAGCACGCATGTGTTAAATATGCACATGCTCCATGTGTAGGTGCTGTGGTGTGGCATAAATATTTTACTAGCAGGAGTTTAAGTTACTGACTCATTACACACAAATGGTAAGATGTTCTTTTCTGATTTTATAAGTGTCTTAGTTTTATAAGTATTTTAGTGCTCCTGAATGATTAAGAACAGAAAACTGTGGTATCTGAAAGCCAAATTTTCGAAAACTGAAGTCAAAGGCCTTTGCTCAAGAGTAAACGCTTCCTCTAATAGCAGATGTTTGCAAAATAATGTCTTTTCTAGCATTTGGCAAGTTTATATTTACAAATAAACCAACTAATTGACTTCTGAACGTAGGTCACAATGCTCATTCCTTAGGTAGCTGGCCTATTTTTGTCTTATTTGGAAGGGCAAAAAGGAAAAAAAAAAAGACCAAACATATTTTTCCCTATGGAAACGATAAATGGCAACATCACTGCAGGAATGGTTTCTATTTGTAACTAATGTCAGTTCCCTACTTATTATTTAAAAAACAAACATGCAAACCTAAATAAACTTCTAGATCAAAGACTTTAACTTGAAACTCTGTAGCTACCTTTGCATTACTTCAACCCGCATATCAGAGTGAGGTTTCAGTAGACCAACGATTTACTCAAAAGGTCTCACCCCAGATAGCCCATTCCTGTCACAAAAATAGTACAGAGCTATAATAGGCTCCATTGCAGTCAAGAATAGCTTAGCAGTGGTAGAAGCAGACATCTCACATACTTAGTAATGTCTTTGCAACTCTAAGCTACTTGTCTCAAGACTTTCTTCAAATAGTTGTGGGGTTCTTCTTTGTTTTTTGTATTCTGTAAGAAAAGTCTGTTCTCCAAGATGCACTTTTTTATTTGATCAGGTGGCTGAAAAAAACCTAAGACTGAAACATCAAAAATATTATCTATCTGTGATTAAATCAGAATTACACAAATATGTTAAAATAATTTATAGACCGACAATAAGGATGGCTGTCAAATTTAAATCCAATGGAACTTCAAATGCACCTTAAACATCGTAGAAGTGACAGATCCCTAAAGGTAATATTATTACTTGGTGTCTTTATATTACAGTAATGTTTCAAGCTCTTTCACACAGATCTGCTCAGATAAAAGATGTAATGCTGGCATTTACAGCTGCCAAAATTGCCATTTGCAATTAAAAATTTAAACTGGCACTCTTTTTATGCAGGCAATTATCTAAACGCAGCTGGCAATCTTCCTTGTTTACAGTGCTGCTGTGTCATGACTCCACTCCGTTTGGAAATTTACTACCTTTTTTTTTTAAAGGTTTAAACTTGTCAACCGTATTTCCAACTGGAATTTTTCTGGTTCTAGATATTTTCATCGTAATCTCAAAGAAAAAGATCCAAAACTACAATTTACAGATTTTGTATTGCAACTTCAGGCACTGCAGTGAGATAATTCCTAGTACGTATTTTGATGATTTTCACAACATTAATTCACATCCATCTAGGCAACAGGATAACGCCTGTAAGAACCCAGACAGCAGAATGTACCAAATAATTGCCCTTCAAAAAGAAAGTTTAGGGCGTAAGAGTTGATTTTCAGAGAGAATGAGCAGGTCTTCTAAACGGACAAAAATCCTCTTACGGAATAACATATATCATTAAGTAAATTTCTACTGTTCGCTAACTATAGTAATTGTGATCTACTAAACGAATCTATCCACAAAAATATCTTATTAATCAGATTGCCATGTTTTTGGCAAAATATTCTTTACTAAAAGAAACTTCTGTTAAAGTTGGATTTTGGTAGTCCCCTGCTGATGGCAGAGGAGCACTCTTCATGCTATCAAACAGTTTTTAGGGAACAGCTCCTTTTTGAGCAAAGCTGCTGCAAGTGCTAGCTTGATTTCCACAACTATCATGGCACAAATACAGTTACCTAGAGCATGTCAATTGAATCTCCTGATTCATTTATATTTTCTGCAGTCAGACACAGCAACACCTTGTATTATATCCCCATTAAAGAAATGCCTAATTTCCTTCCTCTGTAATTGATTGCAACGTTCTCATCTAGGAGTTTGACCTATGACTCCTTGCCAGGCTGTACTGCATATTTTGCTAAGCTGTCCAAATATTTTTAGTCGGGCCCTTCTCCCGAATATCACCAAAACTCATAAAATTAGGGGATTGCTAATGAACTGAGGGACACGGCTGACCCCAGAGATACTGCAACCAACTGACAGCCAGAGGTACCCTCGCACAGTTCTCCCAGGGAAACCTCTTGAAGTAAAAGCAGCACAAGTTTCTCAGCGCAGTGACAGTACCGGTCTCCACTGAGCGATGCAGCGGAACATGTATTTCCGTCATGGGCTCTTTCAAGTGATGGCGACCGGAGCCGTCACTTGCTAAAATCAAAAGCCTGCAGCAGCGGCAGGCACCGGTGGAGAGGCCACCAGCGCAGGGCCCGCTCGCTGCGCCCCGCCTCGGGCGGTCCCCGGCCCTTCCAGCGGCAGGTGGGCGCCCCTGGGGCGCAGCAACCCGCGGCGCCGCGCACTCGCGCCGAGCACACGCGTGGGAAGGCGTCGTCACCCGCACTCCCGGCGAGGCAGGGACCAGGCGCCCCGGGAAAACACGCTGGAGGCGGAACCGAGCGGTGCGGCTTTGCGGCGGTAACTTTTCAAACCGCGCAGCGCTCGGTGTCCGCGATGCGGGACGCACAACCGGCTGCGTCCCAACCCTGGCAAGCCGCCGGCACCCCGGCACCGCTCGCCCCGTCTAACCTCGAGTCAGGCGTGCGGCCCCAGCGGAAGTGCCCACAGCCCCTTCGCACAAGCCGACGGCCTCGGGCGCCCGGGAAACCAGCGAGCATGTGCTCCCCGCCGTGCTCCTGTCCGGCTCTCTCTGCCGCGTGAACCGAGCCTCCTCCCCCCACCATCACCTCCCACCTAGCGCTGCGCGGATTTTTTCGCCGCCCGCGGAGCGCCGCGCAGCAGGTGGCAGTGGCTCCCCAGCCTCCTTGACGCCTCCCGGTCACTTTCGGCGCTACTCGCGGGGGACTTGTCCTCCCGGTGCACCGGGACTGAGTGATGCTCAGGGAGCGGAGGGGCAGGAAGGGAGGTTCGCGCAGCGCGGTACTGCGCGGCTCTGCTCGGGCAGGTGCGG
>VXBA01000251.1:0-15937 GCA_013399895.1 Serilophus lunatus
ACAGATTAAAACTATAACAGATGGAAAATATTTTCCCATCATAGTTTTATCCCTTTGCACGTGTCTATTTTCATGGATGTTTACAATCCACCTCTGTGTTTCTCCACATATGACATATGACAAGAGTTCAGTGTGAACGTTTTGAGGCTAACAGTGAATAAGAAAGGAAGGGAGAAGTCTCCTCCTTTTTTTGCTCTTTCTCTGGAGATCATGGTTTGTTTACAAGTGACGACAGAGCTAAATATATCCTTATAAAGTGATGCAGTTTTTGAAATTAATGTAAAACAAAAGAGCAAAGAGTGAGCCAAAGAAGTTTTTGTGGTTCACATGTGTTCACTCATTTAGGAAAATGTACCCTAAACTAGAGCTAGTTTCAGAAACCTTCATTTAATGGACAGAGTTTTGGTTTTAAAAAGTAAATAATAACAAGAATGATATATTAATATTATGCATTTTGCATAAAGATATTGGGAGTCAGAGCTCATCTTTATATCCCATCTACAACAAAAATGGATGTAGGGAATGTAAGGAATTGAAAGAGGTAGGAAATATCTCTTTGTGTTATGGTACCATTTGCTTTCAGAACCACACAGAAAATTGTTTCCCATGTTACAAAAGTGTGATTAAAGCAATGGGCAGGCACGTGGAGGCTGAAGCAGGGGATAGTAGAGAATGGAAGTGGTTATCAGTCTGCTGCAGACCTCCCACGAGAGTTAATGCCAATAACCTTAGACCCACATGTTCAGTGCCCCTGTTTCACATGCTCCTTATTTCTGCAGAAGTCAGACACATAAGCAGTTTTGTCTGGGCTAAGCACAAATCTCTGGGCTACACGTTCTGCAAAGCAGGCACAGGAGCCATGAGGTTAAATGCTGTGAAGGCTGTTTGTTAGGATTTTGTTTACTGGTCATATTTATGTATTATAAGACCTGAAGTGTCAGGTTTGCTTTTGCAGTATCAAAATCTGTAGGAATGGAGAAAGGCAAGGCAATCTACCATATGTGGTGCTGTAATGTGACAGTTTGCAAACAGTATTATGCTCGGGTTTCAAGACTACTTTAGACATAGCTCTCTTGCCTCCTCTGCTGTGTACCAGTGTGGAAAGGGAAGGGAAAATACAAGTTGGCAGTTCTGCTAATAGTGGAGCCCTGACATCAGGGGAAGCTTCTAGAGGGATCTTGAGCTGAACGAGACTCTTCCATATTGTGAAATTTTCCTGGACTTTATTTTCAAGAGGCTGACATGCCTGTAAACAAAGGAGACAATTGCCTAGAACTCTTTTGCACCTCTCTTACTTTCCAAATGAACATTTTTCTTTCTGTAGTTTCCCTAAAGAACAGAACAATTTAGCCCCAGTATACAATCAGAATGGGAGGAACCTATTTAGACTGACTTCATCTGTATTTGCTGAACAGTTTCTTGAGCTGCAAAGCTTTCCCCATGTGTATGTGTGCGTTGTGTCAGAGTGAGGTGTTAAAAGGTTGGATAGAATGAGGTAAGTGTTTAGAGAGGTAGTTGACATCCTGAAAATTAGCAGAGACCCTCTCTTGAAACCTTTCACACCCTTGTGCAGGGCTGGTTTTCATGGCAGTTGCCCAAAAGCCTGTTGCAGAGCTGGGGATCACGACTCTCCCACACCTCCCGTGAGCTCTGTGGGCTCCGTGCTGGGTCAGAGAAACAAGATCTGCATTCTTCAGTTCTGGGCTGGTGTTTGCAGCCATGTGGGACAGGGCAGGTGGGACTGAGCACTGCGGGTGCATCAGGGAGAAATGAGAGACTTGTTCATCAGCCAGATTGGTCTTGTTTGAAACACTTAGATAGGGAAAGTACTGAAGGAAATTGAAGAATTGAAGGAAAGTTTTAGTGCCTTTCTAGGGAACACTGTAGAATTGAATTAAACATTATTATTCCTTTTGCAGAGTTCAATATGGCGAAGCTTTGGATTTATGTGGTTGGGGTTTTTTTTTAAATGAATACTGGATGCTCCCACTCCACATCAGATTTATGTATATTCTTGTAGTTATATCTATACAACTGTTAACTTTCAGTAAATCTTGGTGTAGATTTTTTCTATAATGGAAATCTTCCCTGAAATTCACAGGATGGGAAATGTATATGCATAAGAAAGTGAAATAATTTATAGATGGAAAAATATAGCAGATTAGCAGAGAATGTTTTGAGTTGGTTTTATTTTGGAAAGATTAAGACACAATTTGAAGATACTCCTACTCTCCACACATTCCTCCTGCACACACCCCTTCATAAAATACTGGTATTGATTGGTACATGCTGAAATATGTTTCGTACAGTCATATAATTTTGCATTGCTTTAATTGTCATTTGGTTCTGATGCAAGATGTTGTTTATTGTCTGTATGTAAACTTTCATGATGTCTATATAAACTTGCATGGTGAGGTTTGCTGTAGCTTTAGTATTGAGCTGCATTCTGGTTTTCCACTCTTTTTTCCTTTGCTTAAACTCACTATGTGCTTTTTTAATGAAAAAGTGAAGCCAATGAAAGCCATGTGTTGCTCTTGAAAGGATTCTCTAACTACAGAATTTGAAACTTTTCTGCACACCAAACTTGGGTCTGTCCTTAAAAAAAAACCCCACACATTCCACATGAGTGCACATCCTTAAGTAAAATCACACCAGGGAAAAGTTTTCAAGAGGTAATTCCTTACTTGTGCCCATCTTGACATTCTGCCCAGGCCACCCATTTCATGTTTAAATAGTCATTTTAACTCAAATGTGTAAAATATTTACAACTTTTGAAAGCCATTAATTTACCTGGTTTTGATCAGGAGAAATGCCAGAAATGAACTGTCTCAACAGTTCACCAGAGAAGGCAGTCTGTGTGACCAGCATCCTCTTGTTCCAGAGGACTATGAGTTGCACCTGCAAGTCTCAAATGGCTCCATAATTCCTTCAGTTGCTTTCTCAGCTTCATAATGTGCAATTCCTGGAGGTGTCAGTAAACATCTTTTGCCTAATTATGAACCATTCTAAACACTGCAGATTGGAAAATTCTGCTCTTGCCTTCAGTGTTCTTGGAAAAGACTGGTTGGAGAAAAAAGCAGAGTAAATAGAGTGGGATTTTACAAAGAAAGGCCCAGTCCCAACTGAAGAGAGAGAGTGGGAACGGGAAGGAATATAAAGAAAACTCCTGAAATGCTTTGGAAATTTAAGTGTATTGAACCTAAAAGCCATGTCCCTAGGAGGTAAAAGGAGATAAATTCTCATCATATTTGTCTTGGGGGACACTCAGCATGTGAGGAAACTAACAACAAATTACAAAGGGCCATTAAGTGCTAAAACCCTAAGCTTTGCAGCAGCAAGGTCTTGGATGTCTGTGTGGCCAGCGTAACTGGTTATGTACTATATCTGCACACACTTTTGCAGATAGATGCAAGTCCAGGTCTGAGTTTGCTCTAGCATCAGCTGTGCAGTCATGATGCTTTAAATAATAAGCTAGGCCTCTTTTTAGTTATATCTGCATGACTTCTCCAGAGCCAGTTCATATTTAGTTGGTCTCTGTTGCAGGTAGGATTTACTCTCATTTCTGCAAAAGGCTCTATAAATCTGTCTCTGGCTAGGCTGCCTTAGGCATCTGGCTTATAGTCTAGTTAATAAAAAGCCTAGTTAATAAGAAATGCCAGAAAGGTTATATATGCTTCTGAAGCAGGACTTGTATTCTCTTTTTGAACATGAGGGAGGCTTCTCTTGCCGAGTGAAGTTCACAGTTCTCAAAACCGTCCTGAGTCAGATTATCTGAAACTGAGAATAAATCAACTTTCCTAAGTTTTTCCAAAGGAGATGGTGTGGTTGGCAATTCCACCTACTCTCTCACAAGGCAGCTCTTTGAGTTAGTGTGGTTACTCAGGGATATGACAGTGACAGGTTATACAAGCCTCAGGCTGTTTTATTAGGTGTTCAGTGTGAGGTCATATTAATGCTTCCCTCCACACTCAGTCTCTTTGGCCAGAAAACTATAATGGGTTCCTTTTAATCTTCCTTGCTTTGTAACACTGGATGTAATCCTGTGCCATATGACCTAGGCTGATGCTGCTTGAGCAGGGAGGTGACCCGCTGTGGTCCCTTCCAACCTTCCCCATTCTGGGGTTCTGTGATAAGGCAGTTAAGCTCTCCAAATGCCAATCTCTGTTGCATAGCTGAGAATGCAGTTAGTGCTGTTGGATCTGTTACTGTGCCTGAGAAGAAGATCATTATTGCACACTTAACAGGATATCATGCTGTTAGGTCTAGAAGTCCAGGGACTGAGGCACATTCTTTTGATTTCAGATGAGCTGTTCAAGTCAAATATAGATTTGCCTCATATATGCCTTTCTTTTTTTCTGCCAACCATAACAATTTAACTTATATTGGTATGGATGATTTACTTTGTTGTGTATTCATAGCTAGGTTACTGACACTTGGAAAGGAATTCTGTAGAATAGAAATCCACCAACCTTGTGCATCATTCCTATGAGCAGAAACCTTCAAAAGAATTAAAATGGAAAATGATTAATAGTGTGAAAACATGGGCTCTAAGGCAACCTCTCAATATCTTCTGTTGTAGAAATTTGTGAAGAGTGCTTTACACACTGATAGAGTTAATAGACTAGGAGGTGGAACACTAATTACAGTATAAAGCACCACTTAGAAGCCCTTGGCAATACTCAGCTACAATAATGTACCCTATAGACTCATTTTAAGCTTCAACCTTTTAACCAGGGGTTTGGGCTCTCAGCTTTTACTCGGTAGAGCTTCAAGCAAAGAACTCATTGGCATCAGAGGGAGCTGGGCCTAAGTAAGAACAGCTGATCCTGGGCCCTGAATTGTAACTCTTCATGTAATGTAGTAGTTAGGGTCTAGTAGACCCCAGTGGGACACATATTTATGTACCTCTTTATGGAAGATTTTAGTTTTTCAGTCCTGCAGTGGAACAATGAAAGGCAACTAACCTTACCCAGAATCTTAATGGAGCCTCAGGGGCATCTGGGAGTGCTGTGAGAGCACTCCTGCTTTCCATGAGGATGTTCCATTAGCTCTGAATTTAACTGAACCCGAGTAAGACACTGGGCCTTCACTGCTACGAGAACATAAATTCAGCAACATGTGCTTGTTCAGCTGTCCTGTTTTCTCCTAATCAGTGCATTTGCAGCACACACATGCTCTGAGGTGATTATTTTCTTATCATTTATGTTATCTAATTTTTTTTCCTGGTAAATCTAGTTCATATAGATTGACAGTTCAAACAACGTGTTTTCTGGGTCTCAGGAGGAAACGTATGGCTCACTTTTAGTTGAGTAACTTCCGAAGATTAAGGTTTGCATAATGGGAATGTGAGGCAGGTGACACTTTGTAATGCAGTGAATGCAATTAGTGAGATAAATACAGAGCTACATTCATTTTCTCTGAAAAAAGGCAATCTGATTCCTATACAAGAAACACCTTTATTTGTGATACTGGCAGTTCAGAGTGTGGTTAGCAATGCACAGGTTGGCATTTTGATTTGCAGCTTTAAAGAATGGTGGGATGAATAAAACATGGAATTAATTGCCAGAGAAGAACCTTTCCCAGACTAGATGAGATCTACTGTGCTGAATATAAGCTATAACCTGGGATAGGCTCTATTCCACTCCAAAGGAAATGATGTCAATACCAGAAAAACTTAAGAGGCACTTCAAATAATTTGCAGTGCTAAAGTCTTTCCTCTTCATATGTAGGTTGAGGGTAAACACATATTCCTGCATCCTATCATCCTGCAGTTTGATTAGAACAGAGCAAATGTAGAACATCAAACCCCAAGCATCGTATTAATAAGTTTGAATCAGTGTCACAGTTGATTTTGACCTAGGAAAAGCTGTTAAGGTGGGAGAATAGGGAAAGCTGGGTGTTTAAACACATGGAAGATCCTAAGTCTGTATGTGAAGTTGTATAAGAAATGTTCTAAGTATCTGCAAAACGCTGCTGAAATCAGGAAAACTTCCACACGCCCCTGAGAATGTCCAGTATCAGTTTAGGAATCTCAGTTTATGCATGTGTGTTTGAACAGGCTGGAAGACTCTGGTTGTGGATCTCTAAGTAGGTGTGGTTGAAGTGAACTTGCTCTGTCAGTAGATGGATTTATAGGGGAAATTTAATTAATCAATTCTGTGTCACAGTGGAAGTCCGGAGGAAGAAATTGAATATATGTATATATATATATATATACACACACACATATGTATATGTATAATTTTAGGAATCATACAGACGTGACTATATTCCATTATTTTTACAGAACTATTAAATTCAGCTGAAGTTTGTTGTGGATTTGTCTAGAGCTGATGCATATGAATGGATATAGGAGCAGTTTTACCTTTTTTTTAGCTCATGAACAAGTAAATTTTGTTCAGTTTAATGTTCATTTTAACGTTGCATTTATACTTTGAGTCTCCTTGACCATCCCTTTCGCAAAAAAAGTAGGGGGAAAAAAGAGACAAACAAGTCTTTTCAAACAATAATCATCGAGTTTTAAGCACTAGGAAAACTGGTCAGCAGAGATGTATGAGGAGACATTAAGCCCACTGTGTGTCCCTGTGGTGCTGTTTCCAAGAGACAAAAAGAAGGCCAAGACGTTCCATGGAGGCCTAGCAGGTCTCTCAGGGGTTGAAAGGAATTTGCAGGATTTCTTTGGAGATGTTTGTCAGTGCTGCAGCCCGTAGGATAACTGATGCTGTAGGTTCCTCACACTGTGCAAACTGTGCTGGAGGCTGCACTTTTTTTCAGAGAGCTGGAAAGGACCTGAGAACTTCATGTTGCTGTCCTCTGGAAGTTCTGTATTAGTTGTCAATTCTTGACAACTGCAACCATGCTGAGGAGGATCTATTAAAATAAGTAATCTAAGAAGATGCAAGTGAGTTTACCCTCACTTCTCCAGTGATACCTTTCTGTTGACTGGTGATATGTCTTTCAGATTCATTAAGGGCAGGGTAGAGAAGACAAATTTTTGTGGGTTCTCACGGACTTCATTGTCTGCAAACAGGTAATTTGGATAAGAAGCCTAAAGGAGGATCCAGTGCCAGTGCTCACACATCTGTTGTGTTTGGCAAGAACAGCAGCTACACCAGCACAGAAGAACCTTGGGGTGATTATGGTGCTTTTGCTTTGAGGGAAATTAATAACGAAAGGAAGAGGGTCAACATCCGTCCTTCTTTTGCCAGATGCTTACACAAAATACCCACAAACTCCTGCAAATATAGATCTGTAATTGAATATCCCAAGATGCTTTTAGAAAGCACATTAACGTGCTGTGCATGTGTGTCTAGTGTAATGTACGGATGTGGAGGAGGAGAACAAAGATCGCTTTAACCCACATGCTCCAGTGAGTGGTGCCAGAGAACTCCCTGCACACCATAATCCTTCCTGAGGCTGTGACAGGAGGGAGTCTCACTCATGTGGAGTATGGAATACGACCACAGTTACAGCTTAATTCTGTTGTTGGTAACCTGAATGATAATAGAGATGGAAGAAGGAGATGAAAAGAAGTTTGAAGGAAGGAGCGCGTGACTGAAGATCTTTTTGTTTAATGAATTTCTGTTCATTTCTATTTAAATTATGAATTAAAGGTAGAAAGCTTAGAGGACTCTCATCAGAAGAACAGATAAGCAGAATATTTAGCTAAACAGTCTTGAGATGAATAAAACACTCACACCAAAGCAATTTTTGTATCAATATTTGTCACACTTTCGTTGGTATATTTTAGCTGGATGCTTTCTGCAGACTGTAAACACCAGTGAGATGAAGTGTCTTTAAAAAAACCAAAAAAGCTAGAGATTTCTAATGAGAAACCAATATCCATACCCTGGATACTCAGGGTTTTGTCTGCAGTGTAATTAACTAGAATTTGAGCTCTTTCACATGTTAATTAGGTCGCTGGAAGCCCTGCCAGTCCTAATCCTTTTTCTCATTGTTTACCAAGCTTTGCATGTTCACAGGCTACCTTTTAATTGAAAATTCTTAAAATTTAAATTTTTTGCCTTTTTTGTGTCTTTTCAGAAATTCACTATGATCACATTATGTTATATGATGCAAATCATACCGTGGTCAATTTAATTTCAGGTTAATGAATATTCCTTCTTAGACTTCTCTGAGGGTGGCAGTTAAGAGAAGGACAGTTCAAAAATTATCTTACTATAGCATTTCAATCCTCAAGAGTATTTCCCTGGTCTGTGTATTTGACCTATTACAGATGTACTAAATAGATGAAATATATTTATTTGTTAAAAACTTCAGCTGCCTGTCAGAGCAGAGGTGGAAGGTTTTTACGTATTAAGATCTCTTTGAATTATGAAACCCAAATATAAGCCTACCATTACAATTTAGCTCAAGTGTTGTGGGTCAAATCTTCAGCTGTGGCCACCACATGTAGGATTATTTGCCTGTGGAAGTATTCAGTTTACATCCATAGCTCTAGAAACTAGTTTGTGGCTGCTGAATCTTTTTCTTGCTGTACTCAATTCTCACATTTAATCTCTGTGGAGGTAGTATCTTCCGAATGCTAAAAGAAGGAATGCGGGAAAATCGTGTGTGGGGTAGTTGTGAACCAATCTCATTCATTGACTGAGTCAAGAGAGGGTGGTTTGGGAGTCTCTGCACAATGTTAGGTGGTTCTGAATGAAACCATAAAAGTCTCCTCTTCTCTGGAGGTCACATGTCCCTTCTTGGAAGTGTCATGCTTGCCAAAGACTAAATTGTTTTCACACACAGCTTATTGCATCACAGCTGCATGTGCTGCTGCTGCAGCAGTGTGGGACCATGTTCCTTGACATTTCAATAGCTGTTCCCCTGTGGAAAGGGCCTTTGTCATACTGCTATAAAGAATCATACAGAGTTCACTGGCGTCCATGGTAGGGATTGTGCATGTATCCCGTTTCAATTAAAGAAACAAAAATGAAAAGCTGATCTCTTTAAGCCCTGCACTTAATACTGGCTCACAACTGGGTTAACCTAGTATAAAACAAACTAGAAGGAGGGGGAGGGGGAACACAACCTCTTCATTTTAAGTAACATTACAGTGACTCTCTGGTTTGTGGTATCTTAGACAAACAGGGCCAGAAGGGTCATTGAAAAACCATCAACACATTCCCTGGGTTCCAAACCAGGAACAACTGTCCTTTGCAATGTGGGTTTTTTTGACCTGTACTTAACACCTGTCACAATGTTGACTTTGTGACCTGTCCTCTTAATGCACCTTTCTTGCTGTTAGAATAGTCTCATCCCTTCCCCACACAGATTTAAAAGCTGTTACCGGGTTTCCCCTTGGTCTCCTAAGACTGAAGACAATTAATTTCAGTCTCTTCTAATAGGTCATGTGTTCTGGTCATTCTTGTTCTCCTCTCCACTCTCTTCATATTGTTCTTGTATTTCTTGATATTTTTTGGCCAAAGTTGATGTTGCATTCCAGCTGAATTCTTAGCGTACGTTGACTGACTTCTGGGATTTTTGTGTACCATCCAGTTGGCCTATATGTCATGTATGGCTATCTTCTGTTTTTCTTATCTATTTCTCCAGTTTTCCAAGATTATTTTGCATTGTAATCCTGTCTATGATTAGTACATGAAGGCACTTGCTGATGCTTTATTGTACACCGTGCAGTGTGTTTGCCAGAAATACCCACTTGACTGTGTCTGGTGTTTGGCAAGGCATTGGACAGGTCTGCATTCCAGCTGCTCTGTGGTTGGGACTCACAGGTGGAAAATATGTGCATGCATGTGTGTGTGTATTCTGATAAACAGGGTGGAGGATATGAATTTGTCTCTCTTGGAATATGAAGATTTCACAGAGGTGCTGTCTGTGTAATACTGCACTGTACCAGCTCAGAACTGTGCTGTAGAGTGACTGTCCTGCTCTGTACTCAAACTGATATGATCTCATAAGGTGTGTATTGCTCTTGCCAGCTCACCTTGTATCTCTAGCTGGTGAACCTTATGGTGATGTAGCCATTTTTCTCCTTTAAACGTGTTTTGATTGTTTTATTAAAATGTGAGTTATGAAAAACTAACAACTGAAAATTTCCATGTTTTCAGGATTTGCAGGACGTATCAGTACACGGCTTAGTACTGTCATTTGAAGAATGCCAGAGTGAATTAGAAGAAATGAATATTTCTATAAACTGAGAATGTGATATTGGTACTGTTACATATAATAAACTGCCAGAGAGAATTTTTCTTTAGTACTGACATTTGAACAAGCTTATTAAAAACAAGTCACAAGCTATTTTGTTTTCAGCCACTCAAATCTGCTTAGTTTAGACACATTCTTTGTTTGCTTTGTGCCCATTTGGAGCCACTTTGTTCTACATCTGTACGATCATCTCAATTAAATTTTAACGTGAAAACCTCATGCATAAGGCCTGGGGAACTAACAGTCACAGCAGATAAGGTCACCATCTGCTCACATAGTCAAAGCTTTGGGCTTAGAATTGTTTTTTACATTTAATGACAGGCTCTGAATGGCTCTTAAAAAGGGTCAAATGAAAACAGGAAATCAACAGAAGGCAGCTCTCTATTGTACAGAAACCTGTTGCAGAACTTCTTAATGTTTGAAGCAGCAACCTAATTTGTGTTTAAGACAGAAACCTTTCAACCATCTGCACATTGATTTTGAGTCTCAAATTTATCCTCCTTGTCAACCCATTAACTTCCCTGAAGCATTCCCCGGGATGCTTTTGGCTTTTACTTTGCTTTCAGAATTCTCTTAGCTGGTTACATCTCACTTGTCTTTTGTACTGTTCTTTTGCTCAGCTCCACTCTGGTTTTTTGTACTGAAGAAGATGGGACTGACTGATTCCCATGGTAACCCAGACCTTCCTAAGGGGGGACCAGGGACACTGTCAGGTGTTTTGAAAGTAGCTGGCCAGTTCCATCATTGCCATCATGCCTTACCCTTGCTTAGGAAGAGTAGCCATGTTATGCAGTATTTCTCCAGCAGAGCTAACCATTATGGCTATCCTCTACATTTAGCTTGTCTCCAGCAGTGAATGACTCAAGCTTAATAAGCTTCCGTGTTAAAGACCAGATATATTCCTGCCCTATGTGGACTTACTGTTGTCTGAAAATTGTTTCTGTCGGGAGCACTAAGCTCAGAATTTGAAGCTGAGAAAGATCAGATTTATGGTCTGGGCACTGAAGCCCACATCTGTATTGCTATTTTATTAATATACTCTTGTCCTCATTTTTTTTCCTCTTTTCTCTTTCGTTAAGTACACTTTCTCTGGCTCAAGATATGTTCAAAATGCCAAGCACAAAAATCTGCAAATTCATGTTGTCACTATACATATTAAGTTGCTGTCTGTTTTTGCAGTGAAGAAATCTTTGTAGTTGTCAGTTGATGAAAACAGTATTTAGGATTAAACCACACAGAACCTGACCATTTGTAGATAGTCAGCATTAACTAATGCTTGTGTGTGCGGGGAGAACTGGTTTTCAAGTAGACAGTGATTTGTTATGGCTGCTCAGATAAAGGTACCTGGTTAAAAAAGTGTGCCTTAGGCCTAGAATGCATACTGCTGCCTACCCTGGGCAGTGTTACCATTTCTTCATAGCATAATCTTACTCTTATGTTGATACATACAAGTTTTTAACCTTTTGAATGGGAGCTCATCATAATCTTTCTCACCTATACAAAAGTGCTAGAATCTGAGGACAGGCCTTCAGAACAGGTAGGCATTACAGTTTGTGCAGGCAGGGGAACTAAACATCAGGTTTTTATGGCCACATCTTGACAGAGCAGCATCTGCTATCTCTAGATCCCCTCTGGATCCCACCTCTGTAATGGGCCAATCAATCAGCACATCGTTGTCATCCATTCCACCTTGAAACAGTTTATTTTCTGGTTTAAGTCCAATTCTTTTGGAATTATATTGAACAGAGTTCTATAAAAAGGAAAACAGTTTTTATCAATTAGTAGAAGCAAACATATGTTCTGTAGCTTTGCAAAGATCCTGTTTAGAATTTTCCAGTGAAGTTAGGGCATGTACATATTTTAAAATAGAATGCAACATGTCACATATGATTGTGGCAGAAGGGGAGCTGAAACGCAAAAACATTATGAATGCCACAGATGAAGTGGTGTGAAAACCCAGAAATATTGATATATCACCTAATTACTGTGAGAGGCTGTGGGACAGGCTTGTGCAGCATGTGCTTTGCAGGACAATTGCTTTGTCATAACAGCAGTTGAGAGGCAGCCTGCATGAGTCATTCCCCTGAGGCCCAGCAGACAACAGCACAGCCAAAGGTGTGAGTGCCCAGGACAAGGTTCATGCTGCTGTCAGCCAAGGTGTGTGTGTTCCAGTGCCCCGTGCAAGTGACCCCTCCCAAGGGGCCAGACAGCCTGTACTGCCTCGGGGAGTGGGCTATGTGTGCCCAAGAACAGGGAATCGCCTCTGGGAGGATTGGTCCTTTACCAACTTTTGAGACACTGAGAGAGGAGGAAAGGGAACACGGAAAGTGGGGAGTATGAGATGCTCGATAGCACCCGTAGTATGAGTGTGCAGCCAGGACCTGCATTAGAAATTCATGAATGGAATATCACTGCTTTAAACCTTGCAATGGATTAATGAAGAAAAACACTTGGGATATAACAATTGCCTGCCTGATAAGGCAGTCATGTGTGTGCATGTTTTTTGAGGCTTTTAGTCAAGAAAGAAGGGATTCTAAGGATGTATTCTTAAGAAGAAAAACAAATGTCAAACATCAGGAGGTGTCATGACCATCACTCACATTGCTCATTTCATGGAAGATGGACTGATTCCCCATGGGAATCAGACATCCCAGTTTGGTGGCACTGGTAAGTGCAAGAGGAAAGCTAGGTGTGTCTGGCATTTTTCACAGTTTGTAAGACTTGTTTGTTGTGGAGGAAAGTATTGACATGCCATGGTTGATAGACTGTGAACCTCAGCCTAATCTGAGACAAGGGAAATGTCACACTGACCATCCCTTCTCCTAAATGAGAGGAGTTGAACCAGTACAACATGTGACTGAAGAAACCTGAGTATCTCCTGTGTCATTATGATGGTCTTCAGCTGAGCTCTGAATTAGTTCATTCAATCATCATGAGAGCACTGTTTTCAACGTCCTGTGGTCCTTGGCAGATGGAGATTCAGCTTCAGCTGTGTATACATTTGCATGAGACAAGGCAAGCATAAGGCAAACATACAGAGAAGTAAAAATAGAGTAGGACCCAAAGTGCATTTGCTTCTTCTCTTTAAAGTTGAAATACTACTTGGCAACCACTGAACATCTTGTCCTCTTTGAAGCATTTGTTTTGTATTCCATGAAGCTAATTTGGTCACATTTTAAAAAATGTTACTCTCTTCTGCATTTCTTGTTTAATGCATAGATCTCACTCACAGGGTTCCTGAATATAGAAATTAGAGTTATGAACTATAAAAGTGTTGCAATTTTGCAACAACGAATCCAGTGAAGAGGATTAATTGTTGTTTTTCTACTATAGGCAAGAGAGGCTCGTGTTAATTTTTTTTACCTGGTACCAAGGAATGACAATCTCCAGATAGACATCTGACTTTTACTGACTTTCATAAGCCTCACTTCACAGTCTTGAAACACTCATTCACCATTTCTTCCAGTCTTCAGGAGGCAAATTCTAAGGAGTGTAATAAACCAGAGTAGATGTATTTTTAAACTGAGCTATCTCTAAGATAATCATAGTATGTATGGCCAGTATACCCCTTTTATACACAAAATACAGGTACACATGGATTTTCACCTGCACAACTAAAGAATATAAAGAGATTTAGTTCTTTTGTAAAGCACGTCAAAGTCTAGTAGTGAAAATACTGTGTAAGAGCTAGGTATTATTATCTTTTATTACTTTCTTCAAAAGACTGCCAAGGGCACCTAAGGTGTGGAATGGTGTTCTTATACTAATAAAAATTCAAATAAATGACCAAAGCCTTTTTATGGGTTTAATTACTTTTATACATTTGAATTATATAATCCTTAAAGAAAATGTGGATGGAACCTCTATTTTAACAACATTTATTACTCTACAGAGAGTCTTAATTAGTGGGGGATTTATAAATTTTTAGTTAGATTTTGATAATTCATCTTGGGGTACATGTGTATTCATGAAATCTGGCCCTTGAAAGAGCACAGCTAATCAGCAGGATGGTGCTCAGGACTCCCCCATCCTCAGCTGTCTGTGCAGCTTCACAAATGTTTGCTGGTGGTAAGTGCTATTCACAAATGCCTGTGGTGTTTTTAGGTATGGCCATACCTTGGCCAAGTTTTTAGGTTATGATAGATTGCACAATTTTGGCTACTTTTTAAAAATTTGTCAAATACATGCAAAAAAGTATGATTTTAAGTTGTGTGTACATTCCCAGTGGCTTAGGGTGCAACTAAATACGGGAGTGCAACTCTGCCTGATTACTTGATTGCAGCTGAATGCATGAGTTATTTGTGCAGTGTTAGTGAAAGTACATGTACATGTACATGTTCACCCAGTAGTAAAATAAGAGTTACTAAAACTGAAACTCCTCGGCTCATGGACACGCACAGGTTAGGAATACAAGAGAGAACAGTGCTGGAATGGTAGTAGTCTTCTGAACTACCCTTCTTGAATGTGCAATTTATCATTTAGAAGGGCCTTCCATCAGAAGGTCGTTTTGGCACAGAGGTAATGATGTTGTGTGTTCTGAAAGGATGGAAATGAATTGTTCCGTAGTTGCTGTGGAAATGCCTCTTTACTTAGCTTGAAAGCGGCAACAATGCAGCCCAGAATGGTGCACAATTGTAATGAATCCTATGTAATATCAATCTGTCTTCATGACAACAGATGCAAACCTTGCAAAACTTCAGCTGGCATGTAATGAATATGTTACATCACTATGTGAACAAGCTGCTTCAGTGGTTTTGTGGATTTCAAAACATTATTCAGGGCATGGATGATCTTTGCCTCTTTGTATCTAACTAGGAAAGGGAATAAGACTGGATATGATTGAAATCCTGTGCAATAATAAGTTCAGTTTAAATTTGTATGAAGCTAGATTGCTCTTTGGAAAACTATTTTTTCATTCTGAAACAGGTGATAATTAGTGTTGTATCTGAAAACATTAGCCAAATCAAGATTTTGATTTTAACATGACTTGCACAGTATTAACTATTTTATAATTAACCAACAATGGCCCATGTGTTCTTCACTCCAAATTATGATAGTTGCTTTAAAATGAGCAGTCCACTTGCTGCCAACATAGCAGGGCCAATTTTACTCCTCATGCAACACCCAACAGAAGCCCATTGCATTTACATCAGACCCTGATTTTAAGGCGCAGACATTTCGTTTTGAAAAACAGTTTCATATTACACTACCCTTCCTGGAGACGGCTGGGTAGTTTTGGAGTATTATACAGCTTCACTAAAACCCTGACTACCAAGTTCTGATCCCATTCTAGAGATTCATGCTTGCCAACTTAAGAAGAGCATGATCAATTATTTTCTTTTTAATCTCACTGCATTTCTCTGAGGAGTAAGGAAAAGAGTTACCTCATTTCCTGGCATGTCAAGATATTGTAAATCCACTGCTGCTATTTCAGTCCTGGTGTTCATATGCAGGGAGAGAGCAGATTTTGAAAGCCTTGTCTCCAGAGCTGCAGAGTGTATACAGCAGTGCTTGAAAAATATATTGTAACATCCATCCAAGCCCAGTAAATAAATTAAAGTCCAAAGCAAATTCTAGGCAAAAATATACTTTTTTTCATTAAGTTTCATTAATTTATTACCTGCTTTTCCTAGACTCTGTTTGAAATATGTCATCACAAGGACAAATCTGTGTATGGTACTGTATTGGTTTTTCTGTGGCCAGGTTTTGGTGGCAGTGGGGGGGGCTGAGGGAGAGGCTTCTTCGAGAAGCTGCTGGAAGTTTCCCC
>VXBA01000251.1:16018-26941 GCA_013399895.1 Serilophus lunatus
TGGAGGACCACAGGAGTGCAGAGATCCACCTGTAGCCCGTGGAGGAGCCACGCCGGAGCAGGTGGATGCTGGGGAAGGCTGCAGACCGTGGGAGACCCAAAGTGGAGCTGGGTCCTGGCAGGGGACTGTAGCCTGTGGGGAGAGGAGCCCCACGTTGGAGTAGGATTCTCCTGTTAGGATGTGTGGCTCGTGGGGCCCACGCTGGAGCAGCCTGTGCCTGAGGGACTGCACCCTGTGGAATGTCAGCCATGAGGCAGCTGTGGGTGAAGGGCTGCTGCCCATGGGATGGACTCTCGCCGGAGCAGTTTGTGAGAGGAACTGTATCCTGTGAGGGGTGGGACCCCATGGAATGCGGCTGGAAGGACTCCTCTCCCCAAGCAGCGGCTGAGAACAGCAGCTGACCACAGCAACACCTCCCCCCCCCACCTCGCCTTTTGCCTTGACCGCTGCAGGAGAATAGGTTGGATGTAAGAAGGAGGGGGTGGGGGGTAAAAGGTGTCTTTTAGTCTCTCACTCTTAGCTCTGATCTTGTTAGTAATAAATCTGATTATTATTCCCACATGGTGTCTGTTTTGCCTGTGATGGTGATTAAGAAAGAATTTGCTGTAGTCCTTATCATGAATAACGAAACCTCTCGTTTTATTCTCTCTCTCTTCTATAGCTGGGCAAGGGGGAGTGAGAGAGTGGCTGTAGTGGGTCCCTGGACTCAGCCCGGGTTAAACCACTACAGGTACATATAACATATATATCTGTATGAACTCAGTTGCTCCCAAGGAAAATATAGCTCTATAGTGTATTCATTATCTAAGATTAGCTATAAGTAAGTTACATAAATGAAGTTTTAAAAGCTTTATTTAAAAAATAAATTCTGCATCGGTGAAAGGCTGCTCAATGGTCTTTTTATTTTGAGCTTTTGAGCAGAACTGTTACCACTGTTCTTATGCATTACAAGAATTTTTCATAAAATCTGGCACCCAAAGTGTTCCTAGGAACATCAGCTCTGTTGAAGGCTGATGAAAATCCTCTTGCTTTGATATCAAAGTAAATGTGATTGCTTATGTGTGAGCAGAGTGTACTGTGCTTACAGACACAACACCCACTGCTCTTGGAGAGTAGATTCAGATGGTGCATTCCCTCTTGAGACATTCTGGTAAAATGGAAATTCAGGATAAAGAAAGAAGATGTAGAAAGAAAGGATAACCACAGTTGTCTCTCAAGGGAAAAAAACATCTATTTAACTACTTCATGGTATGCTGAGTCAGGCTCAAGGGTGACGGAGACTTTCTTGCAGTTGGGAGACGAGGTTTGACAAGAAGTGCCAAAGTCCATTTGGTGACCCAGTACTGATGACAGCCTATGCCTGATCCTCTGATTTGCTGAGCTGCCTTGGGGAAGAGGTTTTCAGATGAGATTTTTCTCCACACTACACTATAGAAAAGAAAGCTACTATTCTGTTTGATTTAAACTGAAACCCTGGCCTGCATCTGTTGCTGTAGCCCCACTAAATTAAATGAAGTGTTCCAATTTGGTTTTGCTAAATATCTTGCCTAACAGTAAACAGTAAAGCAGTGAGGTGTAAAGAAATGGAAGACACTTAGCTCTTATCTACTCTTTACCAAATATTATATGCAGCTTCACTGTATGTTTCTTAGCCTACCTAATTTTTCACTATAAAGTCTTAACCAAGCTTTTTTTTTTGTTAGGTCTTGTTTCTCAATCTCTTCTCACACTGATTATGATTGCAGCATGGCCAAATGTCAGCTAATGAATAGCAGTTACAGGCAGTTGTACAGCTATATGTATTTCATAGATTTTGCATAGAAAGTCTGCAGTCAGCAGGCTTTTTTTGAAATTTAGATTTATATTAGAAATCCAAGATTTTCTGTCCAAAACAGCCCGTTCTTCTATAAAGCAAATGTTGTTTTACTAAAGGAAGATGTAGCTTTTAACATTCACTAAACCTTGGAATGTGAAATAATGACCAGACCCCAAACTAGGCCTTAAACTATTAATGATCTGCCATCTGGTGGCCTGACCTATTTGGGCTGTTGCATTTCTAATTCCCACTGATATAATTTTGCTGAAGTCAATGGCTTTAATATGCTCTGTGAGGTTAATGAGCTTGGGTGGGAATTGCATCTGGCTTGCTCCTGCCCTAGACCTCGTCACTGGGACTCAGACTGGACCTGTATGATCTGCTGGTGGTGAGGCCACTTGAAAAATCAATAGGAAACTTCTTTTTTCTGGAGGAGCAAAACCTGTACTAACCCTCTTCTGGATGAAATTTCCCCTTGGCCACCTTTGTTTTTAATAAATGCTGGTCATAAGTTGTGTTGCCTCTTGGATATTATTGAGATGGCTGATAATCCACTTCCACCCAAAGTTGTCATGTATTATTCCTACTTACAGATAAAAAGCATTGAAGTAAGTGCTGAATAATTAAGATTTGTTTATATTGCTCTCCTGTCCTTCCAGCTCTTCCTTTTAGCCCAAAGACATGGCAGATTTACAGACTGGTTCAGCTCTTCATGTCTGTTAAGGGTTTAAGATACATTGTACAGCACCTGATCTAAAGCTATGATCTTATATTATTTCGGGGTTACATCTCATCTAAGACTGGAATAATTTAAATGAAGAGGAAGGAGATCAATATGATAGAATGGCTGTATGTTGACTAAATGTTTAGGGAACATGGCTTTTATACCAGTGTCATAAGTAAAGTGCAGCTCAAGTGTAAAAACTGTAGCAGCACTAATGTACCATCCTTGAATGTACCTTCCTAGAATATACCTTCGTTAAGTACATGTCTTTTAGGCAATTAACAGAAGGTAGTATGTGATTTAACTCTACTGAAATTTAAAAGATCTAAAAAAATATTCCTCTGCAGTGATTTTTTTCATTGTTGTTTCTTAATATTCTAATACAGCTGTTTGGTTGATGAGTTTTGTCTTTCCATTCCAATGTGACTATTGGGAAAAAAGTGGAATCTCTGTTGTTTTGATTTTATTCTACCTTTCTACCTGTTAGGGGATCTACCTCAACTGCATATTTACCAGCAGCTGGTTTTGCTCCTCTCTATACATCAAAAATGAGCATTAAGTTCTTTCTTCTTAATAACTCTCACACAAGACATTCAGATAGAGGCTTTGTTTATACCGTAATTCATCAAAGCTGGGAGATTTTTTAAGCTTTTGAAGAATTGTTTGGGATTTATGTAGCTTCATGGTACGCACTGTCAGACAAATCTTCCATTTTCTAGTGATTAAACAAGTTGCTAATGTGCAGAGAAAGCTGAGAGGAAGTTATGTCCAGGAGCTGACTCATCCATGCCTTCTGAAAGAAATCTCAGTTCTTTGAGTTCCTTTCTCTTCTCTGGAATCTGGCAACTATGAGAATAAAAGTGACAAATTTATTGGAAACTTTTCTGCTTTCTAGGAATGGGACAGAGACCACCAACTCGTTTACTGTTGCCCTCTGAAAAGCTACAAAACGAAAATCGGTTTTGGTCACTGCTGACCTGAGGCTCAATTCCACCAGTGCTCTACAGCTAAACTGAAGCAACCTTCCTGTATAAATAATTGTTGACATGGGTTAAAAAAGCAGTTGTATATCTGGGTAATGTCACAAGGAGGCTATAGCTTACATTTAGTTATATATACTCCAATACTTCAAAAGTAATCAGATAAATTAAACTCTTAAATGGCTGATGATTGGATGAAAGCTTTTCTGATTAAAGTTCAAGACTGATGGAGTATCAATCACTGAGGGTTTATATTAAGTACCTCACTAATCCCTGTCACTGTATAATGAAAATCCTGCAAGCAGGCTGATTGCTGCCTGCAAATCATTTACATTAATCAAGTGAAGGAAAAAAGATTCTAATGTACCTTGCTGGTGAAGAAAAGATGTTGTCTCCTGCTGAAAGAGCTTTTGAAAGGAAACCCTGGCAGAACAGCGTTCAGTGCTCTGTATTCCAAAGGCTGCTGTTATCAGCAGCCACTTTTGCTCTCACTGACCCAGATCCAGATTTCTAAGCTTGCCACAAGCAGTTCATCAGCAAGTCAAACTTAGTAGGTAAGAAATTTCAAATGTAAGTAACAATTAACCCGAAATCACTCTAGATTAACAAGCGTCAGGCTTCATAAAAGGAAAAGACCTTTGCTCTTCTGACCAAACCAAAGAAACAGCAGATCTGGTCTCCTACATGTCTTTGTTATTTCGTGGTTTCTGGAGATTTCTTGTTATTTGAGGATGGGAAACTAAGAACCTTTGTAGTAGCCAAGACTCGAATCTACAAATACTGTTGCCCTGATACTTCAGTTTGTGGATCTCTGGAAAAACTTCTAGGTATCACTTCCAGGTTTCCAGAAAACACTGAAGCACTGCTGGGATCCCAAAATGTGCTTCTCTGTAGCAAAAACCTTTTGTAGCTTAGGTGCCAATAAGGAAGTACGTGTCTTGGAACTGCTGAGACTGCCAACCTCCCTGAAGAAATAATTCACAAATGATCCCCAAACCAGGCTTCTTCCCATCTGTCAGACAATATGATAGCAGTTTTCAGGGCTTTGTCTTGGAGGTTTGCAGAGAAAGCAATCGGGTATAAAAGTTGGTAAATGGGCACCTCATCAAATGCAAGAGCCCACTGTAACACATTCCCTCACCCACAGCGTCAGAGACGTGGTTTGATTTGCAGCAGGGCATTGAATCCGTCTCTTCCTCGAGGCAGGAGAACTGGTAGCAGAGCTCTTGGCTCTTCAGATGGAAATACCTGCACTGGATGCACTGGATGCAGAGTAGAAGTGGGGCCTTTTGGCCCATTGATGTTGAGCCTGAGGTCTAAGAGGGTACAAAGTGAAATGCAGTGAGATCCCTTCATTCCTGAAATAAGGCACCCTAAAAATTGGACTGTCCGTCTTTGGGACATCAGAGGGGTCATAGGTACTCTAGGAAGGTCCACTACTTAAAAATTAATCTTGAGATGATTCCATGTTTCTCTGGTGTATTTCCAACATTTTCCTACTTCCTAGCACGTGAATAGCACCTACTGCTGATGAAAAGATTCTTACAATGTCTTGTCTAGGTTGTCCTGATAACCTGTACAGGTATATACCAAAAATGGGATTCACATGAGCAACTTGCTTTCAGAATAAAGCACATTCAGACAACAGCTTGTGACCAACAACTTCTGATGCCCAAGTTAGGTGCCAAATGGTATTTTGCACTGTAGGTTGATTCATCATGAAATTTAAAAATATAATGAACTTTTTATTGAGCAAAGCCAAATTAAAATAAAACAGCAGCGATTGAATGACTGGGGTCTCCTTTAGATCCCTTTGCGTGCAGACATCACTCTAGTGTGGTATATGCTTTTCATCCCTCTTGAGCTTATAATAATGGGGATTATTTTAATCAACAATTGCCTTTTCTTTTTTATATCTTCTGAGAAGTCAGATGCAACTTCTTAATTTCTACAAGATCTCGTTTATGGAAAATAAACTGAGAAGGCTGTATTCATAAAAGAGAACCCTTCTGTATTCTGTCATTTGTTTCAGATGCCTCTAATTTGACTGTGCAGGGGAAAGGAAACAAGGCCCCTTAACTCTCAGCACAAGACATAAGAGGAAGTGGTTTGCAAAGGTTCTGTTGAAAAATTATTCTAAACCAAAATGATAAAGGACTAGAACGAAATCCCAGATACAGATAGAATGGGACTGAAGGGGTGACAATTCTTATTTCTGACTGAAATCCTGGATTTAAATTAAAAAAACCTTCTTAGAAGTGTAAAGGATTTATATTTTTTTCCTGTACCCTTAGACCCACTACAAATTCAAAATGTAGCCTTTAAACATTGTTACACAGTATGAAATCCATGTTATTCTGGAATTCCTTTAAGTTAATAGACTGATAGTCTTATTTTACACCCCTGACATTACTTTCAGAACAAGCATTAGCTGTATTGCAGCAGCCTTTCAACCTGCCAGCAATGACTTGTTAAGCAAATATCCAGCAGGGCATGAATAGCAATGGTATTCAGTAATGGGGACATCCAAGTTCTTCACACACTCAAGACTTTTTGCTATTTTAACAAGACAAAAGTCTATAAAACTGTGTCTTATATGCATATCCTTCTACACCAGAAGTGTTTCTCACTGATCACAGGAGTTAAAAAAACCCCAGAAACCACATGAATCTACCCATTGCTCTAAACTTTTGGCCACCTACTGCCTTCATTTCCATCCTAATGCTGCTTGATAAATTAAAGGAGTTAGCAGAAGGTGTCCTGTATTGTCAATAAATATTCATGCCCACTTTAAGTCTAATTCTCAATTAGTAAACGGTAAGAACTTTGGATTTTGTCTGAACCCTCCAACCGTGAGAAATTTTTCAGGGGTTTTGCATTTAGAGAGCAGGGCCAACATAATCCAAGGAAAATATTATCTCTGGCCATAATAAGTGACTCATTCTACCCAACATGAAGAGTCCCAAGGCAGCACTGCAGCAGAGCTGTCAAGTGTGTATGACACTGATTCAGCTGGGGGCAAAACCACAGTACCTGTGTGTCCACAGAACTACGTTTGGTGTTGCAGTGTGCTTTGGGTTTGTTTCTTAATGAGAGACACTGCTACTGAAAATAAAAAGGAAAAAGATCTTCCCCTGTGGAAGGTTTTCATGCCCCACAGTCACTATGCGAAAAGGCTGTAACCACTGTACTTTTAAAAGACTCCAAGTAGGGGAAACCCCAGAGGCAACAGATTACAATCACTGGCAAATATACCCTCCTCCTGAGAACACCCTTCTCACCCGCCCAGCCCCATTCATTATAGGAGAGCACAAATCTCCCTGGTGTTCAGTCCTTCTACAATGTCCACAGCAGCAGCACAGCTCACACAGATCTCCTGGTATACAAGAACCACCTGCTAGACACTGTAGTCCTTAGGGGAAACCAAGTAATTAAAAGAATCAGGTTAGCTGCAAGCTACAATACATAGATGCACAAGCAAAGCTCAGTTTCTGAGCTATGAGGAAGAAAACTGCAATGAAATTTAATTTCTGATTATGGATACAAATAATTTTTTATTTGAGTGCAGATGAACACTTGGCAGCCATACCACTGATATTTAATTTCATTGAGGGAAATATTTGTTTGTTCATAAAGACATTTCTTAACCTGCTAAAATCTTTCTGTTTCCCTCTCTGGGTGATGTGTATGAGTGCAGAGTCTTCCCAGTCTTGGGAAATTTTACAAATACACTGAGACCACAGAGAATGAACGGGACTGTGAGCACAGATACTGCCTACTCCCCCCTGCAGCCAGGCTCTCCGAGCAGCTGTCTTGCGACTTTTGGCAGTGGAGGTCATTATATGCAGCCTATTGCATACAGAAGACTGGTCTCTCTGTTCCTTTGCCTTGTCCCTTTTCATTCCCCACAGATGATTCAGGCTTAATGTCACCAGTGATTTTCCAGGGTATGATGTACTCCAGGGCACATACAAGCAGGAAACCATCCTGGAATGTTTCACCAGTACCTTTATAAGAGATCTGTAATCACCAGAAATTTTGCTGCCTCTGTCAGCAGGTTAAACTTTAGTGATCAAAGGGGCAAAAAAGCCCCATTAGCAGTACTTCCCATTGAGATGAAGGACTACATATTATTTTGTAATCTTGACAGTCAGGCTAGGGAAAGGAAGCAGGAGCGAAGCTGAGGGTGATCCAGAGCTTAGGTAAAGGAGAACAAAGGGGTGATTGTAACAGCATATAGCAGGTACCTGAATTACCACCAGGGAGCTGCCAAGCTTGGCTGGAGAAGCCCTGCTCAGCAAAGCCCTTCCCAACAAGGCTGCTCAGCCCCTATGGAGAGCTGCACTAATACGATTATGTGACTTCTGCTGTGTAGGATTTCTTGCTCAAAGGTACCTAAAATCTTTACATGGGATTAGCTAATACAGCACAGAAATACTGTTAAGGAATTGCTTGGCTGTATCTGAGGAGATGAAAAGCGGATCAGTGTCCTTGAGTGCTTTGTAGAGCTCAGAGAAGAGCCCTGGGGCAGCAGCCAAGGAGTGTATGCAGTACAGGCATTCCGCTTTGTTTTGCACTCATCCAGTGACATAAATACAACTTTTGATATAGAATTTGCAAGCAAACACCACTGAAAGGACACTCTTCTGCTTTATATGTCATATAGCATAGCCTATAAAAATTAAGCCTGTTTTTAGAAGTGGAACTAGCCATGGTGACACCATAACTGCTTTCAGAATCTTCAGTGTTGTTTTATTCGTAGACTTATGCTGATTTTGACTTGGGACTTTTATACTAAAGCAGCTTCTGCCATTCATTTATCAGCTTAGGTGGTTTCACAGAAAAGATTAATCATTACTATATAAAAAGCACACTCTGTAATGATAGTGCCAGAAGTGAGTGGCAGTTTGTGAAAAGTAGAACATGTGGAGGGAATGTCCCTATTCCTTGTTTACAATGAAATATGTGGTGGGAGCTCAAGTCCTCAAGAAGGACACAACAAAAAGGGACAGTGGCATGGAGGAGTGCTGGTGAGCAGCATGTTCAGAGTCACAGCACTGGCACAGGAAAATGGAACACACCTCTGTGGAGGTGCCTGAGGGGACAATGGTCTCTTCTGCATACTCAGGTTCGTTCTCATATACAAGCTTCTGACCACACATTCACAAATAACATTAACATACAAATAACATTAACATACAGCTGCTGAATGCCAGCTAGAAATGTGCTGCTCCTCTTGAAATACGCGGATGCGATTAGGGCTAAAAATAATACCGAAGTGAAAGCTCTGGGAGCTGTGTAGCTCTCCAGTAATTTCTCTTTCTTTTAGACACCAAAGAAATAGTAAAGATGGTCACAAAAACAAGAAAAAGAGCTTAGCTCTATTCCTTCCGTGCTGTACAATGATTTGATTCCCTGAACAAAAGTAGGCTGCGTTCTGAGTGTCTTTCCCCCTCCCCCTAAGAGCCTTGACTGCAGCTCTGTGTCTTTCTGGAGCTTTGGAGAATCACTGCCATCTCCTGGTCAAGGGACAGAGAATAACTAAATCCACGCTGCCAGGAGCTGTTTCATCGCAGGGCTTTTCAGTGCAGGTCCTTCCACTACCATTTTTATACAAGTGATTTGTCTGAGCAGTCAGAGGAAAAGGGACCATTTCATTCATTGCAGGTGAGCTGCCTGGTCCAAAGGGTCCTGACTAGTCAGATCTGTACATTTGTTCCATCCTTGGTTGAATACATGAATGGAGACAAGTCAATTATTTTTTCTGGAACAGCAGGTCAGCTTAAGCAATTTCCATAGATAATGTCTTAGACTTCTTTAACAGTATCCTTGCAAGTCAGCAATACCCCTTTGTGTTACAGGTCCACATAAATTCTATCTGTACTTTGGGTTTTGCTTCCTGAAGTGACCATTTCAGCACAGGCCATTCAAGAGCTTGAAAATCTGTTGGGGTGGATGACTAAAGCCACAGCTGGATGCCCTCAGTCCTCTCAGCTACTCGCATATTGCCAGTAAATGCCTGTTTAATTAATATGCCTGTGACTGAATGTCAAGGAACAAAACAATTGCCTTTCACTTGTTTGGGCCAATTGTTTCTGTGAGGCATTTATGTCTCCCTAAAAATCATAATCTTTGGTGTGATTACATTTTCTGTGACCTTTCTTCATGAGAAAATTCTGGCTCAAATGTAAGTCAGCCTAAATATTTATTTATGCAAATACCAGTTTGAATTGATCATCTCATTTTTATCTTCCAATTACTTGCCTTCATTTGACCTCTGGATTCAAAGGTAGAAGTCATTAAAAAACCCCACAGAAGCAGACCTTCCTTTGGAGGGAATCTGCCAGCTGCTGCTGGACAAAGGCTGCCCTTTTCTGAGCACCAGTATGAATGGCATCTTGTGTGTCTGGAAAACACTGGTAAGTAAAGTACAGCATTTTGAGAGTTTGGATGGCATTTTAAAAGAAAAAAAGAGTCCTTAAAGAGTAAGACCAGGGGCTTGCAGCCATGTAACATTTAGATTCATTGTGCTTGTTCACATCCTTTCTGTGCTCTCTCAATAGACTCTGCATGCAAGAAAAAATTTGGCCAAAAGTTGATACTTGTTCTTGACAACAAAATTAGGAGTAACACTTAATCTTTTTTTTTTTTTTTTATTCCTAGTTCCCATTCATATACACAGTGAAGGGCAATAGTTTTTTATTCCCTGCCATGTAGCCTGTGGGACTTTCAGGATAAAGGGGTTTGTGTTTAGTAGTTTTCATCCTCTTACTTCTTAAACAGCAGAGAGTAGTTGATGGCATTCTTTCTCATATTCAGCCTCTGCTCATCCTATTAACTGTTCCTAGTAAAAAATTATCTCGGAGCATTTTGTTATACCCCAAAGGTGTGTATGTTTGGACCTGTGGTGGTTTAAGCACCACAATATTAACTAGGGGGCACTCTTAATAGTGACGAGAAGAATGACAGAATGTGACAACAGCGAAACACTTTGGAGCTCAAAGGAAACACAGTTTAGGGAACCCCAGACTCAACACAAAAAAACAAGCACCCGGCAAAACCACAAAAAGGAAAACCAAGAAAAAAGGAATAGGGGAACTGCTTTCAAAGGCCAGCCAAACTGGCCACAGAGAGGCAGTGGAAAGGAAGAGCCACTTCTTCTCCCTCTCTGGTGGTAGCCAACTCCCAGCCCTTGGAATCTCTGCAAAACACAACACAGTGAAAGGTTCTCCCCCCCCAACCCGGGATGTTATTTGGGGAAGCTTTCAACCTGTAGTTGTGCTCGTGTGGCTCCAATGCCGATGGAGGTGGGCTGAGTCAAGCCACGGGGCCTGGGAGTAGGAGAGGGGGAGCCGTGCTGCTGCTCTCCAGCTTTGCAGGAAGCCAAAGAGAGTGAACTTCCG
>VXBA01000251.1:27208-104989 GCA_013399895.1 Serilophus lunatus
GGGCCGCGTGTCGAGCTTCCCCCTCCCCCCCGCCCGCAGGCGCCGCGGTTGGGGGGGGAAAGCCCGCACCGGCACCGTGGGCTCCTGGGAGCCGCAGTGAATCCGGGAGGAAAAAAAACCTGAAAAACCAGGGTTTACATCGAGAACAGGGGATCCCGTCCCCTTTTCCCCTCCCCGCTCCCTCCAAGAACCTGCCAGCACACCCCCCGCACCCCCTCCCCTCCCTTTTCAACCCACTACAGGACTATATGTATTAGCCAAATGTTCCATGTGCAGCAGAACAGGTCACTGTAAAGGGCCTGTCACCAGGAAATAATTTAGAAGAAATCAAACCTGACCCTGGTAAGTTTTGGGGCTTTTTAATTATCTCCAATAGACACACAAGATGAATGCAGATTAAGGCTTTGGCCCATGTTTGCTCTAAAGGCCAATGACAAAGCAGGAATGGTGGCAGATTTAATGATTGATTTTGCCCACATTCAGCAGACCAGCAGGACACTCATTCAGAGACTCATAAGATTATTCTTAGTATGTGAAATCCTCTTGCTGTTTTCTTGTTCACTGATGGCATCTGAAAATGTGTTCTGATCTGATGGTACCACTAATACAGGAATTCTCTCTGGACATGATCAATAATGAAAATTGCAACAGATTTCACTTCTAACCTCTTGACTGATCTTTAAACTCACTTCAAAAAAACATTTATCAATCTTGCTGAGCTGGGAGTCAGTGAAAGGTTGCACCTGTTTTCCTGTTCTCTCCTACAGCACCTGCTTTTCTGTAAGTCAAAGGGCAAAACCATTGAAGGCAGCAATGGTTTCCACCCTGACAGTTTTCAGGTATACTGTCAAACCTAGTAGAAATGCTTCACCTGTATTCCTAATCTTGTCTGCCTATCTAAGCAAAGTCTTTGTTTAAACAGATGAGCTTTTAATAGTAAGAGAATGCACAGTAATTTGTGAAATAGTCTGTACATAGGCAAGAATTGGGTAAATGTCTGCTCCACACAGTTTTTAAAAAAAGTTGAAAAAATTTTGGGGTTGAGTTGTTATGTTCAAACCTGGGTATTGTTGCTGGTTTGCAACCAACTCTACAGCACTGTGATTCCTCTGAATTTATGGAATCTACATTTGATTTACATCAGAGTAGGCAAAAAAAAATGAGGCCCAAGGTTTGTTATTTCTTGCAGCAAGACACACTATGCAAGACACACCAGCTATAAAATTGTTTGCTATTTCAGAAAACCACAATTAGCATCCTGAAAAATAAAATAGAACTGAGTTCACATGGGATCAGAGATGAATGATGCATCCTTGCCAAATCCCTCTCTGCAAGCATTGTCTTCATGTGATAGCTTCATTAACTTTCATGCAGTAATTTGCAGATAAATTCCATCAAAAAAAAGCAAGTATTCGAGTACCTCTAATAATATGAATTTGATTTTTTCACATTAAAACTGTGATAAAGCCATACTAATTATTTTTCATTATCTCAAGATGAAAATACGTCAGTCATGTAAGTAATTATGTAAGTAATTTAAAGCTGATTAAATAATAATGATTCTTTGCTCATTGCCTTCAAAGTGCTTATAACCAAATTTAATTTTAAGCAGGATCAAGAAAATAATCACTTGGTTTAAACATTAATTACTAATTTTAATCCTAATTCATTAAAAACGGACTTTGTTTTGTGGACTCTGCAGAGCATTAATTGACTTTTTACAAAATGAGTCATTATTTTGGCAAGGAGAAGTATTTTTCAAATAGTGGATAATGACAACCAGAAGGGACTGTGAAAGAACTCCGAGGGAGCTTTGGTGCTCAGAGAAAGCAGCTCTGTTTAGCAGCAATTTGGCTTCTCCAGGCAAAGCTGTGGCAGTTCTGCTCCTCCCAGCAGCCAGGCTGCTGCTCTGTGCCTTCCATTGCTGCAAGATTTCAGTCGTGAAGGAGAACCAGCCAAAAGGCAATCTTTGTTGGCTTTGCTCCGTGGAGAAAGTGTGATTTTGTACTGACTCAGAATGCTTTGTTCCATCTCTACCAGGCCCTGGGATGAAGAGAACACAAGTGAAAACAAAAACTGAGATGTTCAGTGCTGCAAATGCACTGTCCAGGCACCTCTTTCTCTGCATAAATGTGATGGCTGATATTTTATTGAATCTGTGCAGATACCAATGGATAAACCTGGAATAACTGTTATTTATAAGGTTATAAGGTTTTCCTTAAAGCAACAGTCCAATAGAAATGCATGTTGAGATACCTTTCAACCTTCCAAACCCACAAGGAGCACCCTGAATCCCATCTGACAGAAGGCTTCCTGTTACACCAGTCTGGGCAGTGGTTGCTGAATGGCTCGATTCCAGCTCTGGCACATCCAAGCATTCAGCAAATCAAACATACACAGACCAGGGATGCAAAAATGACACCAGGGATTAGACGAGACAATAAAAGAACTTGAAAATTATATTAAGACTTTTATCTTGGTGCAGGATACATGTCTTTAGTTAAAAATACAGAAACATGAAGCAAAATATAACACTATTAGTACAGTAGAATCCTTCAAACTTAAATGGAAAAGCCCTCTAAAACATTCTCTGTATTCTTTCCAAAACATTTGAAAATGCCAATCCCATGAATTGGTATAAAAATATAATCTCTGGAATATTTTCCTAAAACCATGACAAGTTTTGTTTCATGCAAAAACATACCCTCCAACTTGTGTCATTTCAGAGTGGCTGCCCTGGCCCAGACGAGGTAATTGCTCTTAGGCACAAAATGAGCTGTAAATGCAGGGATGGTGCAGCATCCTCCTGCAGCTCCTCTGGCTGATCACTGACCAACTTTTAAAAGCATTTTAGATTTGGCCTAATTTATGGTCAGACTACTGTGGCCATTCCTACCCTTAATACACAGGGTAAAAATAAAGGCCTTTCAAAAGGCATATCCTCTTCAAGGAGTTATTTGTTCTGTGGCTTTGTATTCGTGCAGGGATTTTCATCTTGTGCTTTTGGCTCATCTGGAAACATCTGTGAAACCTTGACTATGAAAATCAAACCTATTGTTCTAAGATAAATCAGGTCCTTTGTCTTTAATTCATCACTGGAGCCATTGTGGGCTTCAGAACACAAAGGTGAAACCCCTTCAGCTGATTTGGGTCCAGGTACCAACAAATCTTTCTGGTACACTTGATTTCAAAGGTGGGTAAGAGCCTGATTGTTGGGGTACAAAGGCTGACAGTTGGAAGGACCTTAACAATATTATCCTCATGGCAAACTGTGTGATATTCTTCAACAAAGTGAAAGGTGCTACTCTGCAAACACAACTGAATAGCCTGTTGCCAGGACTATAGTTTTAAAATACTATTCCCCTAACATTTATTACTTACATGCTGAATTCTGATACTTTCAAATCAAGGTGTAGAAACTGATGAAGTAAAGTGAGTCTGGAGAGATTTTAGACATAAATATGAGTTTATTCCTTTTCTCTAAGGAAAACACATACTTTAATTAGGTTCCTCGATAATATTAATGCACAGTACTTCTGAATCCTGAAATGGGGCAGAGCAAGTACATAAAAAATACTCAGGCCCCTTTTCTTATCTTGAGTACTCTCAACTAATACATTTATGGGAATTAAACCCAGAGATTTTTATATGTATCACTGTGATGTTTCACCTTTTTTCTATCAGTTTCCTGTTTTTCAAGTCATTCAAACTCTATTCTACGTGTAAAGCACTACCAGTTTTCCAGGCAGTTTACAATTTTACTTCTTTGGATCTTCCCAGTACCAGTGTCAGAAATAGTGACTCAGTTCTCTCCACAAACTACTGCAAGAGGGAAAAGAGAATTGCTTGGTATAGGAGGGGAAGTGGGGCATGGTGAGGCCAAACACTCCAAAATTCTTGTAAGGACACGAGAATTTGTTCAATTTATATTGAAGTGTCTTTCAGCAACGAGGTGCAAAGTCGAACTTCATATTTTAACACTGGTGCAACACAAACACAAGGTTTAGATACAAATTGTACTGGGTAATTTGATTAATCAATGCTATATTATCAGTAAGTCTGTGTGCTGTGTGCTTTTATGAATAAGTTGGTTTCATGAGCTGGTGGTTGGGTTTTTTGCTCTCTTACCAATGAACAAGGACCAGATGTTTAGAAATTGTGCCAGACATTTATAATGCCAAGTGTTATGACAGATGAAATAATTATATATGAGCTGTCACAGATATAGGACTGTTTTATGTTTTGCTACATTGAAATTCCAATTGTTAGGCCTTAGTGTTTTATATCTTCAAATCACTTTAGAACCTTGAAACAATTAGTGCTCAAAATATTCCCTAATTAGCAGTATCTGCTGATAAAAGACAGTATGACAGAGGAAAAAGAATTCTCCAGAGTTCAGGTAGACTTGTCAATGTTTTTTATTCTAAATGGAAATGAAATGTGTATTTGTCTAAATCTGTGGTGTCTCACCTAAAAATCCCACTATTTCAGCCTGCAAATGAAGAGTGGAAAGCGAAAATGTGTAATGTTTGCAGGTGGCCACAGCCTGGGTTTGAAAAGCCATTTGCACCTTGGCCAACACCACAAGAAAAGTGGGACTGTTCCCCCAGTTCCTCGCAGAGCCAAAGCAGCTTCTGCTGGGCAGGGCTGGGCAGTGGACACTCTGCCAGGCACCACTTCAGCCTTCACAATCTGCTCTGTGCAACCCACTGCCTTTTTTGACAGAGCCTGACTGCAGAAAAGTGTTTCTTGGGTCCAGAAGAATTTTCAGCCAGTATTTATTTTTGATCACTTGTACCTCTTTTTCTCCTTCAGGCTGCATTCATGTTTGGATTGAACTGTCTTTACCTTTCTCATTACTATCTTCTTTTAGATCATCTGTTTTCCTCAACACTCAGCTACTGCATTTTCATGTAATTAATTAATTATTTGGCCTCAGCACAAAGGCTTGAACACTTCACCATCCCAATTGCCATTTGGCTCCCAGGGCAGGCTGAGCTTTCACGATTCTGCCGAACTGCCTCTGTGTCACCTTGTGACAAACTCTATCACCAAGGTCCTTTTATTATCAATTAACTAGAAATATAGCAAAATACCTTGTTCAGTCTTCTAGGGCATGAGTAGTGTTTGTACTGCAAAATTTAATTCCACTCGTTTCCTCCCCTTCAGTGTTCAAAGTCTTACAGGGGGTTTTTGTGTCTACTGAGATCCTTTGCCAGAGTAGTGTCTCCACCTCAGCATCAGCCCAGGCCTGCTCCTATCTGTGCTTCAGTGGTCAATGCAAATGTTAAGCAAATTCAGTTACAAGGCACATACACAAGGCACTCCATTTGCAGTTGCCACCTAAACCCACTCTTTTCAGTGTTGCCCTCTTTCCTTTAGCCAGCTGCTTACACACCTCATCATCATGCTGAGAGTTCCCATGTTCTCCATCTTAACTGTTTTCCGTATTTTCTGCATTTCCATTGTATCAGATGCTCCAAATCCATGAAATCTGCACTTGCTCAGCTGTCACTTGCTCAGTTGTGCCAGGCCTGATTCTTACTTTACTTTTAGCCCTGAAAATTCTGCAGACCTAAACTCTGCTTGCAGGTTGGTTTGTGCATTACCCCCTTACTTTGCCACTTGAACCTGTTCTTTCCCAGCACTGGATTCAAACCCTACAATTTTATAAAAACAGTTTTTCTTTTCTGCCTTAACAGGAAGTCTGCAGTGAAACCACAGCTTCAGGGGACTGCACAAACAGGAACAGTTCAGCTCTATGCTGCCAGCTGGAGCTGGTACCAATCCCAGCTTTCCCCTCCCTGTTTAAACTTCAGACTCCTCACCACCCCACACAAGTATCAGAACTCAATAGAACTGAGAGGGTACAACAGAAAATAAGATCATACCATCTTTCCTTATAATATAAACCAAATTTTAATAATAAAAACTTCTATGATGTTTTCAATGAGAATAACATACACATTTCAGTGTAAAACAGTGCACAGTGTTAAATACCCTTAGATACCCTTCTGTACATCTCTCATGTTGGCAGTGGCTGCAGACATGGGCCAGGAATCCTGCCCAGGCCATTCCACAGAGCTGAGCTGGTAGAGACACAGCCAGGGCTCAGCCTACGTGTTCTTTCTTACTTTTGGGTGTTCCTACAGTTCTTATAATACTAAGTACATTTTAAGTTGAGGGTTCAGTGAAAAAACATCCATTTCTTCTTCAACAGCAAATGGTAAGAGTAACTCTCCAAAAACTAACAAAAAGTGCATTGAAATCATGATCAGCTCATCTGGCTGCAGTCCAGGATGGACACCTGGTACTAAACCTCCAGCTGGCCACCCACGGGCTGTCCTCGTTCCTGCAACAGGTTAGAGCCAAATATTTCACAGAATATTCAGAGCTGGGAGGGACCCACAAGGATCACTGAGTCCAACTCTAAAGGGAATGGCCCATACAGGCACTGAACCCATGGCCTTGGTGCCATTAGCACCACGCTCTAACCAGGTTGCTGTAGGTCAGAGGACACAGTTAAAAGAGAGAAAAAACACATTCTGTCCCCAAAATTATTTTAGTCTGTGAGTGAAGAGAAAAAATACTAAAGAATTAAGAAACAAGGTTCAGAACAATCTACACCCCCTAACTTGTCATAGGTCTTTTTGTGCAGAAGAAAGGATTCAAAAAAACTTCAGAGGCCCTCATGTCCAAATGAAAAAGTGTAATTTTAGTTTTTGAGTTGGTTTGGATGTTAATGAAATAAAGTCAACTAAAAACTAAACAACATCACAAATATAAACCCTAAACCTTTATTTTCTAGAATATACATCACTGCAAAACCCTCCTGCATCTCCTGAGTGGAGCTAGCTCGAAGGAGGCTGTGGAGGAGCAGGAATGGGGAACTTCCTGCCACATTAGGGAGGGGTGGGCGTGTTAAGGCACTCACTCCAAAAGAACATTATTTCTGTCCTGAGACTGCTGACATGTTTTGATTAGTTTCAGCCAGTAATTTGGAAAAAAAATTACTGTGCTTAGGATAATACTGACAGAATGGAGAACAATTTTTCAAACAAGAAAAAATAAAGTACATTATATACATGATTCCTTTTTTCTTTTAACTTAAAAGCATCCCTAATACATCTTAATAATTGTATTAAAGACTACTTAAATATTGAAAGATTTTAAATTATGTAGATCTTTTTCAGTAAACTGGGAGTAGCTGTGTAATTGCCAGCATATTGGTCCCATTTTAAACAATATAATTTTTATTTAAATCTTGTATATATAATAACATGATCGAAAGCACATATTATTCCACTCCACATAAATAAGTATTGTACTTCTGACCTGTTTTAAAAACTACATCTGTTCAAATAATCAGATTATAAGACTGTATTTTTCCTTTGTAAAGTTTCCTTTAAAATCCTTCACTCCCAGTCTCTCCTCTTCACTACCACTGTATTCCAGAGTCCATCATCATAGGGCATTAGTAAAAAGAGTTAGTCAAACACCTGGAAGCTACAGTAAGTAAAATGAAGTAATGGTAAGAAGTATTATGGAATGTATAGCATCTGCAGCATAGAGAGATTGACTCCCACTGGGCTGAAGTGGAAAATTATTCCAGAAGAAATTCTTTATGTTCATATTGGAATAAACCATAGATTGTGCTATTCTTTGTTCACAAGTGCAGGTCAGTTCACGAAGAAGTGGTGTTTGTGAAGCTCCTGCTCAAGGACACTGAGGACACTGGATGCCAGGGCAGCACAGGGAGAGAGACACAAGGCCACCAGCATTTCCTGAACCCACCCACAACCTGAAGTACAGAGCTTTCAGGTGGCAGCACAAACGAGTCACCAGTAAAACTCCACTTTCTGGAAGAACAGTGGTCACTTTTCTGGGCATCTGGCAAATGGCAGCAACACCCATCCTCACCCTGTGCTGTTTGGTTCAAGAATTTCTTCAAGAAGTCAAAGCAGGCCAAGAATCCTGCCTGTGCTGCAGGAGCTCCAAGGCAGGTTCCTGGTGCCTGGGGCAGCAGGTCCATCTCCCCCCAGGCAGAGCAGCACCATCAGGGCAGTCTGGGGGTCCCTGGGCAGGGCTGCTTGGCTTGAAGGCTCCCTTGGGGCAGCTCCTCCTCCTACAAATCCCCGTCTGTGGGCGGCTGGCACAACCTATAGAGCCTTTGGGGCAGAGGAAGAGTTAGGAATTAAAGATCACATTGATAACAACAAAGTTACTGGCATCAGATTTGTGGGGCAGCAGCTCCTTTGTCATTCTACAAGTTTTAGAGTATCAAGAATATCAAGAATAACACTATTTTTAATAACTGGAAATTTAGAAATGCTACTAGCAATTTGTTAACTAAAAAATCTACAACCATTGTTTACAATATTTCCATTACTCCCTTTTAATTTTGGCTCATTTAGGATCTTCAGCAGTCTCTCCTCTTTTTCTTTTGTTTTTAAACTCAATTTAACATGTTTCCTTAACAAAAAAGTTCCCTCCTCTCAGAGATATTGGAATACCAAGAACATAAAAGACCATATTTGCATGTTGACAAACTTTAATAATAACCTTTCCAGAGAAATTTTTTGACTCACAAGACTAGCAAATTGAAAGTAGTGGTAAACCTAAGCACATGATGATTTGTCATTCATGAATGATTTTGTGGTAGGTTGTTGTTCTTTACATCGTAAGAAACTCAAGTCTTTTATAACTTCTCTTTCAAGATGCTGTTACAGAGTTTGACACATCTCAGTGCCAGGAAATACAATCCTAAGAGTTAATATTAATTCACCAGATCTCCTTTTAATTTTGCTCAGTTTTATTTCACATTATGATGGTGGAACCCAGTAGGAACACACATATCTGAGCTTTATTGCCCTGAAATAATCCAAGTAAATAGTCCTGGAATTTATCATGGTGTTTAGAATGTATTCAAAAGAAAAGAAATGCTTCATACTGTGCTGTGTTCGTAAAACTGTTTCTTTTTGAACATAACATGCTGTTGTGATCATAAAACTGGAACCAAAGTAATGTATGGCCATTGATAGGGCAAAATAACCTCCTGGCAAAATGCTGCTGGATGGCACTGGGGCCGTGGCACAGGAGCCAGCAGCATTGCTTTATTCCACTTTGAAAGAGCAGTTGATGGTTTGCCTTCATGTAAATAATGCCATTAATGACCAGACTCAGAAGTTTCTCTCCCATTTGTACAGATGGATTCTGTGTATATTGTCATCCAACCCACGAGGATTCATTACTGCCAAAGGGCAAAAATGGCAGGTTAAGTGTTTATTAAAAAACATTCTTTTCTCTCAGAGAGGAAATCAGAAGAAATTGGTCAGAGATAACTTTTCTTAACAATGGAGGTGTTCTGGAGAGAGAGGTGAACATCTCTGGCTCCCATGAGGTGCATTAGGATTTACCAATGTACAGTGCTTTTCAGAGCTGCCTTCTAGACATCTGCCCCTCCTTCAGGCTGCAGTACTGTGTGCTCAGTCTGACTGGCAGCACTTGCTCTTAAACCTGCTCTGCCAGAACTAAACTTGTAAGCGCACAATGCTACCAGTTCCTGAATGATCTTTGCATATCTGCAGTCAGATTTCCTGTTCAGGAACTTTTCTTTCTAAGCTTTCAAGATGGCAAAGCCACTGATTAAGAGCCAAGTCACAACACCCGTCCAAAAAAGATCAGCTATGTTTGATTCAGACAATACAGAAATCTTGGAAGTTGATGATCTACAAACAGTAAGCAGCAAACTCTATTAATCCACAGTGCACTTAGTTTAGCACAGGGAAAAAGAAGAACAGGATTCTTTTTCTTTTTTTCCAGTATTGCTACTAAGATCATCTTTGGTTATAACAGAAACTCCACAATTGTTACAGAAACATAAAACCAGCACTCAGAGAAAATGCATAACACATAATAACCTACCGAGGTGCACACTGTGGCATTTGGTCCATCACTTTCAGATTCTTGGCAGAGATTTCAACCCTTGGTCCCTGTGGAAAGGGAGAATTTATGGTACAGACAGTATTGATAAAGCAGATGATCCTTAGGGGAAAATATGAGAATGGGAGTATGGTTCCTATTTGACAATCCATTAACTAATTCCAAGAGATTTGGAATCCATTGAGTGGATACATTAGTCATCTGTGTTTACTTAAAAGATGGAATTAGTCCCAAAGCACTTTACAAGGACTGCTGTCTAGCACTAGGGAATTCCTGCTATTTAACACTGTGATTGAGACTTGGGTTTTTTCTATACAGAAATTGTCTTAAATATGCTGCACAGTCTCTGCTTTCTAACCACCACAGCACACACTTTAAATAATGTACACTGAAGCACATCTTTTAATGGCTGTAATGCCTGCACATGCAAAAGTTAGTTTGCTCCTCTCAAACACAGGTATAGCTATTCAGGCATTCGTAGAAGTTTGGCTATGTGGGTTTGTAGTGTACAAAATAACCTGGTGCTTGTCCCCCGCTGTCACTGGGATGAAGAAAGTACCAGCCACCCCCTAACACTCACCTGCTTTCTCATGATGTCTGTGGCCTGCATGATGCACTTGGGCAGAAGTCCATGGCTGCGAGCCAGGATGGCAGCTTGCTCCAGGGACACACTCAGGGTACTCCTGAGCCAGGGAACAGACAGGAAATCACACGTCACATTCCAAAAACTACAAGTGGGGATGTACAGGATGCTCACCTGGTAAGCATTACTTCAGTTAGCTGTTTACTTACATTCTCTAGTTTAGACTTTTTTACCTACAAAACTATTAAATTACCTCAGTCCTACATTTTCAGCCTTGTTACACTTAGATACTGAACCTGTTTGAGTCTCCAGCATCATTAGTACAAGGCTGTATGTCAGTGCACTTCTGCATTAATTCATTTAAAGGGATTTGCAAATGAATCTTTACTTCTGAGACACTGGAAGAAGAGTGTTGTGTTTAAAAATCAATATATACACACATCAAGGTTCTAAAACTAATTTTGAGCAGCTTCCTACATCTTAAGCATGTGACTCAGGACCAGAAGTTCTGTGCACTGAGATCACTCAGTTGCATTGGTTGATGCACTGAAACACAAAACCTTTGTTGTGTCAATACTAACTATTAGGAGAAGTATTAAAGTCACAACCTATCCTGAAGTAAAGATGTCAGAAGATTTAGGTCCTTATAAAATTTACCTTATTTTACTTGGAACAGAATCCAACCTCTAGGAAAGACAAATTCTCAGCAGAGCAGTAGCCCCCAGGTTCAGCCCTCACCTCTGCATCCCAGTGCCACACATGGTGATGTGACAGGCTCCCAGGCGGTAGCACAGCTCAGAGGACACGGGCAGCAGGCCAGCTCCTGATGTGGGACTGCTGGAACATCCTGGGTGCATTGCTTTGGGGCTGATGCAAGACTTCATCAGCCTGCAAAGCTCATCCATTGCATTGATGGGGCGAATGAGCTGAACAGAGCAACACAAGAAAGATCAGGGGCATACTCACCCCTTCACTTGTGAAGAGCTTTACAAGTCTTTGTCCTACACCTAAGCACAACAGTCTATGTAAGAGTAATTGTCACACAGTAGCAACTATTTACAATACATATGAACTTTGAAAGTGGCACAAGTGGAATTTCAGAGATGTTGAAGTAATACTTTTATGAGAGACTTTATTTCAGAAATAAACTCTGCAACAATACCTGGTCAATCTTCACTGCAGTAGTATTGGAATCAGTAGGCAAGTTTGATCTCTCCAGGTAAAATGTCCTGAAAAAAAGGCCAGCAAAGACTACATTAGTTGCTTTGTCCCATTTCAAGCACATATATGTATATTATCTTGCATTAAACAGCTGAGAAAACTATGCTAAAAATCTTGCACTTGAAGATCTGCTTTCTTATTGAACCATTGTAACTGAAGTAATTTACACACACTCGACTAAAATATTCCAAATCCCCCTTTAAAAGAATGTAATTTTAGCTCTCCACAAAATTCTGAGGTCAAATTTGATAGGAATTTCATCCTTACAGTGCATTCCTTCTGAACAAGCTTAACTATGGGAAGAAAAAAATTTTACTATACAATGAGGATCTCCAAAAATCGTATTTGTACAAAAGCCCCAAGAGGAACAGGACCTCTTTTTCAGGAAATTTTAAGGCCTTTAGTAAGGAGTGGTCTGAAATTTTCCATGGCTTTTAAGGCAAAGCAGAAGTACAAAATACCTGAGTTTACGGTAGTATTGCTGCACTTTTTCAAGTGAAATACCATTAATTTGCTGTGGAAGTTCTTCTAGAGATGAGGCAGCTGGTTGTGATTGCCCCTCCATACTCTCTAGAGCTGAAGAAGAAAATGTTTCATAAAACTATGTTATTAGTGTTTTTTTAAAATCCATTTATTTGTGTCATCTCATTGCTCAGCAGGTGTCAAGGCTGATTGTGTTACTGCACAAATATAATGCCTTTCCCAGTCTGGGAGTACAGTGATGGTATCATAAAGGTGAGCTTCACAGAAAGCAGTTCTACCTAACAGCAATTATTCCCCATTAATGGTCCCTTGAAGGAATTTTCCTGTATTGTACTTTGGTGAGAATATTTGCTTAACAAGTTCTTTTCCATCCAAGTCAATTCTGTCATGGTGTTTGCTTTTTAAAACACTCCCTCTGTAGCCTGGGCAAAACCCCTGATACCACACTAGATCAGACTACCCATGTAGTGCAGCATAGTGTTCCTGTGGCCATCAGAGAAAGGCATAAAAAAGCCCTGAACAGGAATGTTTTGTTTTCATGTCTGTGTCTTATTTTAAAATCTAGCAGTTCCCAGGTCTTCCTAAAACAGAAACAGCTGCTTCTTAAATGAGTCTGTAGGTCTCAGCTGTATTTTTCAAGAGCTTCAAGGTCATTCTTTATTTTGCATCTTTTAAAATGATCCAAAGCTTTTTACAGACACCTGTTGTAAAGAGCACCGTGTGCAGCTTCAAGCTTCCCCCATTCTGAAAGCGAGTGGGCAGTTTGGAGAAGGAGCAGCTGTCCAGATAAATGATGACCTTCAGGGCCTGGCGACTTCCTTCGACGTGGTAGAAAACATGAGTATCTAGAGAAAAAGAGACAGAACACTAAAAACAAAAAACTGCTGGGTTTGTTAGATTGCCTAATGACATGCTACACCTCCACCATAAGATGAACAAGGGAGAGCCTTTTTGGAGAGAATGCATGCTCTGACATAATGTACTACAAAAGGTAATAGTTAGTGTGACCTAGTATGGTGTTTGATGGAAATACATATATAATATACATAATATTTAATACATAATAATTAAAATCCCATATTGTTTCCTGGCATCTCAGCCACTACACATGAAGAGAGCAGGCAAGGTGGGACCCTGGACACTGAAGAGCTGGGGATTCACCACAGGGAATGTGGTGAATTACAAACATTTGTCTGACACGGTCTCTTAGATTTATAATCATAGAGGATATTAACACATAAAACATACAAACCACCCCCCAAAAAAAAGGAGCTTCAAAGAAACAGGGAATACTCACTTGCTACAAGACTTTCATCCAGCTGCTTGAAATAGAAGGCAACTTTCTCTAGTTCAGCCAGAGTGACCTGGATGTCTTCCAGCATGATGTGCTCCTCCTTCTGTAGAGCAAAGAGCCAGACACAGACAAGTTATTATGTGGCAGGAAGCTTCCTGTTAAGGGCATGCTTTGGCTCAGGAGACATAGAGTAGAGGTTTCCATTAGGTCCATCCCAGCCAGGTAATTACCAACAGCTCTTTAACTTGTATTGACACAAGATTAACCACCCTTGGCTTGGATGTCATTTGATGTGATTCACAGAGTTTAAGGACTGAATACATTTGAAAAGAGCTCTTTCTCCAAACTTTATACCTACAAATGTGAAGAACAGCTGATCAGTTACTGCAAAATAAATATTGATACCATGCAATGTAAAGAAATAGCAGTTCCATACACAGATAGCTTGGACTGTATTTTATAAAAAACCCCACATTTAATCTACAATATTTCCAAAGCCAAAAAAATTCTTCCTTCTCTATAATGTCAGAGCCACTTGTCTTTTCAGTGACCTTTTTTTCTTGCCATTTCTACAGTAATGGCAGCTGATCTCCTGTAGCTGTGGCTCATCAGTGCAGAACTGTGCAAACGTGGCTCCTCTCCTTAGACGTGGTGCCTAACACCCCAGCACCACAGAGCTGAGGGAGGGGCTGCAGTCTGTCTGGTTGTCCCAACTCCTACAATACTTTAAATTTTCTTGCCTGTTTAGGAAATGTGTGTCCTGGCCAGCAGATGGCAGGGGACACTCAGGTCACCAAAGGCTGGGTGCTACAACCTCCCTACATGTGGCAGTGTTGTTCCAAATGTGAAGGCAGACTGGTTCCTGTAGTGTTCTTGTGTGGCAACGGGTGCAGTATTTGTGAAAAGATGAAAATGGCAGGATAAGGAATATGAGCCCTTGGTTGTCAGCAGCAGGAATCTCCAGAATTTGCTGTACTGAGAGTCTGAACATGCTGCTGGAATGAAGGGTTCTGGCTGTGCTGTGAGTGACAGAGACTCACACAGGCAAGTGTGAGCAGACCCAAGGGTGCCACAACTCTTCATCTTACCACGGTGGGGGAGAGGAGAGACTGGTAGTGCAGTAAAACTCCAGTAGCTGCTATCTGCTCCAGCCACTTCCTGCTGGCCTCTCTGCTGCTCTCCTCGTACTCCCCGTTGTTGTTGTACCGATAGTTGAGAGCAGCCAGTAGCTGCTCTGAAAAGGTGCAAACAGCAGCCACAAGAGACTGGCAGAAGATGGAATCACGTCTTAGCTGCAGCTCAGTGTCTGCCAGAGAAGGGGAGAGAAGCATAAAGAAGTCATGATTATACCTGTCCTTCATCTCACACCAACAAAGCAGTTTGTATTTGTGACCTGACACCCTCTCTTTGCTGTGTGACCTGGCTGGAGAATAAAGACAGCAGAGCTGGCAGACTTGCATGTGCCAAAACTTTCTAGTCCAGTTGACTATCTATTACTCCCTCTGCATGCTCCTTCTTCTTACTGGAAAGAGCTGTAACTCCTTAGTTACGGCCACATCTGGACTGATTCCCTTCTTTTGATGTTTACAGAAGAAAGAGAATTACTGAAAGATGGTCTCTGCCATTACTTCTCTCTTGGTCTATGAGAGATTAATCTTCCTCATCCATCTGTACTTTGTGGGCTTCCCATATGCTTAATGCATTTACTGGCTCCATCCATAGAGTACCAATTGGTTTATGTTTCCTGGGAGAATTTCCCCTCAGTAACTTTGCTTCCACAGTGCCTGCCTGTGCCAGGCAGCCACACGCTGGTCAAAGTAACCTTCTCACACTTCAGGGGATTGCAGGCCAGAGAGACACATGGACAGTGAAGAGGTTACTTCCCAGGCACCCCAGCTCCTCCAGCAGGCCCTGCAGTGCAGCAGGCTTTCCTTGGCAAGGCAGTATTCCACAGGGAAAGAGACTGAAGACATCACCTAGAGGCTTTGAAGGTCTGGATTATTTTTATAAGCACAGAACACAATAGACTGACTAATACACTCCAGGCCCTGGGTCATGTTCTCATCTTAAGGGCAACCATCCTTCTTTCCAGATGGAGAGCTGCAGGAAATGGGGCACACCTAGAGAGACACTTTGGAAGACATTACATCTGTTATCAGCAAAAACAGCCTTTATGGTCACCAGAGTGACACCACAGCCTGGTTTGGACACACTCATGGCAGGAGCTGAGAGATAACTTAGAGCCATACAAATCTCTCATCTTCATTCTATGAACATTTGAGAATCAAGTCTGGCAGTGAAATAATGACAGCCTATTCCAGTTATTTACCACCTGACTTTCAAACAAAAGGACACCCAAGAAGTGCTACAATTGCAAAAAGACTGCATTGGAAAGACCTTGCTCTGCAAGCACCATGTTTGGTACATGGTACCAGGTTTCTGATGTCCCCAGTGTATTTAGGTGCCCCCTGCACATTCAGAGTCTTGGTTTGCTCCTGGCTGTATTTCAGTAGAGACAATCCTGCAGGCCTGCTCTGCTTGGAAAGATGACAGAGTCCATGGGCTTATGGAAAACTGTGCAAGAGATCTCATTTTTGCTGCATGTTCTCATCGCAGCAGGAAACAGTAAAGGAGGGCTGTACAAAGGAAAAAATGAAGACAGTAAAAAGAAAAACAGTGCTTGTGAAACAGCAACAGCAACCAGCCAGGTAACACAAGCAGCCTCCAGTGAACTGAAATCATGCAAACAGAAGAGAATCATATCTATTACAAGGTTGGCAAAGCAGGAGAAATGTTTTCATAAAATGCCAGAGAAAAATCCCTAAATGCTAAGAAAACACGTCACATTCTGATGCATGCATGTGAAAGCACATAAAACTGTCTTAGGGACTTTTGTATGTTTGTTGTTCTTTTCCAACAAATGAAAACCCCTTACCTGTGCACTTTAACAAGGCCAAAAGCAGCTGATTCTTCCCATCTAAAAGAGTGAAGAAAAGGAATGCTGTCATCAAGATAATGCCAAGGTAGGGATGACTGCAGTTGGTTAACAGCATCCTCATTCCCCCCAGTCCCCAGCCCATGTCCATTTACTCTGTTTACTCTGGGAGTCCTCACTCACACTGACACTGTTGTGACTGAAAAGAATCAAGGTGTAAAGCAGTGAATTTTACTGTCTACATGCTCTGTGTTTACTACCATGAATTACTGGAAACAAATTGCACTGGCAGATGAATCCCTAAGGAGGCAGTTTCTGTCCTGTGCTTCACATGGCCTGTAAATATCAGCTTCATCTCCTGCTTCAGTTCAACCAGGCTGCAATAGTTCAGGATGTTGTAGTATCTGATTACCATTCATTTCAGTTTAATATACCAAGCACCTCTCTCTTCATTTTCTAAAAGGCTTTGAAAAGCACAGGGAGACAGATAAGTCTGAGATCGATCTGAATAGGCTGTGAAATAAAATCAGTGAGCAAAGATCTTTGGAATTGCTGCATAGGTGCAATGTTCCCATCCAGCACCAGGACTCTGCAAACCATAACACTCTACCTGGCCCCCTCTGGAGCCCAGGACAGACTTCTCACAAACTAAGATCAAATTATAAAATCAACTGCTAGACTTGATTAGATAAAGATCTTTTCTCCCTGAAGCCCATAACCAATTTTCCCTTGTTTACAGACCTTCCACGTGTTTCTGGATGAGTTCCACCAGGTTCCTGATGCGCAGGGGGAGGTTCCATGGGTCCTCCTGGATGCTGCCTTGGATGTTATTCCGGCACCTCACGGTGGTTTCTTCCTTCTGCTTAAATTCTGGAAAACAGGGACTGGGTCAGCCCTAAGGAAATGCTACATAGCTACGAGTGGCTTATGAGTTGTATTGTAAATAGCTGAAAGCAGAGACACAGTACCAATAGCAGGAACTGTGAATCAAAAAGGTTCTTAAAAAACTGACACAGAGGGAAAAGACTCTTCCTACACTCCCACTATCAGCAGCCTCCAGCTCTGTGTTTTCAGACTGTGGACCTGTGTGCCATGCACAGTGCAGGGAGCTCTGCCCCACTCTCCAGACATCTCCAGGCTCTGGCTGTGCAGAATCACATCAACTGTTTGGCTGCAGCTGCCACATCTCATCATACTGGTGAGAAGTTCTGAAATGTTCTGCTTTCTTTCACCTGATGGAAGCTAATTATTTAATTAGAGACTCCATGACTTAGCTATGTAGCTAAGCCAAATATGCCACTGTTGGTGATAAAATATAAATATCTGTCTGCATAAGCAGACAGGGAAACACAGAAAAATTGTGACAATTAACTCTTTTGGACAGGAACAGGGGAGCACTCCAATGTCAATCCACCACCAGAAGGTGCCTGTGGCAGCTATTAAACAGACACTTGTAGCCCAGAATTCCAGCTGAGGGTAATCAGGGCTTGCCTACTCCTCAGTGTGATGAGAGTGGAATCATCAGTTAACTAAAAGATCTTCTCTAGCTAATTAATCTAGTTTCAATAAATGAGACTCTGTTTAAGTAAAATAAAATAGAGGAAGTGTCTGTTATTTCTTCACTTAATTCGTGGAAAGACTAACATTCTACACAAATGTGAATGTGTTTGTAGAGATGAGTTCATGCGAGAGAATTTCACAGGAGTTACTTCTGGAGTCAGATAAAAAAGAGCAGGAAAAGCTCCCTAGTTCTAGAGCTTGCCACTGTAACTAAAACCAAGAGCCTTTCAGAAGCTGGAGTGTGACTGCATCACCTGAGGTACAGCAGGAATGGTAGGAAACATTTCAGATTTTAAGTGGGAAAGGAAGTGTAGCAACTGTTCAAAAAATAAAGTTCTATTTCAGGGCAAGAAGAAACCACATCCTGAGCCCCAAACCCATTAAGACTAAAGTCTCATCCTGCTCCCAGAGGAGAAAGAAAACACAATATCATCTGTTTGCTCTCCATGGAATCAGTTAAGTGAGTGCCACGTGAGGATGAGTTTACTCTGCCAATTATCCATCTGAAGCAAAGCAGAGTAAGTCATTAAGCAAACTCAGGCAGAACCTTTTAGTGCCTTGGATCTGCCAGTGGTCAGCTCCTCATCAGCTTATCAGAGCACCCATTCACCTTTTATCTGACCTAGCCCTACTTTGTACCCTTTGAGATATGTTCACATCAAAGCAAGGATCTGGAAACTTCTGAAAGAGCTGTGAGGATTCAGCAGCACATCACAAAACAGTGTTGTGTGTGTTCAGGAGCAATTCACATGAAATGGCCTCTTAAAGATGCAAAAGTTCAGCGGTCAGACATGGAACCTGCATGACTGTGGAGCCAAGGAACTCTGTGTGGCCAGAGAGTGTATGTGCAGTCATGTTAAGCTCTTAGGAAATCACATTATTAAATGCAATCAACCTGTTTCTTTACCTTGCAAACTGTGGTCCATTGGAAAGTGCTTGGTTTCTTCAAAAGCTTTAATTATTCTTGGTCCTTTTAGAAGTGCATTGATTGCATCAACCTACAATTGGAATGATACCCATCGGTGCCAGTGAGACTTGCAGAAGAAAATCTGAACAGAACTCTTGTAGGAAAATGCCAAAGCCATTACACTATTTGTATTTTGGAACGACTGACAAATAGAAGTAGGACTTTGTAGCCATGAACTGCCCTCAAGAGCCTCTCACATCTAATACAGCATTTTGCACAATGATGATCTGCTTGCTGGTAAGAGAATACAAACAATGCTCCAGTGTCACACATCTAAAGACATCTGCAGGCTAAACACGGCAGAACCCTCCTGAAATCTATAAATGTCATACATTTACATCATACAAAGTGTCAGAAGTTTGTTCAACCTTTTCTTTTTCTCATGAAAGCTTTTTCCCCTTAGCCTCATGCCACAGATAAGCCTTGCTTAAATCACGTGAGACAACTTGAATGTGGTCAAATTTATTCCTCAAACAGTCCTATGATAGGCTTGCTTACACTGTACCCCAAAATCTTGATAATTTGCCTTCCTCAAAATATGATTTTGTAACACAGACTAGTACTTCCAAGTTCTTGCACTGACGTTGTTAAAGAGAAAGCAATCCTGTGTAAGAATAATGCTTTACATACCTGGTTAAAAAGGTGTTCCAAGCAGCCATGAAGTTTGTCTTGCTTGTCTAAAGAAATCCTCATATCACTGGGAAGCTCATCTCCTAATAAAGGAGAGATGAAAAGCTTTTAACTTAAAAACATAATCTGTGATGAGGCTGCAGAAGACACGGGCACGCCTTCACTCTGGGAGCTGTGGGTGAACAATGATTTGCTGCTTTATCTCCAACTCTTAGATCAAAATACTCATTATTTTCCTATAATGAAAGTGGTCCAGTATCCAAAGAAACTTGTCCCTGCCTAACACCTCTCCCAGCTTCCAAATTAACTGTGGTTTATTAGAAAAAAGCAGATCTCTGTCTTTACATTCTTGTGATTAGTTTTGAGGAAACCACATTTGCCACTTAAATATGCAAGTGCTTACAGTGAGCACAGACTTAGCAGCTGTGCTGAGGGTCCAGCCTGTGCCCCTCCTGTCCCACACACACTCACCTGAGCCCATCTCATCACTGCCCAGGTAGGAGCTGTTGCTCCTCACGCTGGTGTAGGACAGCACAGAGTCCCTGTTGCTGTTGCACTCACTGCAAAGGAAAGCAAAGAGGGGGTTGGACAGAGGCTGGCCTCACACCCAGGCCCTGGCACAGGCATTTGCACCTGACTGGCACTGCCTCCCCAAACCTAATTCTGATCCACATATGCAAATGAAAAGCTAATGAGATGCACAGGAGCCATGGAGTGCCACAGGATGGCTTTTCCCATTTGTAGTGGCCACTGAACACCAAATGTATGGCTCTGATTCTGTGAGTCATGGAAAGGCCCCACCTTCACTGGGTCACATCACCCAACTTCCCTGTGGGCACAGAGTAGGGGACAAAGAATTAAAATCTGTGAGACTGCAGCTTCACTAAACATTTGCTACCAATTCTCAGGATATTACAGCATCCAAATCCAGCACACAGGGAGGCTGCAGATCCCTGGAGATGGGAGAGGAAATAAAGGAATCTCTATCATCAGAGAACCAGCACTGCAGATCCTAAAACTATGTCAGCAAGCAGAGGAGTCACGAGATTCAGCTTCACCCTGGCTCGGGCACACCTGGGAAATTCTAGTGTGAATCTCTCTTTAAAGTTCACTTTACACTAACTATAACTTAATGAAAGTAATCAAAAAGGCTGTCCCCTTCCAATGAAACCCACAGGTTTTAATGGTACAAGCCCAAATTAAAACTTACAAAACTCTCCACAGTCTCTCCCTCTGATTTTATTTTAGACTGACATGAGGGGAAAATGTGAGCAACTGGAAGAACTCTAATTGGGGTCCTTGCTGTCCTTTGTTAAAGATAGTATCAAAGAAATCTGTTTTTTCTCAAGATTAACACTCATGGCAACTACTCTGCAGCACAAACCCTTATGACTTACACTCCAAATGATCCCAGAGAAATCAGCATGGGAATGCAAACAAGGTATTTTCTTATCTATCATTTGCTTGGGTTTGTATCTCCTCAATAGTTCTCCAAATCAAAACCCACCCAAATTTTATCCCCCCTTGAGCAACTATTAGCTGTAATATGCTTAATTCTCTGTCTCTGTTTAATAAAGGTAAGACAGAATAATGTTTCTCATCTTGCATTTATGCATAGAACTTAGGAATAAGTGACAAATCCACAGAGACTGGTTATGCTGTCACTTTGTTACCCAGAATAGATTAGCCTCAATTACAGAAATTTAAATTAAACAGGGATATCTATTAATAGTGAAAGAAATACAGCATGTTTCACTCAGAAAGCCTCAGAGCACATGTGCCTATTGAAATGTCACAAATGCCCCAGATCTCAGCACTGGAAGTGTTGGTTCTATTTCTTTACTGACTTTGTATTTGCTGTCCTTTGAAACAATCAATACTGACCTGGACAAGACCCTGAGGAAGCAGTCTCATTGGCCTTGTCCTGGGCAAGAGAAGGATCATGTTGCCTCCAGAGACCCCTTTCAACACCAACTGCTCCCTTTCTGCCAGTCCTGCATGGATGGAATTATTGCTACAGGCAGCAGATCCCAGCAACAGCAAGTAAAGCACCAGGACTGCAGCAGGGACATTTCAAAGACCCATCATTCACTCAGGCCCCTGTAATCCTCCCAGCTCTAGGGCCTTACTAGAAATGTAAAAATGGCCAGTTAAGCATGTTAAATTGCAGTGGTCAGAGATGGCTACAACTTGTTATTTCTTCTGAAGTTGTTTCCACTTGTTTCCTCCCAAAAAAGACAGATTTGGAGTGTGAGAAATTTCTTTTGGTAGCAAATATTCCTGGAGAACCAACAATCATGTTCCCAAAAAAAGATTTTGAGACATCTGAATAAACATTTTCATTTGTGGTTTCAAAGGCCCATTAAAATAAAAGACTTAATGTCCACTTCTGTTTCTCAGTGTCTTAGACTTTTGGGAAAACTGGTTGCAGAACTGAATGGAAACATCCCTTTACAATAGCAGCTGGGCTTCTGTAGTTTCTAGCTACAGGACACAGAAAGGGAGTCACACTAGACCTATTTAATTTTATTCAGCTTTCTAGAAGTTTTAGTATTGTGACATTGGTTTTTTGCTGTGTGGGTCATCATGGTAAAAACTGTAATGATAATAACACTTTACTAAGTGAATAGTGGATAACTGACTGACTGGAAAACGACCTGCTTGTTGGATCCATACCTGAATTAGAACCTTGAAACATTAAATTAGTAAGGAAAAAGTGTTACAATCTTTAGAGTAACCTGTAGGAGTCTCTGAAACTCAGTGTGTCGTGTCCAGAGTCTTCCTGGTCCTCCTCAGAAACTTTGAAACAGACCTTCTTGATTCCACCGTGCTCAGCTTTGTCAGGATCACTCTCTTCTGTTCCCAGGGAAGGTGGAGGTGTCTCCTCAGCAGATGGTGGCTCACAGGCAACACCTTCTGTAGGTTCAGTTATGGTGGACAAAAGCCTGCACAAGTACAACACACAGCTCTCAGTCTCACGGACGAGTATTGTGATCAAGGCTAAAGCTGGCTTTGTGAAATCAGAAGCAAACGTGGGAGCACTTACACAAACTACTTCTTAACATCTGATCTAAACCTCCTGCCAGTGTGAAGCCATTTCCCCTCGTCCTGTCACTCCAGGCCCTCATAAATAATCTCTCTCCATCTTTCTGTAGCTCCCCTCAGGTCCTGGAAGGCCACACCGAGGCCATCCCAAAGCCTTCTCTTCTCCAGGCATGACAATCCTAATTCCCTCAGCTTCCCTCAGAGCAGAGGGGCTCCATCCCCCTGATATCACCCGTGGCCTCCTCTGGACTGGCTCCAACAGGCTGATGCTCTTCCTGTGCCGGACCCCAGAGCTGGAGGCAGCAAAGCAGGGAATTAATTCCTGGATCTGCTTTTTTGTGTGAGGGGCTCTTGTGTCACCTGTGGAACTGTCTTCAGCTCACCCCAGGAGTTTTCTCCCTTCCACTCTCGTGACTGTCCCCCTGGAGGAGGCGGAGCTGCCAGCGGGGCTCGGACATGACAGTGCACCACGGGCTGGTCCCCCACAGCTGGCACAGCTGGCACAGCTGGCACAGCTGGCACAGCTGGCACTGGCTGTGATCAGCTCGGGGCAGTTTATGGCCTCCTTCCACTCAAGGTCACCCTTGCAGCCCCTGCTACTGAAACCCTGCCTGCCATGCACAACACACAGATATGCTGCTCTGTCTTTCATTGCTGCTACCAGGACTCATGCTGAGAGAGAGAGAAAGACAAAAAGAGGAAAGGAAACCACAGGTGTCAGAGAGAAACCTGCCTTAAATCTCCAGTTTTGCTTAGTCTGCCTTATGACAGACAAAAGCTCAAGGGTAGGGACTATGTCTAGACTGGATTCCAAAACTGCTCTTGACATGCAATAGAGTCTTATTTTTGAATATACAGTAAGCAAAACATTGAACTTTTTAGGAGCAAAAGGCAATAATACAAACACTGGTGGATGTACACAAGAGTAGATCTGACCCAGACAGCAAAGAGCTGTCACACAATCACAGAATATTCTGAGTTGGAAGGGATCCACAGGGACCATCATGCAAAGGCAGGTGTGACATGGTGGGTAAAGAGGCTGACAGCTGGGGCCACCAGCACAATGTGTGTTCTGCACCTAATGCTTCAGTGTTACCAGAATTTGTCTCTCCAGTGCACACAGGACTCTGTACTCACTTATTTATCTGAATGACATATTGCTTCATTTCCTTCACTGCAATGTCAAGTTTGTTAAAAAGGTGCAAGTATGAGTCCTGCATCTCCCAATCTTCCTGTTTCAGCAGAAAACTGAGTCCCCTTTCTTCCTTAATTGTTCCTCCATTCTGCTGGCCAAAGCTACCATCAGGATCTCCATCTTCTGGGGTCAGACATCTCCAGGATGGTGCAGCCATAGTGGTGATGCAGTGTTGAGTATATGAGACTGGATTTAAGGTACCTACTAAACATCAGAGGATCTAGTTAGTGTGGCTCTTGTGACCTTCCCCACCCTGTGCCAATGATGATAGTTTAGGATAGGTGGAATTTTAACAGGAAAAACTAAAATTTCACAAAACTATTTTTATATAATTCTATGGCAAAAACATTCTGAGGAAAAAAAATTGTTTGGGTTTTTTTTCTCCTGACTAGATGTTTTGCATTTACTGCAGTTCAGAAAAAGGTTAAATTATGGAAGCAAAGACAGCAACTGTCCACACATATATTCATACAGACAACCTGGAGAGTATCTAAAAGCATTTGTTGAAAAGTTAAAGAATTTGAGTTGTCAGGAGTTAGTGTGTTTTTACTATCCCAGCTCTACAAACACTTACACACATTTACAAAGAAATAGGGTTCTGTCCTTACAGAAGATAAATGAATTCTTTTTCGTTTAGAAATGCTGACAGTTTTGGTGAGGTACTTTGTTAACCACCTTAGCTCACATTAAAAATACTATGGGATTTCAGAGTTATTATCTCCAAGCATCTTTATTGACCTCAATTTGCATAGTCAGGGCCATTGTTCAGAAGATTGGTTAGTCGGCACTTCCCTCTTCCACACATTCCTGCACTCTGACCTTCACGAGGCAATGAATCAGAAGCACATCACATGAGATCATGATAAAGAAATGCTGACCTCAACCAACCAGGCTGTAGGACAGAAAATAGATCCCTTGACAGAACAGAATGCATGGAATTTCAAGCCCAATGCATGGAATTTATTTAGTAATGACAAAAGAAAACAGCACTATGTGATTGACTCCTGCTGTCTCCCTGCCTGCAGTCTCTCCTCTGGTTCACTTGGAGCCAGGAAGGCACCTCTGCTGAAGGCAAGAGTGCTCCAGTTTGCTGGATTACTGAGAGATGCCCCCACTGCTCAGCTGGTGAAAGCACCTGACCTGAAGCCTCTCTGTGCTTAAAGGCATCACTGCTGGGAAATAGAGGGAGGCTTTTATTTTACGAGAAAATTTTAAAGGGGAAAAAATGGCAAGACTGCTTTTCCTTGGAACTTATTTTGACCTTGCTGAGCAGTGGAAACCCCCAACTTTTTATTGCAGACAAGATCAGTGTGATCTGGAAGTGAATTCCCACCTTGTTCTGGATCAAGGCCAATGATGGAGGGCTTCCGTCCGATGCGGATGCTGAAGGACCTGCCTGCTGAGGTGGAGCTCTTGGGGTATGACACCTCCATGAGGTTCATGTGGCAGTTGGTGGGGCAGAAATCCATGCTGCCCAGGGAATGTGCTTCCAGGACAGCTTGTTTGAAGCCTGGGCTCACCTTTGTTTTCAATTCATCTGCAAACTGGGAGGAACAAAGCAGGTGTGTGCCACTTCACTTTCAAAAAATTACGATGCAATACAGACAATCTTTTCTGTTCCTGCTTCCTATTCCAGAAAACCAGAAATCCAGATTTCTGCTGCAGCTGGACTAACACACTAAAAAAAGATTCATAAAACAACAAATTAAAGCAACTAACTATACCTTGTCCCATTCCCTGTTCAAACAGCTCAGGTAACTGCACAAAAAAAGTACACACATTTTGTTTACACTACAATACACCATGTTCATGTTAAATAAGACATGAATCATTCTGTTGTCATATTTATTCATTAATATGGTGGAAATGAACCTGCAATAATATGTTATAACCCACAGCTCTGACAAGCAGAAAGGAGTGATTAACAGACAAGGTCTTTTTGACTCAAAACTTGCAATTTTCAGGACACCCACCTTGGAAGCTGTTTGCATTCATTCATACAGAATACTAAGACCCACTTATCACACAGAAGAATCAGCTTTTGACTTCACCAATAACCAGTTCTGTGGTACCTCTTGGTAGCTCATGATCCTCCTGCTGATGCTTTCCAGCTTGGTGTCACACATCTGCAGGAACTCATACTGGGGCATGGTGGCCACAGCACTGCTCAGGGAGATGAGTCTCTTGCAGTTCCTGACAAAGTGATTGTCCTCTGCAGCAAAGGCCTCTAAAATCTAAACAAAAAGATGGGATGTCAATGACTTGACAATGAGGGAAAATAGTTTTCTTCCACTGAGGGAGTAACAAAGTCCCATGGCTGAATAAAGCTGCCTCCAGAACAAGCTGCCTCTATTACTGCGACAGAAACATTTACTACAAGCTCATTTTTGTCACGGACAATGAGGGCACTCAGTGCTCTGCTGCCTTCTGATGGCAGCAGTTCTGACTGATTCCTTTAGCAGCCCATCCAGCCTGTCAGAAGGGAAAAAGCTGCTTGATTTTTGTCCAAGGTAAAGCAAATTCCTGCTTGAAAAGATTAATCTGGAGTATCAGCAGAGTGTGTGACCAGGCAGAGAAAGGGAGAATTCCATGGCTGATGGCTCCCCTCCCTCTGCCTCCACAGCTCAGCTCCTGGAAGCATGTGCTGACCTGCCCACACCAAAGGAGCTGCTGTGACCCAGTGTGTTCTAATGAACAAAACTCCAAGCAGGGATGAGAGGACCAAGTGTGACCTGACCCAAAGAGCCAAGAATAAGCTGTGTTATTGGCTTCCCATTGTGTTCAGGAATGAAGCTGACCATGCAATTTTCTGGTACCTTTGCAGTGAGACTGAAGCAGCCTTTTGGTTCCACAATTTTCTCCAGGACAAAGGATTTGATGCCTGCACTGCTGACATACTCATACACCACCCCGTGCTCCAGGTGGGTGTTATCCACAGTCAGGCTGATGAGAGGAGTTTCTTCCCCAGAGACCAGTGCAGAGCTGGTGGTCTGTGGTGCCTGGGCTGGAACACAAGTAAGTCATTAGAAGTATGTGGCAGCACATGTGAACACAGGCCTGCCCAGGGAAGAGAAACCTGCTGAGAATCATTAAATGCAAAGACAGAAAGAACTAGAGACTGGGAGAGTATTCCAAGGAAGACATTTGCTGCTAGCAACTAATGGAGACAGTGACAGAGGCTTAGATAATCCACATGCTCCAATGTCCACTCTGATGTTCTTCCATGTGTGCATGCTCAGGACACTCTTCTAGTTCTGTTCACAGACCTGAACACAAGCTTTCAAAGGGAAGTGAAGTCTGTTAATCTCCAAATCCTGTTGCTTGCAATGACCCTCTGGAAGACAGACATCAGGGAGGGATGGGGTGAAGAGGCATCATTTTTTACACACAGCAATGCTGCTGTCACTGCAGAACATATCCAAGTTACAGTCAGATTGAGATTTCCCAGAGAACTGCTCACATGCCTCTGCCAGGAACTGCTCCAGCTGTTGCACCATGGAGCTGCCCTGTCAGACCATTAGATTACCAGGCCTTAGATGGGATCCACAGAGATGTGCATCTGCTCCTGCAGAGGTTGCCAATGGCATCCAGAGATTCCAGGCTCAGTCCTTTGGATTTAATCTTGCTTCAGCATACTCTCCCAACATCTACCTTTCCAAATAACCTCTCAGAGTAAAACCCACACCTTTTGCTGACATAGTGGTAACAGGCTTTGAAAACTTGTTCCAACTCAAGTAATTCAAAGTAATTTAACATCTTAATCTTCAATCTAAGACAACAGAAAACACTGATTATTTTAGGTGGACTTAATTGCAGGCCTCCCCTCTCCATCAGCTACTGCCCATAAATTCCTGGTTTGCAGGAGCTACCAAAAGATTCCAAGAATGCTGAGCCTCTTCTTCCCTGGAACTGGCTCTCTTGTGAAGAACAGAGAGTCACAGTGGCAAGATTTCAAAGTGTACCTCAAGTTTTTCTTCCCCTAAATAAACTGCAGCATATGAGTTCTTCCTCTGGCAGACCCCATTTTATTACAAAGCTTTACTAAGAGATATTCTCCACTAATAATTACACTCTGTATTTCTACTGCTGTTCTTCTTTTGGAAGCCCCTGAATTGTCCTTAGGTTTCCTTCTCCTGTGAGAATCTTTACCTGACTCCTGTGGGCTGTTTTGAAAGGGATCCAGTTCTACAGCTCCTTCCAGTGCAGGATGGTCTTTGCTGGAGCCAGGGTGGCTGCCATTCACATATGCAGGGGATGCTGCTTGTTGAACTCTGTCCTCTTCAGCATCTTCATGTGTTCTGTACACCCACTGGTACAACCCCTTTCAAGAGACACAGGCTTCAGGAATGAACTCACTAAAAATGCCCAATCCCCAAATGTTTGGATTATAAAAGTGAATCTAGCTACCAATTCTAGATCTTCCCAGTTGGCTGAAATACCAACATTCCCCCAGCTTTCCCCTGAGCTTCAGTGATCATAAAATCTAGATCAATATCTGGGTGAACTTCTAGTATTAGCAGCACTAAATAACTTATGCACTGCAATATAACTTATGTACTGGATGCAGTGTGTGCATGAATTGGCTTCCATGTTATCTGTAGGTGCTTTGCAGCTATAGGCAAATGCAACGCGGTCCCTCCGTGAGAGCAGAACCCTGGCAAGGGAGGACATGAGCAAAAAGAAATGTGTAGATGTTCTTTTGCTGAATATTTAGTGAGCATAAAAGCAGAGGAAAAGGGGAAGGCAGAAGAAGGGCAGGAATTAATGTCCTTCCTCTGAGGTTTTGAGTTCATACCAGTGCTTCCTGTTGTCTGGATCTGTAGGCTGTGAAGTGCTCCAGAACTTCCATATAATTTCCATGTGTTGCATGCACCCCATTAACTTTCAAAATACACTGCCCTGGATGAAGGCCAACAGCTGCAGCCTCAGATCCTGAAAAATAACAGCAGAGAAGTTAGACAGAAACGCCATCTGCCTGTGGAAGAGAACACTGGAAAGTTTGCAAAGGGTTTCTGGTTAAAAAGAGTAAGAAGAGCTGGGTGAATGCTGTCCTGCCTTTGCTGCTCAGTCCTTAGTCCAACAGCATTATTTTATCCTTTCTGTTTTCAGTAGTGCTGGGAAAAACACTCTTAGATCTACACACATTCATACTAGAAATTGAAATTCCTGTGGGGAATCATTTGGGATTCTCAGATGATTTTCTTTTAACCTTATGATTCCATTAGCTGGGGTCTTGCTTAAATGTAAACTGTTACATGTGTTGTAGCTTCTTGCACTTGGCAGATACAGAACACTTGCAGGTTACACAATCTGCCACAGAAAAAGTCTGTGATGTACTTCAGGCTGCAGGAAATCTAGAATGCAATAACCAACTTCAATGGATTTACTCCAAATTCACATGAACAAGACTGATTCCCAAATTTTGCTCCTAGAAATCTACAGTTAAGGTGATTAATTTTTAAAGCACTTTTTTAAATGCAATTTGTCTTTTGTTGGCAAAAAAAAAATCCTCGAAGAGGAGAATCTTCCCCAGCTGGCACTTCCAGCTTGCACTACAACCTGTGAAAAAGTGGTTCTAGGTGGTGTGATGCAAGGGAGCAACAAATGTGTGTCCCTGGGAATGGTGTCTCTGGGTGTGGCCTGGGTATTCACTGCACTCATTGCAGACACATATTTGTTCAGAAGGAAGCACTGTCTGTCTAAAAGGCCCTATTTTCTGCATCTGCAAAGCTGTGCTTTGTAGCTCAGTAAACACTTCAGAGAAGAAGTAATAAGTATCTGTCAAACTGTGTTTTCTCCTTTCTAAAAGATGAAGGAAAGCAGTTTCTATTTTCTGTGCTAATTTGTAGCAGTATAAGCCAATGTAAAAGGAGAAATAGTCTCCAAGTGTGATGTTCAGATGATGTTATGACCTGTCTCCCAACCTGCTGATCCTGCAGCACCTTCAGAACCCAGGGACCCAAACTGTGGCTGAGTACAGGAAAAAATACTGAGGAAGCAGCAGACACCATTACCTCCCAAGATTTTCTCAATCACCTCAGTTTTATGTTTCTGATCCCTGTGGCTGTAAAGCTGGGTCTTGTTAGTGTCAGAAGAAAACAGGGCAGGGTCACTAAGCAAGCACATTTCTGGCTTGCCAGAGCTGGAGTGATGCTGCTTTCTTAAGAATCTTTCCAAGGTACTGTGGACTGCAGTATCCAAGTTTCTTCCACTGCAGAATTCAAGTATTCCTTATTTTGAGTTGATGGGATTAGAGGCCCAACACTCAGTTCACAGGGGTGATACTGTCTCAGAATGTAAGAATGTACTAAGATTCCTGAGGCAGGAACTCTCTCTGTCCTCCTGTTATATGGGAGTGACTCTGTGACAGATTCTTCTCTTTAGTGACCATCTGTCACTGAGGCCACTAAAGTCAGAACCTGTATAGAACAAGTTGGGCAATGAAACCTGCATCTACCTTCATGGATAGACACACACACCCCCCCCTGTATATACATTTAGCTGTGCTCCCAGCTTAACTGTACCACAAACTTTCTACTCACCCCTCCCCACTGCGTGGACATATGGTGGTGCTGCCCCCCGGAGCTGAAAGCAAAGTGCTTCAGGACAGTCTGGGATTTTAATAATCCTGCAGATAAATCAAAGAGAAGAGAAAGTAGGATTTTAAGTTAGACTGCCAGAGCCCTGGGCAGTTCTAACAGCATCTCTCCCTGGCATTCACAAGTGGGTTTGGATGAAAGAAAGCATCTGTTCATAAATAAATAACAAAAAAACAGACCTGAAAAAAATCATCCACTCCATCTTCAATCTCCAAGGCAGATGGGAGGTTCTATTTGTTAACTAAAATCTGGCACTCCTTAATTTATTATGTCTTCAAGTGAATAACACCTGACAGTAACTTTCTATTCACTTCCTCTGCTAGGCACACTTCAGTGCAGCTGTGCTGACTTAAACTATTCCATTAAAAATAAAAAAATAGGCTGGTGGAAACATGCTGGACTAGAATTCACCATCAAATGCTCACTGAGACATTCAATGCCATGGCACTTTCTGGGATAACAGAATCTAACAATGCACAAGGCACTAACATGTTCAAGTCTCATTATAATAATAATAGACTAAAAAACTGTAAGGGCTGATATTGTTAGACTCATCCAAAAATAAGTCAAGCTTTAGTGGGGTGGAAATTGTTTTCTCTGGCACAAATATTAAGAGTCTGAGAAGCTTCACAGAATGACAATCCTTGTGATTCAGTTCTGTTTGTCCACAAGGAAGCCAAAATTTTCCTGCACTACAAAGACAATACATCCCAACCTCTTCCAGCAGCCCAAGGGTCATCATTAAACACAAGCCATGACTCTCATATCTCTCATTTCTGCCATTTGTTCTCCTATTGAGCAGCAAAGTGTTCACAGAGGTTTTACTGCTCCTGTAGAAAGTATTACCCAGTAACTGACATTTCTCTTTTCTGTCTGCCCATCTTGGCACTTACTCTTTTGATTTGGTGGCCACCAGAAGCCTGAGTGGCCTTCGTGAGCAGAAGGACTGGGTCAGGATGGTTTCCACTTCTGAAAATGGGCGTAGGAACACTAAATCCTCATTGATGGAGTAGATTTTTCTTCCTGCCTGAAGGCCAGCCATCTGCAAATGGAGAAGCACCACAGAGCACTTGGGTCATTGGCAGCACCTCTGCAAGCTCAGGTTCAACTGTTCCTACGTGTGGCCATTCCCAGGATTACTGTTGTACAGGTTACCCCATGAACAGTGTTGGTTCATCAAGCCATTTGTCACTCCCCTTAAAGGAGTTTGCTTCTCTGCTTTTACAGAAAACAAGGAAATTTCACCTCTATCTTTATAAATGTGCCACTGCACAGGTGTATCTTTGCAATGGATATATCTTTGTACCTCTCTGCTACCATCTCTCAAGGCACTATTAAAAAAGGAGATGATAAAAAAACAAGGGGTGGGGAGACACAACTCAAAACTGGGGGACTATAATAGACTGGCTGTGATAGTGAGACACAGGAATGGGACTTCCCACCCCTCACAGCTCAGGCACAGGAGCCAAGGACAGTTCTCAGCTGTTGGCCTTGCAAAACCAACCCCCACACAGCCACAGCAGTGAGTGTAACCCGTTTCTAAGTGGTGGCAAAAATTTGTCTCTGCTTTAACAATTTTTAAACACATTTTGGAAACTGCTTCTGGCATAGGCAAATCTAACAGATCCCTTATCAAGGATACTAAAGTCCCCTGGTGACACCAAAACATGGGACCATTTACAGAAACACCTTCTTATCACAGGAGTTGTGGAAGACAGACAATTTTCTATTTGCTGCCTTTAAAATGAAACATTTTAAAAAGGTGGTTTGTGTCTTTTCCAGGTATTAAAACACTTTAGACACCAAAATGCCAATTCCAGGTCCCACCTCTGCAGAAGAGCCTCGTCGAACCGACTTCACCACAATCACTTTGTTCTTTTCTTCCACATCAAATCCATAGTCATCCTCTTCTGGTAAAATCTGGAACAGAGCACGAGGGAATCCTTCAGAAATATGGAGTTTGCTGAAAGCTCAGGAATGGAGATGAGAAACTCGACTTCCCACTGCAAGCCACAGCTGGGGTGGACTCGTACGTCTCAAGGCTGAAGGAGACTGCCAGGTCATTGGTCTCATCCCCTCTCTGTAAAAAAGGTTTTCCCAACACCCACCCTAAGCCTCCCCTGTCTCAGCCTAAGGCTGTGTCCTCTTCTTCTGCCACTGGCAGCCTGAGAGAAGAGACCGACCCCTGCCTGGCTCCAACCTCCTCTCAGGGAGCTGTGGAGAGCAATAGGTCACCCCTGAGCCTCCTCTGCTCCAGGCTGAGCTCCTCCACCACATCAACACTGGTGCCTGCTAAGGCATCTCCATCTCCCAGCCTGCTTCCAGACTGACAAGTTGCATCTCTGAGTCTCCTGTTTCCCTGAGACCTACCAGAGACAGGCAGGAAGTTACACACACTTGCACGTGGGTGTGTTTGTGTGGGAGCTCCCAGTGCAGGAGGATGGGTCTCATGCTACAGAAAGGGACAAGATAAGGGTTCCCCTTGCTACAAGCACCAGCTACACAGTCTGTCCACATGGACAAGCCAGAGCTACAGAAGCTGGAGCTCTAAAGCAAAGCAGATCAAGAAGTAGTTGCATTTATGCAGTGAAGAAAAATGCAGATACAGGTCCAACTGCCCATTTTAATTCTACCCTGCCATAATTTTCCTCTCAATCTCCTCTAGTATAAAACAGTACCAGTTTCACAGAAACATCCAGGTTTGCATTAACATATTTCTTACCAGAATACTCTTTCCCAGGATGTTCTCCACGAGCTTGAAGTCATTACGTAACTGTTTGCTCTTGGAACTGGTTCCCTCCATCTCCTCATCAGCATAAAAGCGGAAATACAAGGATTCATCCTTAAACTCACTTTTCTCCAGGACTGGAAACAACATACATGAAATATGTATGTACATTTACACAGACAGAGAGAAACAAAAAAGGAAGTTGAAGGAAATCCTAAATCTTTCCCCAGCCTTTACAGAATACAGACCAGATACATCCCCATCAGTCATAAATACTCAGGGCTGCTGTATTTTTAAGTTAATACTGTATTTCAGGGCAATACTTTTCTTCACAGAGCATAGTAGGTCATGACATGATGTGACCTCTCTGGCATGCAGAATGTACATAAACCACAAAAGATCCTCTTGGAAGGAAGATCTACTCAAAATCTCATGCTTCATTCCCCGTTAAAATGAATATGGTAAAACTATAAAAGGAGCAAAGACGGGTAAAGTGGCTCTTTAAAAGCATGTAAGATGTTCACACAGACTAGGGCTCTTCAACCTAAAAGAAACTCAGGTAATCTGACTGAAGGATGACATCCTTCCCTTGGCTGGGGAAAGCACATTACCATGATGCATGAAGCCATTATTGCAGAGTCCCACTCCCAGAGCCACAGCCTCCTCCCGGGTCTGACAGTCTCCCTAGAAACAAGAGGAGAAATATTACATGTCACATGGTTTCCTAAGCTGAATTATCAGTCTTATTGATGTAGAAGGATGACAAATGCAATTGCAGGAAACAGCTCTGAAAGACAACATCCCTGGCTGTCTCATTCTCACTCACACCAACCCCACTGTATGTCACTTTGACAGAACAGGGCTTAATGGGATTGTGAATCAGACCATAATTGAAGACAAAACCAGGACATGTAGCTGACTCTGGTGAGGAACAACATGGCCCACTCTCACTTCAGACAGCTTTACACTATCAAAGCTGTATTTTCAATTCCCCTGTAATTACAAGGTAAATGTGGGGCAACTACAATTTCTAAAGGCAACAGTGCAGTTGTTGGTGTAAACCTCTAGATTCATTTTTCAGTAATATTGTGCTAGATTAAATGAGATCAACAATAGTTTAGACCTCTTCCCAAAACCACAGGAAATAGAAAATATCCCCAAGAATAGCCACTCCTAGTGCTAGCAAAGCTTTCTTCCTCTTTATGATGCAAATAACAAGTTTTCACCAAATGAAAAGTAACAGAAAGCATAAGATTATAAATTCAGAGAATCAGAATGTGTTTAATTATGTTGTAATATTGTCTAGATAAATGTGTTGTATTTACTTTTAAACAGAACTGAAAAATTAAGCTCCTTATCTAAGACAGCAGTATCTTGAACTGTTCCTACCTGTGCAACAAGCCAGTCCACGAGTTTACTTGCAGGGATTACTGATTTGTAGGTCTTTAGGTGGTAATCACGGTCTCTAATTAGAAAAGAGAATTCAGGGAAAATCAGGACAAAAAGGAACACATCCCTTCCATCCTCTAGACCTATATATATATATATACACACACTATGATGACCTACTATTAATAAGAGGCAGATATGATTCTTCTCTGGAAGAAAGGCCTACATTTTAAACTTTTCTAACAACCTGAGTTCAGAAGATACTTCAGATCAACATGGAGCAGTGGCATTTCACATTTCTGTACATGTTGTTTCAAGCCATCTTCAGGGAGCTCACATTCCTGTCACAGGCAACCAGGAGATTCTTTTCAGGGTTCCTGAGTTGCTGCTGTAACTCAGGTAAGTATATTGCCACCATCAGTTGCCTTAAAAAAATCACATTCTTCTGCTGGAAATCATCTTCCAGTTTCCATCTGAAAGCCATTCCTGTCCAGTTCTCACCTTTTGCCTCAGTGCCAATCCCATCTATAACCTGCAGTAGCTCCTCTCTGGTGTCTGCTCAGCAGAGTATCCAGAGACAGGGACCAACCCCTTCCCTCTGTGCCCTCCTTATGTCGGGCACTTTCAGCCTGCTCTCCCAGGAGAGATCCTCCTGATTCTCCACCCTTGCCCAGACCTTACTTCCTTTAGTAAAATATCACACAGTGGTCAGACACAAAGAGAGTACCCAGTGTCCTTTCATGGCATCAGATAATTTCAGTCACTGAATTAGGAAGGAAGTGTTGTGTTTGGGTCTTGTAACACGACTGGCACCCACTCACCCCCAGCCTTACAGGGAGCAGCTCTGCTCTTGAAAGAAGGAAAAGGAACCCCATTGAAACTTGATGATTTTTGCAGTTTTCTTCCATTCCTCTTCTCAGAGCCAGGGAGATAATTGATGTTTTTAGACTGCTGAGAAATACTTCCAAAGAAATTTGATACAAATATAAGAGAAGGATGTGGCTCAGGACACTGGGCTCTAACATCTTCCACCTTCAAGGTCACTGGATTTAATCCAGCTCATAAGAGAAGAAAAGCCATTTTAAGGCTGTTTATTGGCCCACATGAAATAAGTTTCGTGGTCTTCATCCAGTTCCTACTTCCACATCACAAAAGCCATTACCACAATTAATTTGCATTAATTGGCTCCCTCTCGTTGAGCGTCTCAGTAGAGGCCAAATGCTGAATGGGCTATGAAGAACAAATTCCTTTCTCACCCTTGGGGGTGGTCCTTCTCTTTGAAGCTTGAGTTCCATTGGCATGGCTGAGGAGGTTTCCTTCCACAGCCCAGGGACTGTGTGACAGCCCGGATGTTTCTGTGCAGCAGCTCAAGAGAAAACTGTTCTTCTGTCCTGTCAAATCAACCTGTTTCCTCAGCACCACACTATGTGATGTTTCTTTTTCTAAAAATCTAATATCCAGGCAAAATCCATCCTACTCATATTCCCTTTATTAATCATCTACAGGTACAAATATGTTGTAACTGGCTGTTGTAAATAAACAGAGCAGAAATGCCTGTGTGTTTGCAGAATGAAGGGGGTGAGAAATTAGAAAGGGAAGTGGGACTTTCAGAGCCTGAAAAAAAAAATGACAGCATTTCCAGAAATATTTGTCCTCAGAAGAAAAGCTTTCCTCATAGTGTTTGCAGTTTGCAACTTGCCTTCCAGCAATGTGCTAAACCCAGCACAAAGCTGTGGGAGTTTTCTGGAAGTTTTTCCCTCCCACATTTATCTTGAAATGTGAGAGCAGTAAAGGAAAACATTAAAACACTGAGTACTAATGAGCAAGGGTTTCCAGACAGTGAGAAGAAACTCCCAAAATATTTATACAGATGCTGACAGTTTTGAATCAGCTGCCATCAGTCTCAGGCTAAGGCCCAGTCTTTCCCTGCTTGCAGTTAAATGCTGGTCAGGATCAGTGCTCCAACATTAGTTCACTGGCTCTTCCCCCCATTTCCATCCAGCCTGAACAGGAGCAGAGCTTCACTTACCATTACTTTTACTCTGGATGTGAGTTGCCATCTTAAGGGCTGGAATGTGGATGTGCAAATACACACATTCACCTCCATAGCCCTTTGCCCACCCCTGGCAGCATCATGCTTTCCTGCTCCCCCCACACCCTTCAGGCTCAGTGAAATCTGCCATCACAGAACAGTTACTCTTGGAATAAAACCCAGAGCTCTAATTAGGTAAAATTCTGACTGATGAACTGTAACTACCTTTGCAGGTCCTTTTAGCATGACAATGGCATCTCTCAGTGACACATCTGTTGTACAACTCATGGGCAAGGTCAGTTTAGTTTAATTTGGGACTCCAGCCATCTCCACTAGAGGCTTTTTTCTTCCTCATCAGTTTTTTATTTATAAATATGAATTTCTCCTAAATGAAAATGCCTAATTTTTCAACACAAACCCCTAAAGAGAAAACACCTGCACAGTTCAGGGTGGCTTCCATTACAGGCCAGAAATGTTCATCTGATGTCACAGTACAGCAACAACAGCAGAAAATCATCTCCTGGGACCTGGGAAGAGCTATCTAGCACTGGCAGACTATCTCAGGTCTTCCTCAGTTATTCATACAAAGTCAAATTCTGAAGATTCCACCCAAAACTTTCAGGGTTTCCTCAAATCACAGCTTCAGGTTTCCATTTCAGACAAGGTTTTGTTTGTTTGGAGTCTCTGAAGGACAGAATCCTTGCACCACACTGGAATCTCTTTACATCACTTCAGCATCTGCTGACATTTTCTATAACCCAAATAATGGAGCAGCTACAGTTACATCACAGGATCTGCCCTGAGCCAGAGTCATTATTGATCACACCCACCACTGTCACAAAACACGCCAGAGCCAACCACCCAAGGTGTGTCCTGCTAAGAGCTCTCCTGGTCACTGTGAGCACACACAGCCCCTCACTCCCCCCAGCTCCCGAGTCCAACATCCCCCAGCAGCAGCACAACCACCCAGCTGAGCTGTGGACACAGAGGGGCAGTAACAGAGCCAAGACAATGCACAAAATTACTGCTGAGAATAAGAAACCAGAAAGATTTCAATAGTAACATTCATCTCTGTAACAAAGGCAGATGAACATGGGGCATCAGGAAGGGGAACTTACTTCACCACCGGAGTGTGCAGGCAGTGCAGGCGGCAGTAGAGCCTCACCCCCTGAGGAAGGCAAGAGGTTAGATGGGGGGTTAGCAGCTTTTTCATTTGCAAGGAAACACTGGTTAGCTAAAGCTGGCAAAACCTGGACACTGATGTCCCTATTTAGCTGCAATTACCTGTTCATTAACTGGCACTCAAAACAGTTCCCTTATCCTCTCTGTCAAAGATTTTCTTCTTTCCCTACCTCCAACAGCCAAAAATCTGTTAATTTATCTCTACCTCCATTCCAACACTTTCTTCATTAATCCTTCCTCACAACTAATCCATTAACCAACATCCATTAAGAAAAAACCCAAATTTATTAAAATGTATGTGGACAAATATGGGATATACAGAACTCACTTGAGAGAATTATCAGGAAGAGCAGTTAAACATTGATCTCTTCTATCTCCCTGAGCCATAATGCCCAGATTTGCAGCAGACACGCTGTGTTATTGCCTGCTGTCCTCTTTCAAGGCCTTCTGTTACTCTCTCACTCACAACTGTATTGTCATTCATTGCTAAGCTCCATGAAGTGTTTGTCTCCTATGGCACTGGGCTGGACAGCCTAAGGTAACACAGATCAACAGCACTGGGACCTCCTATTCAACAGGTAAATGACATCCAGAGGTAGAACAAACTTCTTGATGCAAAGCACAAGGTCCCAGCTAAGAAGGGTAATACAAACCTTGGACATGATGTCTTCCAATTCACTTCTTGGCTTGTACGTCCCGTCGTCGTAGCGAAACCTGTACATTACCTGCTCATTCTTAAACTGGTGCTTATCTGAAACTAGAACAGCAGGATGATAATTAAAATCAGACTTTTCCCTCCACCATGCTCTTTAAAGGCCAGTTGGTACAGAGGGACGCTGCCCAAGCATTCCATTCCCTGCTATCCAGCATTTCCAGAAGAGTAAGTATGAGAGAAGGAGAAAGCAATGCGGAGAAGAGCAAGTAAGGCAGGACAGAACTATGTTGTTTTGGCTGCATAAAGCACAGACAATTTTCAAGGAATTATACTGGAGTCACACAGCACCTTTGTATGTGCTATCCAGCTCTTCTGAAACACCTCTCATCACAACACTTCAAGGTCATCGGCTGGGTGAGACCAACAAATACAGTCCCTCACTATCTTAAAGAGGGACAGTCTTGCTAAATGAGCAGGAAACACAAACCTGACATCTCCTTATGTCGTGGCACACTCACCATGATGAATGATTCCATTTTCCAGCAGTGCCTGTCCCAGGTTGACCCCTTCCTCTGGTTTGCTTATCTCTCCAATCTCAGTGAGCCAGGACACAAACTCGCTGCAAAGGGGAACAAACACAACCACTGAGCTCTGGGGTCACAGGCACTGCCTCTGTCCACACCAGACACCCCTGGGAGACTCTCCTTGAAGCAGGTGTGAAGACTGTCAGCAAGGGTGCCTCTACCCAGTGCCTTGATCTCCTACATTTCTGAAGGAAATGCTCTGCAGAAGATCCAGGGTTTTCCCACCATTGCCCTTAGCTCATAGTTAGTGTGCAAACAAAAGGAAACACGACCTGGCTCCATCTATAACGATGCAGCAAGTCATTATTTTATGGAGCAGTCCAGACATCCACAGGGGAAAAAGGGAAGCAAGACTAACTAATGACCTTAAAAACAAGTTCAACATTTCCCAGCTACTTCTTTCCAAGCTATCCCTCCAAGTCGTGTTTGTGGTCTTAGTTACACAGCTCATCTTTCTTCACTGGGTCTGTTCCTGAACCCAGTCCTGTGGTAGAACTGCAATGGCTTTCATGGAATCACAGCAGGGCTTAGGGCAGAAGACTCAGCCTCCTGAATTCAAGCCCAGAGCAGTAACAGCACAAGTCCCACTGTCAGGTTAATTTAAGGTCATTTTCTGGAGGTGGTGCCTGGCAGATACATATGCATCATGCTTCTGATTCTTAGAGAAAAGATGCTAAGTCTGTATGCTCATGCAGCTTGAAACAAAGCCTCTCTCTGGTGAGGGGCAGAGCTGTGCATATGGGAAGAATAAAGGCCAAAAATGGATAGAGATGTAGGATGCTACTCGTTAGAAACAGTAAATACAAAAACCAGCCATGGCAAGACTGATGAATCCAGCCCTACCAGAGCCCCAGGAGACTGAGCTGTTTGCCAGGTTAATTAGCAATTATACTAGAAGTGTGTTAAAGTCATAGAGAAGAACAAAAGGAATATATGAAAGTTGAGCAACATATGGGAAATGTGAGTTCACTGAAACACTTGGATGATTGCCAATGTGCAGAGGGTTGCTGCTTAGCAAAGACAGTATCCATGCCTCACCTCTGGCCTCTAAACGAACTATTTCTAGTCTCTTCATATTTATCAGCCCTGACTCACATAAGCTGTAGGTAATATTTACATTTTGCCTCTTCAAGACCAAAATTGTTGGTTTGCTGAGAGGCTACTCTGTAGCTGTCAGTGTAGGAAAAGCAGCAGAATCTATTTACCCCTGCCAGGGGAATCCCATGGAAACCAGCAGAGCTTTGTAAAACTCCTAAAGCCAGAGCAGGGATGAGTCAGACTCTGCCTCCTTAGGAAAGCTCATTCTCAATTTCCCAGTGATTCTGAACTGTTTCTAGAAGTATTTAGAAGCTGAAACAGGATACACAGTGCACAGGAAGAAGTAAGAAGGATCCCACAGGACACCAGGCACACCCTGTGCCAGACCCTCACTGAGCTGCTGCCAGGGGCAGATCCCCCAGGGCATCGCCACAGGGGATGTCCAGAGCACAGCATTTGCCTGAAGCTTCAGTGGAAGCGACCCTGTTTGCTTTCCTGCTACTTTTATTTGGAACTGTGTCTCTGGAGTTTATCTGGATTGTAAATGTAAGGCAGTTCAAGTCTGAAACGGCAACCTGAGAAAGGAAAATAACTGAGTGCTCCTCTCACAGCCCTGGAGCTTCCCAACCACGGAATGCTTTTCTTAAGAGCTACCTTAAGACTTCCATGGCATTTGATTCAGATGCAAAATCAACAATTATTGCACTGAAGGCTTTGCAAACCCTAAAAAGCACATGATCCAGAAACATTCCAAGAGGTTCTTTAGGACATGCAGGACTGCTCCTAAAAAATCATCAACTCAAAGAGTGGATGGCAAAGTGTGATTTATTTCCTCATCTTGTCCTAAGCAGCTCTCCAGGATAACAGGCTGTCTTCACTTCCCAGTGCTGCCAGGCAAACCAGGACACTATTTCCCAGCTACACCTCTGAAATTAAGGGACTTGGAACAGCTTTCTACTCAAGGAATACCCAGGAAAACACAACACATCCAGGTTTGTGCAACCAGATCAGATGTGTTCAGAAGCCCCTGCTGTTACCAGACCCCCTGTACTACACATTCAATGCAGGTCAAGGCTTTGCAGTGCTGAAGAGAAGCACAGCCAGCACATCATCCACACACAGTGACAACAACACATCCTTCCAGCTGTGCCACAGTCACAGGCCCGTGTGCCACGAGGAATGGTCAGGAAAAGGGAGCTGCACTCGAGCCAGTGAGCTGCTGAAGGTAAGTGCAATAAATAGCCTTATAAATGAACAGCCTTATGAACCCTAATATCTCTGAAGATATTAGGATTAGAACATGCTTTTTCCCCCCCAACCAACATTTTATCTCCTGAATTATGAGATCCTATGTGATATTAAAAGGTATTATAAAAATTATTTTTGTGATCTTGGTGCTGCTCTCAGCTGCATGTAACAGAAAACCACTAAATACATCTCAGCAGAGTTATTAGTGATTCCCTTAGGCAGGAGCATCTGCCAGAAAAAGCCAGGCTACACTCAATATGTATTGTATTGTCCAGGGAAAGCTCTGGGAATGACACAGAATCTGCCAGTCATGAATGGAATGTCCTGACTGAGCTGCACTCAGCTGAGTTTCCCAGGACTGCACCAACAAGTGGCCACTGAAAAGACATCAGCAGAGTCATTTGGGGAAGGCTGGAGCATTAGGAGAAATATTCCTTTAGTACCAGGTCAGGGGAGGTGTAGGTAACTCAGTCTGGGCTCAGGTAGCCATTGGCAAAGTTTGAGCAGGTTCTCACTGCTGGAGTTTCAGTGGCTGTCAAACAAACTGAGGGCAATGGGCAGGACAGACTGTAACAACACAGACATTGCAAAAGGGCAAGAAGCAACAGGAAATCCTGGAAAAGACCTGAAACGAAGCAAAACCCCGGGGAATCCACAAGAGACTCATACATAACAGAACTGGAAGAACCTAAGTTTCTAGCCTGGTAGTTCTTTTTGCACGGAAAATAGGAAATGCCATGCCAGATCTTAAGGTTTCAGTTTAAATCCAACAAGATAATTGGGAAGATGCATGTGAAGTAGAGAAAAGCAACTAATTCTCAAAAAATGAAGAATTTGTTTTCCTAGCTGAAGTATCACCAGCCTGTGCTACCAGCCTGCCTTCTGCCAGGCAGAAAGGCACTTCTGCCCCCTCACCCAGGGAATGCTGCTGCAAACTGCCCTTATGGAGAAGGGGCAGGGAAGGGAAATGAATGGATAATGTGCCTCTCACAACTCTTTTTCCTCCCACAACTGATCATTTCAATCATAAACAGCTGAGACAGAAAAGTCTTCTGAGGTCAGCAGCTCCTGTGTCTCACCATGTGCCACCCAGGACACTTCCCACTGCTGCCATGTCCAGAGCCTCTCCTCTGCTGCCTCACACGTGCCATCCTTCAGAATCAGTTCACCATTATTTTATAATGTCTAGCCCAAATCAGAGGGTTTTTCCAGCCAATAAAGCCCTGAACTCCTACTGAACATATCAGGTCCCCTGACACACCAAATTTCATTCATGTCTGTTACACTGTCAAAGAGGAAATGTCAGCCCCAAGCTTGTGAGAGGTTTTTTCTTACTCCTTCTGCTGGTCTGCAGCAGCTCTTACGAGTTGCTGTCACACTGTACAGCCTGTGCACAGTGTCAAGCAGAAATCAAGGACTGCTTTTAATAAATCACAACTCTAATGGGGCTTATGGCTTTTGTAATGAAGCTGCATCAAAACACCCCTGGTCTGACATCACAATGCCATCCCCAGAAAATCCAGAGTCCATTATTTTAATTTGCACGAAAGGACCTTTGAACCCATTGAAATGCCACTTACTTGCCAAGAAAGCACTTGGGAACAGTACTTAGTTTTCTCCTCCTGTCTTTGATAAGGTTCACTTTCTTGCTCATCATCATTTGGTACAGCTTCTCTCCTTTCTCTGCAATCATGACATATGCATCCCTCTCCATTCCCAGTTTCAAACCTGAAATACAAGTCAGATCAAATGTTTGCTCAAAGTCAAAAGCTGAGGCCAAACAGCAAGAAATGGTGGAAACACAAAATTTAACTGACATATTTTCCACTTAAGGGAGAGATTAGGTCATTTTTTTGATCAAGTACAAAACTACCACTGGTGAGTTTAGCACTGCTGAGATACAGCTTTCCCTTTACATTTAAAACCGCGGCTCAATTCCTTTCTTTGTCACTAAGGACAGATTTTAATTCTGCCCATGGAGGAACAAGTGCAAGCTTTTCTCTTTCTCTCAGACACACATGCACCTGCATATACATTTCTCCTTTGTACACAGGGTCATTCAGTGCAGTACAAAATACACCATCCACTTACTCTCTCTCTGCTCCCTTTCCTTGATTATGGCATCCAGCCATTTCTGTTTGTCTTCTGCAGTCTTGGCCATACACACAAACCACTTGTTTTTGGCTGTGTTGTGTATCTTCCAGCCATTTGTCACCGTGTAGCCATTGCTGTGATAATCTGCTGCAAAAGGCCAAAGCACAAAGCACATGGTGAGCAGAAGGTCTCCTCCTTTCATCCAGCCAGGGTGGGACACCTCCAGCAGAACTGTCTTCTTGGAAGACCTTGACTTCCGAGGTGTTCCTCCCTGACTGCCTGTGGAACCAGCTATCGACCCCTCCCTCTGGAAGTAAAGTGTCAACAGGCTGCTCAAACTGACTGAATGCTTCAGTCCTAAAAGTGACCCTTGGTGAGTTCACCTCATAAAGGCTCAAGTCTTTTAAATACAACAACATCAGTGAAAAATGTTATGGTGTTTGGTAAGGTTACAAGTACTGAATTTTCTGGGCACACTAACTTCTTGCACTGTAAGGAGTTTTGTTCTCAGGACACGGGAATCTTTTCAGTATCAGCTATTCAAAGGACATAATCCTAATTCCTGACTTACTACAACAGGAGCAGAAGCCTTTGTGGATGAAATCAGAAACTCACCCAAGTCCTCCTGCCTGTATGAGGACACAGGAATCATAACACACCTGCCATTCCCATGTTTTGTTCATGGCCACGTCCCATGCTACTGATTTGATACTTGGACTAGTATTTAGTAGCATTCTAAATGAGGAGAAGATCCAGAAGATTTACTATTATAGCTACAGCAGCTTAAGATAAAAGTACCTTCCATCAAATTAACTTGGATTAGGAGAAAAAATAGACAAGCATCTGGATATAAAATTCCTCTTGTGGTCCATTCAGAATGGAGGACCAGTGCCTGAAAGCATGTCCAGTCTTTCAACCACATAAGCTGGTCCAATAATGAAGGCACAAGTTCATAAGAGTACTTCAGGTTTCATTAAAGGAGATGGACAAGGACTTTGCACCAACTTCCAACACAAGATCTAATCTTGCTGTGCTGTTAAAAGACAGCATTTGGTCTCTTACCTGTTCCATCTTCCACATTCTCTACTTCCATGACTTCTGTATTTATTCGACCTCTGAAGATATAAAGGGACCCATTGATTGACTTTGTCCTTTTAGATGTTTTTTTCCCAGTAACTCTGCAATTAGGATTTAGACTGTTAGCAACACAAAAGCAAACCGTGTAACATGTAGATTAACAAATCAATCTGAGATATGACTATTTTAAAGAGAATTCCAATACAGTGGTTGCTGGTAGTTGACCCTGTCTCGGATTTTAAATACTTGGAACACTCAATCTGCTCTCAAAGATAAGGGTGCCCCAGTGTCAGCACAGTGATAATGAGCTTATTGTGCCAGATCATGTGAAAATGCAGGCGAGTTCAAGATTTACATTCTTGATGACTGATTGAAATGCCAGACAACTGAACTGCACATGGCCTTGGGATGGCCACTGTGGGACCACCTGACAATTTGCCTCTCTTGTTTGCCTAAAGCTTTGATGAATTTGTGGTATGTCCCAAGCTCAAATGGGAAATGAACCACATCCAAAGGCCAGTGTCACATGGCCTGTCATGGCTGTTCCCTGCCATTGGATGGCAAAGGCCTGTCATGGCAATTTTGCACCCACATCATTATCCAGAAGCTTTATAGGGTTTCTGTTTCGTGCAAAAAATTCAGAAAAGCACATTTCATTGCTAGTTATGTTCTGGTTCTCATATCTAGGAGAGGTTTTAAACTATCCAAGTGACATTGGTTGAGCTTCAATATCCAAAAACAACCCCAAACTACAGCTGGTCACGTGGTCATTAGGAGGTGGCAGGTGTCCAAACTCTGGCCAGTGAAAGGACTGCTGGGGCAACTTGCCAGGAGCTCACAAGCATGTTGCAACAAAAAACAGCTGGGGAGAACATTTCTTGTCAGTTTATCTATATTGGGATAAACTGAGGTGAGAGGAGAATCAACAAGTTTTCCTGAACACATTTTTTCTTTTACAATGAGCTGGAGTGACAAATACACATTTGGTGATGCCCACACATTTCCATGCAATCAGACTGACTGGGACTGAGATCTTGGAGCCATTGCAGCATTTCCCAAAGACTTCTGTGGAAAGCAAAGGAAAAGCTGCCTTGGCAGCCCTAGGGAAACCCCTTAAACCCTCAGCTTGTTTCCCCATATGAAACATATTGTTCCTGACATCAGGATTCAATTGAAATAGCAGACTCTGATCATACCAAAACCAAAAACCAATACTTAGCCCTGAAAATCCATGCCATCAGTTTGCCAGACTTCCCTAAACTTCTGCAAGAGGAGCAACTGAAGTCTTAGAGGTTAAATCACAGATCTAAACACAGCTTACACTGGTTTCAACAACACTACTCCACATTTAGGCTGCTTATCAAAAATGTGATGTCCAGATTTGAATGCTGCATTGTTGACTTTTTATCAAAGACTGAGGCCTGAATTCTGATTGCACTTCTGAATCAAAAAAACTCCACTGATTTCTACAAATTAGCATAGCCCAAGTGAGATGAGAATGAACTCATTCAGTCTCAAATTAGGAACAGACACTGTTTTGGGGAGTTTTGATTTTTTTTAAGGTGTGGCTCACTAAAATGTCAGTAGTTTGTCAAGCAGCCAATGGGCACAACAGCATGAAAGAAAAGACATTGATTTCCATCCTGGACTAATTATAAATAGCAGCTAGAGGACAGAAGTATCCCAAATTAAAGCCACTCAGTGATCTAAATATATCTTTTATATGAGGCAACTCCCAGCAGACTTAATGAAATATTATGCTATTTAATGGAAATCAGATTTTGGACATCCATCAGTTGAAGCTGCATTGTCAGATGAGGACAAACAACATCAATCCCTTGGGAAAACCCAAGTGTTACAGCAGCCTCCTTAAAAATCAGGCCAAACTACAGAGGAGCTCAGTAATGTCTCCTGTGCAAAAAGAAAGTTCTGCTTAAAAGGCAGGAGAACATTTTGTTTTCTAAATCTTAGTGTTCTGGGAAAACTGCCTGGCCAGCACTGCAGCCAGGCAGACCTGAACTACAAAGAGAACTGGAAAAACAGCTTCTAAGAGCTCTGAAGTAAAAGATTAGTATCAAATTAACTGTTTGAGTCATTTTAAGGAAAACATACAAATGTATGTTAGAAAACATACACGTCACCCAGTAATTTGTATTTATGTTGTACAGACTGAGCATGATGCACCCAGAAAAATCTAAGCATTACTGAAATTAATTTTCCCAGATTAATGGTTCAAAAATTTCCAAACAAAGAAAAAAAGGGGAAAAGAAATTCTGAGATACGAGAATTTTCTCAGGAGAGAACACTGGTTTTCCAGACTTTCTAACTGGGTTTGCAATTCTGCTTGGCCACCACCAGTAAGGGAGAACTTGATGCAGGGGGAAGATATTCCAGGCAAGGAAGGAAGAGAAGAAGGGAGTGCAAAGAATGCATTGAAAATTGAGAACAGCCCAAGGCATGAGAATGAGACTGGAGCTGTGGGAGGGGAAAGCTCAGGAGCTGAAGCACAGCAGAACTGCTGCAGAAGCAAGCTGCCCTCCAAGCCACCAATGCTTTTTTAATTACTAGCAGTAGGTGTTAATCATAAGGTTTCTTAGGTGGCACGATGCAAAGATTGTTAGTAGGATAGGAAAGGAAGACACTGCACAGAGCACATGGGCTCCCAGTGCTGCCAGCAACTTGCAAATCTTCATCCCTTCCTCAGTCCCCTGGGCCCTCCAACTATTCAGTGTTTTCTCAGCCTTCCACTCTCCTCTTGTTTGGCTTTGTATCACTTTCCTCATCACCCTCTTCTACTTGGAATAACCTCCCAATGAAAGCTGGCACTTTCACATCACTCCTGGAGACCCATCTGCCCCGGGAAGTTCTTCAGCTCTAGGAACTCACCCTGGGCTTTTGCTGCACTGTTTTAACTCCTGTCTTTGGACTGCACACCTTCTCCTGGAAAAACCTTCTAAACAGTCTCTTTATAAACCCGAAAATGCAGAGGGACTCACCTGGATTTCCTCTTGCAATAGACCAGTAGATTATCAAATAAAAAGAACATTCTCTCCTGGATGTTTCCTGCTGAGATTTTTAACAAAGTCCCTTGCAGCAAGAGCTGTGTGCAGATATCTGTCAGATTTGACCCCTGGAACATAAAAAAGAGATATTGTTTATTTTCAACCTTATTTTGTGAGTGCACAATGAAGGTTTTTTACTAATATGTCATTATTCTATCTGCAGGCCACTAAACTGTGAACTAACTGATGCATTCCTAAGGAGGAATGTCTCAATCTCTTAACAGAGCTAAACACATCATGTTTTCCCTTACAAGTATTTTTTGAGTCTTCACACACTACAATAAATCTTCCCTATTAAACTCACAGGGACTGCTGTCTCCCTCTGGCAGCTGTCCTGCAAGCCTCTCCAGACCACGAGTCTTCCCCCCATACCCTGAGCTATTGCTGCAGATATCACAAATGATGGCTTTACAACTGCTTTTTACCTGACACTGCAGCTCTGACAGCAGCACTCAGCATGACCCAGCACCTCTCTGAGAGCTCCTCTCAGCCCTGATGTGTCTCCCCAGCTCCTCTGTTGGGGGGATGTGCAGGTCTCTCTCTTCTGGACTCCAGCTGGACACAGCCCCAGGCAGCAGTGGCTGAGCCCTGCACACTGTGCCTGGCAGGGACCTGAGCTGGTGCTCAAACACTCCAGCCTGGGAGCAGGGCCAAAACCTGAAAACCACAGCAGTGCACCCCCAAACATTGACTCTCCAAGGTTATTCCTGGGAAAAGCAATCCTACAGCAGCTGGGCCAAAACGAAAAGTAACTATGGGCTTCCTCAGGTCGTTCTCAGGACAGACAAACTCCAAGTGTTCCAATGCTCTGAACACACACAGCTGGGAATCTGCTCTGCAAACGTCTCCTTGGCCAAACAAGATGGTTAGGCTAAACCTTAGGCCTAGCCTTAAATTCCTTGAAACTACAAGAGCACTTGCTTCCCAATCCAATGCTTGCTAATCCAACCTTTCTTTTTCATACAAGAAATCCATATGAAGCCAAGTGAAATGATTTTTAAAGCTCCCAGAAAAACCAAAGGCTTGTGGGAATGAAAATGTTGTTTAGACCAGTTCTGATTTCATTTTCTGCATCTATTTCCCTTTCAGGTGAGGTCTACCCATTAGAAATGGCAGTCCATTCTAGCTCTAGCACCTTCCTGGCTTTCATAGTCCATTTGTTCTGCTAAAAATTAGCAGCAGCCTGCACACCCAAAACAAACACTACATTGCAAACTCCTCAGAGTGATGCCACCCACACCTTCCAGAGCGTTTGTACATCCCATGAGAAACCAAAATCCCTGTAGGTGCAAGAGGCACCTCCAGCCCCAGGGAGCTGCTCCTCCCTGCATCCTACCTCCCATCCTTCAATGTGAGACTGCAGCTGTTCAAGGGCCTCCAGCTTCTCCATCTGTCTCTTGGTCTCGTTGATGTTGGTGCAGACTGTCTTCATGGCCTGCAGGGCGTTGTGCACAGCTGGGTGGTCAGGGTGCTTGGAGGGAGTCCTCTTAGCCAGTTCCTTTCAGGAATGAGAGAACACCAACACTTAGAAGGAGTTCGTGGGAAGGTGCAAACACTGCTGAGCAATCTCAGAAAATGCCAGAACCACTGACAGTTGAAGAGAATCTGGGGCATGTTACTGTAGATGCTGTTCTCTGTTTCTCCTCTGCACAGGTTCAATAGGAATGCTGGGAAACAAATGAAGCAGTTGCTCATGTTAAATATGCCAAGTTAAGAGAGCTCAAGCCAAACACTTTTGGATGTGTTTGCTTTATGTCTGTATGTTTAGAAGGCTGAGGAGCACCTTCCAACAGAAACACATAAGGTCTCTGCTTCACTTGTTTCAAAGCACAACAGCACAGTTAAAACCTGAAAAAAAAACCCCAACCCTGAAAAACAGCAGAGGGAAACTCAGGACCTGACAACATTAACCAGTTTGGCAAAAGGGGCAACCACTGTCAACTCTCAATCATTTTTCAGACCAATAGTATTTTATAGTCAGCCACATTCAATAAGAACACATTAAAGAAACCTAAAATAGGGCTGGTAATTTTCTCTTGCTACACAATATGGTGTTTAAGACCCACATTTTTAGATTGCCTGAAATACTTGACTTTCTCACTGTCTGTTTCTCCTCAGGGTCAGGAGGTCAGGCCTGTGCTGCTGAGTCACATCATTTTGTAAAAGACTGAAGAATGAGTTTGGATTTAGCCAGAGCACTGTGATCTGAATGGAGCTGGATTCAACCCACAGTTCCCACAGCTAAGGGCAAGCACAACCTTTTGCAGATGTTGCTGATCCAGAAGAGGGATTCCAATCCTCAAATGCCTGTCATCAGTCCCAACCAGCCTTAACCCGTGGTCTGGTTTGTCTTTTGCTTCCCCACCTCAGCAAGGCTCTTCCCCACACACAAAATTTATTGGCATAAATTTGACAATCTTTGTGCTGTGCTGCCTTGCTCAGCACTCACATCCTCTGCCTCCAGGTGTGACCCTGAGCCTTGCCTCTTTTCAGGGAATTATACCTGTAGATTGACAATGGTTCTTGTCACAGGGGTGACAGAAGAGGCAGGTGATGTGAGAATCCCACTAAGAGAGAGAAGTTAAAAGATCTTTCTCTCTGTGATTTGCAGAGTGAGTAGCACATGCCCAGGAAAAGGAGGCTCCCTGCTACCAGTGTCAGCTGACATCACAAATGGAATTCCCTACACAAGTTTTTACTCTGCTCCTGCTGAAAATAAGGCCAAGAAAAGTAGATGTTCAAAAAGCAAAGGCAGGAGAGAGGAGCTGCACTGGTGACACTGTTCTCTCCTCTGTGCTTCTGACACAGAGGACTCTCCTTAAAAATCAGTGACCTTCTGCAGCTCCAGTGTCACCCCGCTGCACTGCAAACAGTCTGGACACAGCAGCACTGCCCAAACATCCCTTTCAGAAATATCCCAAGACCAGAGGAGGACCTCTTGATTCACAGCAGGTCCTTGCTGCCACAAACAGCACGTTCCCCACTCCAGTGCTGCTGCAATCCCACCCCAGGGGCAGAGAGCAGGCTGGGGAAGGCAGGGAGGGCACTTGGCCCAACAGCACAAACACCAGAAGCAGCCAGAGAAGCTGCTCCTCCAGCCTGAGCTGCCACTGCCCAAAGGGCAGAGCTTGGCACTCCTGAAACACAGGGAGGGAGCTCTGGGGACTGGTTTCCTTGAGTGACACATTTATGATGTGTAAACTCTGAGAGCATTTGACAACATTTTGAAAGGGAGGTGAGAGACAGAGCAGATGGCAGACCCTGGGTCCTGCACCAAGCCCACAGACATTGCTGTCTGGAATTAATACCTCACATATTGCAACTTGTGCACTAATAGGGCCAAGAAGTGACACTGCTGCCACTTGCAGAAAACTATTCCTTGCAAAGAGTTTCTTAAAATTATTCATAAAACACACTTTTCTCTCTTCATTGTTGAGGTTAAAAATTTGCAAAGGTATTCTGCATCATATGCTGAGAAAGAGAGATTATCTCTGTTCTCGAAAGAACTAAGATGAAAATGGGAATTGTGTCCTCTGAGCACAGAATTTGCCCTTTATTTCATGCTTCTTTCACAGCTGCAAAGACTGACATTGTGTCACTTGTGACACCTACACACAGAGCACAACTCACGTCACAAAGTGAGTAACAGAGCACTCCAAGCCATCCCCATCAGCAGCCCCAGGAAGGAGGGCAGGGCACCTGGAGTCCATCCCCCCAGAAAGGCCACGTTTGGATCATGCAAAGGAGTGGAAAGATTTCCAACTGAAGATACTGTTCAGACACTGGTTTAAATAGTTTAAGGCTAAAACAGTTCCACACGTCACAGAATCTATATACAGGAATTAAATCATGCAAGAACTAAGACATGTCAGCTGCTCATTCATTTGTCTGTTTGCTGATTATGCTGAAGAACCTCCCAGAGGTGCCAGGAGGGATGATGAGTGGGTGGGCAGTACAGGTGGGCAGAGGAAACCAGAAGAGCTCTTCATCTAAACACAATTTCAGTATTTCCTAGAAGATGTTATTCTGCTAAACTGATCTTTTTTTAGGAAGCCTCTGTCATCCTCCCTTGCCACACAACACCAACTGTGCCCAGACACTTTGCAGCTGCATGTTTCCAGTTCCTGCATTTTCAGAGCTCCTTCCCCCCTCTGTGTCCCCCTGGGAACACTCAGCCAGGGCTCAGCTCAGCTCAGTGCAGCCCCTGAGCAGAGCCTGGGGCAGGACCCTGCAGCTCAGCTCAGCCCAGCCCAGCCCAGCCCAGCCCAGCCCAGGGGCACAGCCCAGCCCAGCCCAGCCCAGCCCAGTTCAGCCCAGCCCAGCCCAGGGGCACAGCCCAGCCCAGCCCAGCCCAGCACTTTTCAGTGAATAGAACTATTCCTGGGAGTTGTATATTTGTATTTTACAGCTTGTAATATATGCCTGTATTAAAATTTATCTTACAGTTAAACTAATCAGAAAATATATGTTACATCAAGCTGCATCTGTATACCTGCCAACTCCAGGAGTTTTTTTATTCTGTGTATCTTTAGAACTTGTAATTTATGTCAATGTCTCTGCTGGGTAAATACTTGACAAGGAATGATAAATCAGATAAAATAGATTACATTTAACGTGCCATCAAACCTACAGCATATGCTAAATAAAAATGCAACAAAAACATGTTTCCAGTTTTATAAATATTAGCAGCTATTTGTGATTATATATATAGAATGTGTGGAAGAGAGCAGCATGATTTATAAATTGGCAGTGCTCCTTACAGCTCTGTAGGGCACAGACAGTTTTTAATGCTGTGCCTCACAGAGTTGGATTTAACCATGTGATGTCATGAATCTAAACCACTTTTCTTCGGGAATAAAAAAAAAGATAAAAACCAACCCTCTAAATATAGTGAATTATGGTCAAGTAGAAGGTTCTGTGTCTTGAACAGCGCTGGGAGGCAGGGGGAGGCAGAGGAGGGAGGGGAGGGAGGCAGTGAGTGACCTGCACCCCCAGCTGTGCCCTCCAGCTGTGCCCTCCAGCTGTGCCCCCAGGCTGGCAGCGATCCCTGAGGGCTGGGGGTGCCTCCTTTGGCCTCTCCAAGGGATTTCCAGCCCGGCTGCTCCTCCCCACATGCAGCAATCCATCACTGCTGAGACATTTCTAAAAGATCAGAGATGGAATGTGCATTTCTGGCTGGATCTGAGCAATTCCTCACCAGAGCAGAGCTCAGGCAAGGCAGAAGCCCTGGGGCAGCTCTGGGCTCCCAGGAGCCAGAGGGGGCTGCAGTCAGGAGCTGCACATTCCCCCAGTGCAGAAGGGCCTGTGCCTGATCCCCACCCCACGGTGTGATGAACTCATGATCACCACTCCCCCAGGGCTGGCTTCTGCCTGACAGAAATGCTTTGTTAAGGGAAAAAGGCTATTTTTGTTCAGAGAATGGTTTATACAACAGCTGCTTCTGCTCTTAAGGAGTAGGGCTCAGACCAGACACCAGACCAGCCTCAGTTACTGGTTGGACAGAGCATCCAAACCATTCTGCAGCTCCAGTGACCCTCCAGGTGCTGCTTCCCAGGGGTTTGTGCTCCCAAGGTCTGGGCATCTGTTGTCTCTGTTCCCGTTCTCCTGCCCAAATGCCCACACCCAGCACAAGCAGCACTGGTTTTTTAGCTTGAGCCCAGTGCAATCCCCTTTCTCAATCACAGGGAAGTGATCACTGACCAGCAAACCCTACACTAATTGTCTTGCACACTGTCTCAAGCAGCCAAGAACTGTATTGGGGCAAAAACACTAATGCCATTACTCCTCTGTTTGTAGAGGTATTGTGAAACACCATAGTCAGGTTTGAGCCACAGCCTTCAAACAAAGGCTTGCAAATGAGACAAAGCAAGCAACCAAAATGTTAAAACTAAATAAACCAAAAAAACCAGTCAGCAACTCCAAAGTTGCAACATTCAAGTCAAAAACCTGGGAAAATATAAATAAAATTGAAATTTATCAATCACCATCATCTGAATCACTGTTCTGCCTCCACCATTTGCTGGTTCATCAGAGGATAAGAACATATAAGGCTCCAGTTGCAGGATGCCATACTTTCTTGGAAATTATTGTAATATATGCCTACGGTTATCTGCACTTGGAGATACTCCAGCATGTTACTCCTAGTTAAGTAACCCAAGTCAGTTCCATGCCAGATGCCATTATTCTGAAAAGGAATACTCATGTATGATATCAATAAAAAATAGAGTATTTGAAATATGTGCCTTACCCCACTTTGGCTGACTTTCAAACACAGACAAGTCTGGATTACACAGTGCACAGCAGCTCCACCAAACCTACCCACTCACTACAAGAAACACTTATGCTAAACAAGGTCACATCAAAGTCACCAGAAAATCTGAATGTTCACAAACTCTTGCTAAAACAAAGGTAAAAAAGGAAAGTAGGGTAGCCCTGGCCTATCACTTTTCTCATCAGCTGGAATACAATAATTATCTGTTTGCCCTGGGAATTAGACAAAATAAGATCCAATCCCCATGAATACAAAAGAGCTATTTCAGGAACAGTAACTACAGCTCAGAAGCAAAGGGAGAGCAAACACTTAACTTGAGGGTTGTGCTATTTTTAAATCTATCTTTTTTTTTCCTTGCCTGGAAAGCTCCATCTCCCTGGTCAGCACAAGCAGAACCCGCCTCTGTTCTCCCTGAGCTAATCTCAAATGTCTCAGACATTTATGTCCACCCTGGTAATTTTGTGCTAGAAAGTGTCAAATGAGTCTGGAATGGGACAGAATATATTCACTGCCTTTGAGACTCAGAATCAGCCACAGTTTCTGATGGTCACTGGTGTGTTCCATGCTGAGCCACCTCTGGTCATGGCATCATCTCACTGGCTGAGGCAGATCTGTTGCCTAATCAAAACCTAATTCCTCCCAGCTTTTTCTTAAAATTTGTGTTTCCTGGCCAGGAATTTCAAGTCATGAGCAGTGTGTGATTTCTACCAGCCTGTACACTGGGAGGAATCCATGGGAGGATGGGATGCAGCCCCACAGGGTGTGTGGTCACAGCTCCTCCCTGCAAGGCACTCGTGGGTCAGAGCAGCTGCCCCAGAGCCAAGCACAGGGCTGACACATCCCCCCCTCCCCACTGTGGCTCCAAGGCAAGCTGCTGTGTCTCAGTCTCAGCTGTGCTGGTCTTGGCTTTGGCTCTCACAGGAGCTTTGACCTGCGCAGCTGCACACGAGGCAGGGTGGGAACCAGTTCATGTCCACAGGCAACTCTTTGATCCTCAGAGCCCAACGACTTCAGCTGCCATTTAATGCCAACAGAATCACAGTTTAGAAATACTCATTTGGTCCTAGACTTTTGTAGCTCCTCTCATCCCAGGTACAGAACCCCACACTCACTGACAGACCTGCCCTGGAACGGTGGCAAGGAATGGGAAAACTCCAGCTGAAGAATACCAAAATGTCATTGCATCAATGGTGCTATGACCTTGTGACCAAAGGGGTGCATTTCTTGCAGGTGTGTTTCTGTAGCCAGCACTCTCATGGGATTGGAAGAAAAGCCCTGAAATTTCAGGGGAATTTGTATTATCAGCAGATTTTGCCTTCTAATATTTTGAAGAGCTTTAAAAACAGCATAGAAACTTCAATTTGCCAGTCAAGCTTCTGTCAGTAGATAGAAAGGTCCACAGGTTAACCAAACTGATAGAAGCCTAGCCCCCATAATCAAGCTTCCCAAAAGTCTTGGAAATTAAGCATGCCAAATTACCACAGGTGGTTCAGTAACACAGTGATGCTAAAAGGAGAAAAAGCAGAGGCACTGAGGTGCAGAAGTAACAAAGAAAGTTCTCTGAGACATCCAAGCATGGGCACAGCTCAGAGCTGAGGGCCCCAAACCATGCTCAAGGGACAGCTGGTGGTCCCCACCTTGCAGGGCCAGACCTCACATGTTAAACCTCTCAGAGCTACCAGCAGCTTATCAAGGACACCGAGCAAAAGGTAAGGAATATGGGGTGCTAACAGTCATCTTTTCATTGGATCCAAAAAGTTCAGGAAATTTTGGGATCAAACTAGTTAAAATTTGCTTTTAGATAGCCACAGAAAGGTACACCAGATATTGACCACTCTGGCTGGATTAAGATGTCTCCAGCATGGAATAAATGGATGAAGGAACTTCAGGCTCTGTACCAGCCATGACTCCCTTCATACAAATGATAAGCATGACAGAAAACCTGCTAGAGACTGACACTTCATCTGTAAGTAACAGCACAAATATAGACATCAAAGTTAGGAACTCAGCCACTATTTCCTCTGGACAAAGTTCCTTGGGAAATAGAAAACAGATCTCTGTAAGGAAGCAAAACAATCTCTGACTTTCAGTCTTGACACAGAGCTAAACAACAGCCCCAGAACACACCACCAAGTGAAAACAAGGAAACAGAAACAGTACCCAAGTCCTGGGTCAGGAATGCACATTTTGAAGCCCCACATCCCCTGGTCTGTTTGCTGCAGCAGATGCCAGAGGACATCCCTTTCTGTGCACGGGACGTGGCTCATCACCCAGATGTCACTGGCAACAGTGACCGAGTAAACAGGCACCAAATTCTCTCCACACGAACCCCAAATAAACACAGCTTAAACTGAGGCATCATTAGGTTTCCAATTATCTCCACATAATCAGTCCTCCTTGAAGACAGATCAGAGCTGGAGCCACTTACATTATCTCCCTGATGTAGGGAACCTCACCCCAACTCAACTCTTGTTAATGCTGTGGAAGAAATATTTGTGGCAGCCTCACACATCAGCTTCTCCTGCTCTGTGTCTGAACTGCACGTGCTTCTGTTTGCTCCACCAGTAAGTGGAGCTGTGGGCAGGCTGGATGGGCACAGGGCACATGGACCTGAGCAGCTCAGGCTGCAAGGAGGGGGCAGGACTGTCTGCTGGGAGAAGGGTTTGTGCCCAGCTGTGCAGGCACCACGACGAGTCCAACTGCAGCAAAGACAGAGTGTGAAAATTTGGCTCTGAAAGCTGCAGTTGGACGGAAATAAATCACTTTAATGTTTTCAAGGTGAAACAAGCAATGTAGAATTTTAAATGGAACTGCAGACAAGTATTGAGTCAACCAGCTCAAGCCTATGAAACCCCTGGGGAGGGAGGGGGAGGACAGAGCACAGCACCAGCTGGACATGGCACAGCTGGTTCATGAGGCTCATGGGCACCAGCTCAGCACCGAGCTCTTACTCCTCCAGAACTCAGAAAGAGAAGAACGAGGACAACTCTTCTTATTTTTCTTTTAGTTCATTTTGTTTTAGCCAATGCAAGGTTCCTCTGGCTGAGGAAGGGACTGACATCTTGGAAGATTGGTGGCAGCCACAGGGTGTCTACAAGGCCACTGGTGATGCAAGCTCTCCCAAAAACTGCTTTCTCCTTTTCCTTCTCCGGGTCCCCACCAGGCGTGAGAGCCAGCCCTGGCCTGGAGGGATGAGAGGCAAATTAGCTCCTTTCAGGTCTTTTATCCTTTAGCTCCTGCAGCAAGAACACCAGCAAGGGGGCCACTTACTGCCACTTCCAGGAGACATTTCTGCAACAACACCCATCCATCGGGAACTCATGGAGAAAACCAAACAGTTTTCAAACAAGCTGCCAAACAGCTGTCAGGTGATACAGGACTTTGATCATTACTGACCTAAACACACTCAAACCATTCAGGCTGTGATGAAAGACACATCCCATCCAGAGTCCCCAGAGCCACCCAGTCCCTCAGAACACTGACCCCATCCTGGCTGAACAGAGCTTTGCAGGAAGAGGCTAAAACAGCCCCCACGAGCCTCAGTAAACACCTGAAGAGAACTGAAGTCCAGAGGCTTTGGTCAGGCAGTAAGTCACCCTGACTGGTCTGCCCAGACCATTTCAGGATGCAGCAGCCTGTCAGCATCAGGCTCTTTTTTGCCTGTACCCATAAAAAGCCATTTTCTTCAGAGAAGATCCAACTTTCAGAAGTGCAATCAGGAAAGCAGCAGCAGCAACCAAAGTCAGGGCTAATAAAATGCAGAATCATTCCAAGGATAAAACAACCATCTGGAGAAATCATTTCTTTGGTTTACCTTAAGCAGAAGTGGATATTTGCAAATTCTCTGGATTGGAGTCAGCAGATAACCCTCCAGTGGAATGTCTGTCGTCTTTCTGCCTCCCAGAAGCATGCAACCCTGTAGCCAAAAAGGAAGACAAATGTTACAGACACAAAGCTTTCAGGGGCTCTTTGACACGACTTTGTACTCCTACAACATGCACTACAGCCAGAAAACACTTGCCACTCCTAAGGCACAGGAGCCACCGAGCCTGCAAAGCTCAGTGGGCAGCAGCAGCAGCTTTGCTGTGGGTAGCAGTGGCTGTGCAGGAAGGAATCACCCCAGAGAAATGTGGTAACAATTCAACAGCAAGGAGCAAACCCGGATGCACCATGACCTGAAAGAACCCAATCTACCCCCACAGCTGCTCTGACCATTCCTCTCTGTTCACCACGTAAAGTTTGCACTACTGGTCCAGAAAACTCTTGAAAGCAAAAATAAAGCCTACTAACTAGAACTCATGTCATTAATTCTGGTCCAAGCCTTATGTCTGAAGGAAACTGAACTGGAATTGAAACAAATGAATCATCTGCAGCACATCCCCCAGTTCTCTGGCAAAACACTGGGGCTGAGCACAGCTGGACAAGCAGCCTGTGTGCACTGGTGCCTGCACCAGCACCCACAGAACTTCCCAAGATGATGGAGATTCATTTCTCAGGATTGACAGTGGAGTACAAAACTTGGGGATGGCATTGGGAAAAAAAATTACAGTCTCTGATCTGTCCTTATTTTGTCACAATAATCTGTGATCTGTGTGACAAATGAACCTACTGTAAGAATTTGATACTTTTCCCTCAAGATTCTGCCAGAGACTTGCAGTGGATTCAGATGGACTTGAAATCTATTTTAGATGCATCAGTCCACATTCCTGTGTTCAGTCATGAATATGGACTTTGCTCCAAAAATCACCCCAGCTGCAAACCTGCCCTGTCCACAGAAGCTGAAGTTTAAATGCAGTTCAGCCAAGAAGTGCCTGCTTTGGGCCATCATCAACAACATTCTCCCCTGGGAAATGTGTGCTGTGCCTCAGACACACTCTGAAATTCAGTGGGTTTTTGGCTGAAGTTCAACAATCCTTCTCTTCAAGGAATGTTCGCAGACATCATACATAAAATCTCATTAGTCCTAACTGGTATTTTTGCAGACAATTGTCTGTAAAATGACCCTTCCCCAGGCTATTCTAGATCTGTGCCATTGGCTACCAGCTCACAGGGCTCCTTCTCCAACCTTCCAAGCCTCGAATGATTCAGTCCTTCCCACCTCTTCTTTCAGCCCTCTCTTTAGCTCTGGGCTCAAAATTGCCCTTTAACACTTACTGATTTTTCAAACACATTCCCACATTCCATGTTGCAGTAGCTGAGAGGGCAATTGGGCCAAATCTACCCTCACAAGCAAAGCTTTGTATTTTAACCCTGCCTTCAATGCACAGGGTGTTACAGAACTGGCTTTAGGAGCAGTGGAGAAGGGAGGCCTGGAAGAAATTACAGCAGCTACAGCAAAGCAGATCCTTCACTGCAGCCTCTCTGGCTGTTTTAAAAGTCCCTTGGATACAGGTGCAGCAGCTCTCCACAGCAGAGGGACATCTTTCTGTGCCTTGTAACCAGTTTGCCAGGGGGTGCCAGGAGGTTTCAGCAGCCCAGTGGGAGCAGAGAACACTCTGGATGTTGGTACAGACAGTGTTCACATGTTCTTCCCCCTCCTCTTTCTCATTAGTTTCACAGAGAACCCATGAACAAGGAAAGGGTCATTTGGTGACTCAAAGCAATGGTTTAACAAGGTTCATTAAAAGAGACTCTGCCTACCCAACAGCATCAGGGCTTGTCCCTGCTGCCCCCTCTGAGGCCTGCAGGAATGCCCTGGCCCTGCTTGTGACTGGCATTTAGGCAGAAGTTTTCTTTTGCTGTACTATATTGGGAGAGAGCAGGCCCTTGGCAGAAAGGGAAAAAAAGAAGAGCAGAAGGATGAGCAGAAAGAAGAGCAGGTCCTTTGCAGAATGACAGCCTAATTTTTCCTTCATAGAATTTTTACTAGAAGAAAAGTTAATGTGCTGAGTTCTTCCCTCAGCCACATGCCAACCCCTTTCTAAATGCAAGGCAACAGACCAAGAAAAGGCTTTGAAAAATGAAAATCAAGAAAAGACAGAAAAATAAGAAATGTTGGGCAGAAGGCACTGGCTGTTCCTCCTCCCAGCCCAGACTCAAAGAGGCATTTGAAGGCTGCATGGCCACAGGCACTCCCCACACAGATCCATCGTGGCCTGGATGGGCACTGAGGTCACTTCTGATAGAGGCAGAATGGTGCAGGAAAACAATTCATCCAGACTGTATTTCCTGCCCACAACTGGACTCGAGGGGAAAAGGGTGTCAGAAGCAAGCCACATTTTCCTACAGATGGTAAATTGGCCAGAGAAATGAGCAGGGAATCAAATCCAGTGGGAATTAGCCTCAGTCCTGCTGCTGACTCACTGCATCACTCCTTGCACAATCTGTGCTCATTTTTTCTGTTGCTTCCCAAAAGAAAAAAAGAAAAAAACCCCATTCCCTGTTTGTACTGCAATCACTCCTGCCAGGAGGGCACCAGGTTCTGTGCCTCAGCTCACCAGTGGCTCCAACACCCCCCCTCCAGTTGCTCCATACCTGCCCAGTGCCCAACATTCCTGGGATACCAGGGGGGGTCAGGGGAGCAGGGCAAAGCCACATCACTGAGTCAAGAGTGCTGGAGAAGGTGCTTACCAGGAGGAATGTTCTCACTGTTGGGATCTTGTTCAGTTCCATCAGCAGCCTGAGAGCTTTCTCGTGGTTGCTGCAGTACTCCTCATACACAAAGAATTTGTCTTTCTGCAAGGAAAAGCACAGTCACTTATTGGCTCAGACACAACTGCAGAGAGTGTTTTGCCAGTCTGATACCAAATTCTTTACAAAGTGGGGCACACTCCAAATGGCATTTGGGTTAGTTTTTATGAAGCATGTGACACTCCTCGAATGTGAATAATGTAAGAAGGTGTTCCACTCATTCCTGACTTACTCTGCTGTAAGTCAACAGAACCTTTCTGAGCACTGAGACTTCCAGTACTTTTCCTCTTAACATATCACTGAGATCACAGATATTCTTTGCAGAAAGGAGGGATTTTGCTACCTCAGGGATGCCTGCAGGCATGTCAGGATGTTCCAGGACAGTAGCCAGGAGCAAGTAAAGCCAGAAGCAAAGGGGCTGACATTTCTGAGCTGTGCTGACCACTCTTGTAAGAGAAAGAAATACAGGTGGCTGGGAAGAACTGAGACCTGCAAGAAGCTCAGAGACCTGGAGGGGAACCACAACATAAAGCAACCAGCTGGAAATCCCCTGCCTTTCAGGGCTGAGGGCCCAGCCCCAGTAAGCTGGCTGGTTCACTTTGTGTTCTAACACCAGCTGTCCATAATAGTTTCCCCAATGGGAAGGAAATTGTGTGTATTCATCAAATGCACACAAAATAACCAACATATTACAGAAATTAAAGGAAGGGAAAGGTAGCTTCACAACTAGGCTGAGGTACTACTTACTGTGGGACATGTGACACCCACCAGCACAGGCTGCACTCAGAGCCCCTGTTAGGAAACAAGGGCCAGCTGCCAGGTCAGGGGCAGCAAATTCTGCTCTGCTGAGCTCCAGATTCAAACACAGCTCAACTTCCTCTGGATAAAATGATCAGAGATACTGAACCCACTGCAAACCACAGGAATCTGGAAACACTGGAGTGATTCAAAAAAGAAGCAGTAACAACTACTGCCATGCCTGAGCAGATGAGGCAAGGGATGAGTTAATCCTCTCAAGGCTGGTGGGAAGGGCTGAACTTCCAGCAGCTACATCCTGAGATTCCAGTATTGCATTCATTGGAATGAAAGGGGGGTCATGAGACTCTATTAGGCTTTAGGCAGGTTGAATTATTCAGAAGCCAAAAAAACCCATCATATCTTGGGTGCCTCTCACAATAGTAGTTTATTTCCTGGTTCAGGTTGGCTTCTTGCCACAATGCCATGCAAGGCACCCCAGACAGGCTCCTTGGCCCATCAGAAGGCACTGGGATGCATTAGTGTGGCCCCCAGCCAGGGCAGAGCTCCATCCCAGGGTACCAAGGATGCAGCCAATGCCCTCCACAGTTTGCTGCTGCTTTGACATCAGAATCCTGGCTTGAAAACATTCCATCTGAACCTTTTCACTTTCCCAGAACCTGGAAATTAATTTTGGAGAGTTTTGATTGGACTCCCAGCACTTCTAAAGCAGCTGTATTAGCTGAGGATATCTGCAGCATCCAGCTGCTTTTAAGACAGCTCATCATGATCCAAGAAAAAGCTGCTGCCAACTGAAGGAGGTCAGTACCACAAATCCATGGGAATGCAGCTGCACTCCCTGGGTATTCCCTTTGCTATTGTCACATGGGAAAGAAATTGAGTTCATGTTAGTTGAGAATGTGACATTCTGGTCAGATGCTCAATGGTACATGCACATGCTCAGAGACTATAAAACAAGTTTGGGTTTGGTTTATTGTTCATCTGATTCATTTTTTCCCCTCCTTGTGCTTCCAAAGAAAGAATTGAGAATAAATAGATGTATGTCCAAACACAAGAACAATGGTACAAGGCAAATAAAACAACCAACCCACAGAGGATATGGTGCAAAGAGCTGGAATACAGATGTTGAAGGCTTTTATCCTTCATTGGCAGCTGTTCTTATTGCTATTGGGGTGTAATTCTGGGAAGCTGCAAAGAAACAAAGACTTCTGACCACCAGATGCAGGAAAAGGCATGGCTGGGGCCATAACAATAGAAAAAAGGCAACAGGATTGTTGTCAAGCATAAAAACTGGAGTTCCAGAATAAGACAGATACACAAGTTTCTCCCAGATTTCCTAATTTCATCTCTCCTCAACTCCCTGAAAGCACACAAGCACCACGTTTGAAACTAAAAATAGCAGCCATTAACACAAGAGCATCCTCTCCATCAGTCACCCAAAATGTCACTGCTCAGGCTGCTCAGTGCAGCTGGGAGTGCCTGGAGTTGAGGAGGTTATATTTAGATCATGACAAAACCCCTTTGCAAAGCTCAGGACAGAGAGCACAGTAATTACACCCCCCCAGAGCACTTCCCTCCAGCCTTCCCAGCTGTGCCCCAAGCCAGCACCCCACACACACCAGAACCAGGCTTTAAATGACTCAAGATCTGAAGGGTTTAATTTCCTCTCTGGGTGACATTCAGTCCTGGGCCCTCCCACAGTCTGGCCAGGAAATCAGCAGTTCCATAATTACAGATGTTGGCCCAGGAATCCTCAACCTGCAGTTACTCTGCACTGAAGGGCAATTATGGTCAGAGAAGGGGCCACACAAAAATGGCACCTTCTTACTCAGCAAATCTGCTGGGCACAGCCAGACCTCCTCATTTTGATAAGTCTGTACTGTTCTTCCTTTGGTTAAAATAAATCTGTAATGAATAGTTTATTCTCCAAAAATGTTGTTTTGGGTCCATTAGAACTGCCCACAAATTAGTGCAAATTTGAAAACAGTTTTGACTAGAAAAAAAAATAAGACATTTGGAAAGCCTTAACCATTTTACTTGGACATATGTTTAACAAGGCATGGCATTTTCTTGTTTCAAAGCAGACTGGAACCAGTTTTGTCAACATGAGAAACCTAAACAGAAGACATAATGCTTAACAAAACAAGATCCCTGATTACTTAGCCAGTAAAACTGATCACTCTTGCAACATTGCTCCTCAACACTGAGCAGAAAACACATTTCCCTCCAATAAACTTTTGGCTGTGATGTCACCAAACCTCCTGCATGGCAGGGTCAGAAAGGAAGGATCCCATTCTCTGCCCTCCTGCTCCACAGCCCTGCTGTCCTGCCCTGTGCTGAGGAGGGGTCACTCCCCAGCAGCCCATGTGCCCTCTCCTGGCTGTTCCTCACCCACACTGGAGGCACCACAATGGTCCCAATGGCCTTCCTACAACTCCTTAAGGTAACTGTGGATAAGCTTTTGCCATATATTCTGAATGGAATGGAGGAATACCTACCTATCTATCCATGTTCTACATATATGTACATACATCTGAACAGACATGTTTTACTTCCTTGTGCATAAGCTGCTTCTTCCCACGGGGACCCCAAAGCAGGTGAGGGGAACACCATTTGCACTGCACTCCAGCAAGGTCACCCTGACCCTCAGGAGAGACTCCCACCAGCACTCACCCCCAGGCATTACACTTTCATCATTCCTGCATCTTTAATAGGTAAGGACTATTGCATAGTTATAATTTAACAGTAATAAATACAAAATGGTATGCTCATATCCAAGAAAACAGTACCAGTGACTATATATCTCAGGCTTGCACTCAGTCCAATGACTGGAATTAAGCATTCCTGGTTCTTCAGCACCACTCCTACACAGCAACAGCCTCCAATTCTGACACCCTGGCTAACAAGCACTAATACAATAGTGCAGGGTGTCTTGTTCACAGGCAGTGGCTCCAGGGGCTGCTCAAGGCTTTCCTGAGCTCACCAGTAAGATGTCAGTGCTCACACCTGGCACAGCCCTGGGGCATGGTCTCACTGCACCACTTTCCATTTGATACCATTTCAATAATTGTCACAGCATAAAAAAAATTAAACAATGAGGAGAGTTGGTAAAGCCTGAAGTAATGAATGGCTGTATAACTGCTGCCCATTCAAACCTGGTGAACTGTGAAAGCAAGAATTTTGATTATGAAAGCATTATAGAAGATATTTTGATAGGAAATGGGCCTGTGGCTTAATGGAATTAATAGGAATTTGGAGAAATGCCTATTATGTACGTGCTTCCAAATTTCCAGATGTCTCAGGAGGGCTGCTCCAAGTGAAAAAAAATTTACACCTTCTAAGTATTTTACATGTAAATTAAGTAACTTAGCACTTAAATGAGTCCAGCTTGTAGCTAGGTGCATGTCATTGATGTTTCCTATACAGCATGCTCTGTACACAGGTTAGCCAAGAGGATGGCACACATGTATGGCTGAATCAGGCCAGGTGAGAAACAACTCACAAATGCACCACAGGAAGAACTTCCCAGTGTAAGGAACAAATGACAATGAGAAAGGCAGTGCAGGATCATCAGCTGTAATTGCAGGGTGGGTCTGTGCCTTCCTGGGGCAGGGAGCAGCACCACTGAGGCCAGACCAGGATGGGCTCAGGAGCATCTTATGGCTGCACAGCACAACTAACAACAGCTGCCAGGCACAAAGCCACATGATTCAACAGCACCTCACCAAAATGTCCTAAAGTACCTGGAGCTGGCACAGTGACCTTCTGTCTCTGAGTCTGTCTGGCATTGCTGAGCCAGCACCAGGAGCTCCAAAGCCACGTTGGGTTTGCTTTGGAGCTACAGGAGCTACAGGTGCTCCTTCCTTCCATGGTCAAAGGCTGTGTGTTGTCACTTGAGCTGCATTTCAGCAAGGTGAACCCTCTCACACTGCCTTTCATTTACTGAAGGACAAATGTATGCACAGACACCAATTACTGTAAATTATGTATTGTCCTTTGGGTTTAATTTTGATCTTAGATTTTTATGGGTTCCAATTTTTAAGAATTTTACAATACATCCAAAAATTATTCATTTACTTGAAATTGTGCTGCTTTTTTGAAACGTTTGGAACCAAAGCAGACAAATTCTCAGCAATATAATGTGATCAGCTGGTGAGAAAATAAAGGGGAAAAAAGTCAATGGGAAAAGGAAGAGTTTCTAAAAATACACTGCTGTTTAGCTGGGTTTGATGTGGTGTCCATTGTTCTAACCTCATTCATAAAGTTTTTTCCCACCCTACCTACAACTTTCATACAAGACACACATTGTCACAGCACTGCTACAAGCCTTAGAGATTAGGGTTTCTTAGGGGCAAGAAAGTTCATGACAGGAAACTGCATTTTCAGATAGCATTAAGTCATTGTACTTACAAATTCTAAGAAAACATTTCCCAGTTCATGCTGAGACTGAGGCTCTGGTTGTAAACAAAATTCCAGGGCAGCCAGAAACTCCTTGTGAACACCAAGAATGTCTTCAATGTTAGAAAATAGGATCTGAAATACAAAGAGAAAAGCATTGCTAGCTTTTAATATATCTCAGAGTGTTTGGTTAAGTAGCAGCACTAAAATATTGTGGTCTAGACTTGCCATCATAGGCTCTAAAGCACAGAGAGGGGCTTGTGCAGAATGAATTACACTGCCTTTGTCCCTTCCCTGGCCCCCTACAGAAATCCTTATTGCTCCTGAAGTACCTGCTGTAAATGAAGGATATCTTTCCAGACCCCTGAGCATGATGAATGCAAACAACCTCTTTCAAGTCTAGAGAAATCTCCCATGAGACCAGCCAGGGAAATGGAAGCACAAGACCAAACTCACTTTGCAGGAGACAGGAGCAGGGAGTTATCTGCCACTCCTTCCTGTGCATTACAAATCCCTTTCTGGAAGAAAGGGACTTGAAACTTTCACACACAAAGGTGTACCCCTAAACAGGGGACAACATCTCTGCCACAGGGGATGCAGCATTCCACTGCCCTGAGCACAGAATTGTGAACAGCCCCCAAAACCTCAAGAGCAGCACTTCTGAGTTCCCTCTCACTGACCTCAGCCATTCCAAAAGGCACATGGCCAGGGAAAGAGGCCCCTGGCTCAGCCCTGTACCCAAAGGGAATTGTGACAGTTGAACAAACCCTGGGACTGGAACATATGTGTAAAAATGGGGAATAAACTGCCACGGTTGCCTTGAACACATCAGCTTTTTAAGGGTCAATAATTTTCATACAAAATATGAAAAGAAAGTGTGAAACCACATGCAGGAGATGGAAATGTACCTACAGGGAGAGAAGTCCTGCTGCAAGGTGACAGGCACTGGAGGGCAGAGGAGAAGATCTGCAGGGCAGCCAAACCAGCTTCCCTTTGGAAAAGGCTCCTAGGTCTGGCTCAGTGGAGGGTGACACTCCTCTAACTCCAAAAATCTGCAGCCTTCATCTTCCTGGCACTTGGCATAGAAGTGATTGAGCCTGACATCTTCCAACAGTTCCTCAAATGCCCACCTTAACACTGAAGTCCTCAGCTTTGTGCAGTGGGAGTTATTCACCAGATGTGTCACTGATTCAGCCTGGTGGCTGCTGATGTGACAGCAATTCAGAGAAACAATAACCTGTAAATTAAGTCTAATCACTAAAGACAGGAATGAAACCTCAATTCCTGGTTTAAAATCAGCTTCCCTCTGGTTTAGCAGGGTTAGACTAGATCAGGAATTCAAGGAGCCTTCCTCTCTGCAGGTTCCCAGGTTTAACTGTGTAACTTCTGTCACTCAAGGATGGACAGAGTATCTCTCACAAACTCCTCCAGGCTGGCTGCATGTGCAGAGTGAAGCCTGTGGCATCTTCCTTGTCTCTGTGCCCCCTCACCCCAGGGGTGCTGAGATCCATAGTGTGCCCATCAGTCCTGCACTCTTGTGCCACACAGCTCCTCTCTCTCAATAAACTAAAAGATGCCAAGGCCCTGCACTTGCACTGATGGGCCCTGAACCCAAGAAGAGGCCAGGGAGCTGGGATCCTCTGCTCCCAGAAAATCTCCTGTGCTCATTCAGGCAGAGCTTAGGATGGTTCAGTCATGTGGCTGGAAGTGATGTGATGACAGAGCAGCCCCTGCCTGCACGGCTTTGCCAGAGCCTGTGCCAAAAGGGGATCAACAGGCAAGAGAAAACATCTGCCAGGGATGATTTTATCCTTCAGGAACAGTTTTCAGAGGGTGTTTTTTGATCCAAAGAATATCTGTGCAATGAAGACTGTGGTGATGGACAGACCTCTGCTTGCAGCAGGATTTGCACACAAGAGTCACTTGAACATGAAGGCAGCACACAGACCTTGAGTGCTCCTGTGCCTGAGGCAGTGGCCACCCCTGGGCCCCTCCCTTGTGTTGTGCTGCCTTCAGCCTGCTGTACCAGGGAAGTGAGAGCACTGCCTGCTCTGAGCATGGCTCAGCACCAACAGCTCAGGGGCGTCACTTACTCCTACATGAGGCACCAAATAAACTAAACCCAAGTTTTATGATGCTGCTGCAGCTGTTAGTCACTGGAGTGCTCCACCAGGGGAGGGCTTGATATTAGGAAAAGGGTTTTCACTGAAAGGGGGATTGGCCATTGGACTGGGCTGCCCAGGGAAGTGGTGGAGTCCCTGTCCCTGGAGGTGTCTAAGAGAAGGCTGGATGAGGCACTTGCTGTCACGACTTAGATGATGGGCTGGTGTTGGGTTGTGGGTTGGACTCAGTGATCTCAAAGGTCTTTTCCACCCTGTGAATACTGTGATATTTGTAAAATATGAGCCTAGGACTCAATGTGGCCTTTCTGGAAGGGGCTGCAGTGGCCAAAGATTACTGGAATCTCTCAGTGTTGGCTCCAGCTGTAGGAGAAACCTGCAAAAGTAACACTGGGAGCAATAACCCAAATTATCCTAAAACACACTCTCCTTTTGCTCTGAGGTGAGTGACTGCCACAATACCCTGTATTTTCCACTAGATGTTTCTGCCACATGAAGAAAGGGAGGAAGAAGATAAGCTTCTCCTTACATAAGCTGCCAAACCATTTTTACAGTTTCTGCTACCATCAGCAACCTCACAGCTCTCTGGTGACTCAAGCAAGAAATTGTTGCTTCTATTTGTGACAATAATGAACAAGAAGGTCCCCTGTGACCAAAAGCACTCCAGAAGCCAGACCTCATAGTTCTATGTCCCTTATCCCTTTTCAGTGCAAAATTCATTCAGGAAACTCCTCACAGAGGGGTCTCACATTACTAAGTCCTCCCACAAGAACCCAAATTCCTTTCCACTAGAACACAAAGGAATATTCCTGCCTCCTTCTCATAAGCCCTATCAATGTTAGATTAGCAGAAAGCAGCAGATGCAAGCTGGCTGAATCCTCTCAAGCAAAAGAGGCAAAGGCTGTGCATTCCCTGCCTTTCCTCTCAGACACTGAAATGGTCCCTTTGTCCTCTACTCACCACTTCACAAATCTTGCCAAAAGTCAGTACCTCTGACAACACTACACTGTTGTCAAAATTTTACTGAAATTAGATGGTGAGGTGAAAAATTGCTGGAAGATGACAGCTAAGAATGGGCCAAGAGATTGACACATAACCTGTCAAGAGGAGTTCCCTTCCTTAGGGAACCAGCTCGGTAACAAGCATCAATATGACAAGAGGGCATTTGATCTTCCTGTCCCTGAACCTGGCCTTTCATTGCATATCCTTTTCCCTACCAAGAAGAGGCAGGCAGAAGCAGTACCTTCACATTCTCCTCTGTGATGTACTTCTCAGCTTTGTCCACTGCGCTCTGGCGGATCCGGTGAAGAAAGGCCTGCAGGGATAAAAGAGATTGTGTTCCAATGGCTCGACACAGTTTGATTCCACTTTACATCCTCTGGGCTCCCATGGACACAGTGTGGCTGATTAAGACTGAAAGGCTGTGAACATTCCCCACCTGCCCATCCCAGATGTCAGGGCACCACCAAAGCCTTTCCCTACAGTGCACTGGGCTGGGCTTGGCAATAAATGTCTTCTCTTTGCTGGAAGTTTTAGACAATTTTCTGTTCCTACCAGTAGACTTCAGCAGGGAAGCATGTCATACTAAAGTCACTCATTCTCAAAAGTTAAGACAGGCAAAGACCTTTCCTTGCTTTAATCATTGGAGACAACAAATCCAACTAGAATGACCAATTAATCAACACAATTAGTCTCTCCACTGGTGACTAAGAGTTACCTGCACATCAGTTCCAGTATGGTGGGTCTAAAAATAGAGCTGTACACAGAAGCTCCAACCACACAGGCGAGTCGATAAAACAGCAGAGACTGTGTTAATCTTAAATAACAGTTTCTCTGTAATGCTTGTCTGAAAAGATCACCTAATGTGAGCATCAGAAAGGGAGGAAAGGAGAGAGACAGAAAGCATAAAAAAAGGAGAAAGGCATAGAAGCAGAGAGGAGAAAGGATGAAAGACCTAAGACAGAAACAGGCACTCAGCTTCACAGATAACCCATCAAACCTCCTCCAGCCTCTGATTTGCCTTGATGTACATGAACAGCAGTCTCTCCAGTAATAATAAAACAAGACAGTTACAAGAGATTTTGCTCCTAGAAATGTAGAAATCCACTTCCAAAATGCACTTCCCCCGAGTTATCAAAACAGGGCAGGTGTAGAACTGTTTGTTTCCCGGGTTTCAAGGCCTTCTCAGGGGCAAGGAGAATCTTTGGCAACACAGTCATTCCAATAAAAAGTATGATAAACACAAGCCTTTAAACAGCAGCTCACAGAGCCAATGCTGTGTGCCCTGTTCACTCAGCAGCATCACTTTCTTCCCAAACCATTGCCTGCTTGGAAGAGAGATGCTATTCTGACATTCAGGCCAGTGTTTCCCAAACCTCTCAAGTGATTCTCTTGTGCTGCTTGTTTTATTAGGGGCTAAGCTCATCTGTACCAGCACCATCCCTCTAACCACCCGGTGACACAGACTCCAAGACCAGAACACAAGCACCACACAACTCTTTCTGGCAAGTGAGTGCTATAATCTTTTGTTAAGACTTCCTGATTTAGCTGGAAAATCAGAGAGTAATTTGGACCAGAACATGACAAAAGTGAGGCCAAAAGAGAGGTGGTGGTGAATATTAAAAAACCTGCTGTACCTCTATCATATTTAAATTTCAAATATATGGTTATTAAAGAGGGAGTAGTTGAAGGGGTAAAGGCTTGTCTGACCACCTAAAAAATTACTGAGGCAGATGCTCTTTCTGGCTGCTCCAAGCTCTTCACACTCTACACAACTCATTCATGAGTCCAAGGGGTCCAGTCCTTGGCATTTTTCATGAGGAACTTTTCAGTTTATCAGTACAATCCTTTTCATCTGCAACTCTTTTGATCTCTGTAGAAATGAACTCACAAACCTACAGGGATATGTGGAAGCATGGGAGTCAGCTTTCCTGGGAGATCTTGGAAAAGATCCCTAGGGCCTGGGGCCTCTGCAGGTCATTCCTGGGCCTCTGCAGGAGGATCACGCCTCCCCTCCATCACAGGCAGCAGTGCAGCTCAGCTGGGCCGTGCTCTTGGCTGCTCCTCTTCCAAACCATCAGGAATTACCGGCACAACAAACAACTGCCCTGCACCAGGACACTGCTGGAGAGCTGGGGCTGATGGAGGGAGCTCTGCTGCCTCCTCTGTGCTGGTTGTACCTTGGTCAGGAGCAGGTGGTTGAAGGTGCCACAAGGACCAGAGAGAAGAGGCAACGAGTCCCCCCAGGGCAGAGGGCCCTGAGCTGCCCACCTGTTTGCTGGCACAGCACAGAGGGGAGCAGGACTGGCACAGGCCAGGGCACAGCAACAACAGCAGGTTATGGCACAAAGCAGGGAAAAAAGGGGAAACCAGGCTGATAAATCTTCATTCTCCTGACAAAGGTTGTAAAGGTCCCATCTTCCATGTTAATATGATCAGCATCAGGAAAACAGTCCACAGAGGATTTGGTTTTGTTTAAAATTCTGCTCCTGCAGCAACACATTGATTTGTGCACTGTGACTTGCTGCCCTAAAGATTTGCTGCTTCCAAACTCAGCAAGCCAGGGCTGATGCTCCTCATGTCGTGCACAAACACAGTCTGTAGTTTGTCTTACAGCACAAATGCCTTGCAGGATTCAAGCAGACCTATGACAAATTAGAAGGAGCAGAGTGAAACACTTCCCTTCTGCACCACATCATGTTGCCCAAGTTCCTTCAAACAAATCTAGAAAGAAATTTAGGTATAAAAGTTCATTTCAGTAAATAAGTACTTTTAAATGGCCCCTTTTGCATGAAGGTGTTTTGTTCTCCTATTCATGATCTTCACAATCCACTGGAAAGATGCTGCCAATTACACATGAAGCAGACTGGAGATACTGGTTTTCTCTCAAATGCTTCTCAAATGGGCCTTGTTGAACTCAACTTGTAGCCTTGACTTCATTACATAAAATTAGTATTTCCCATCTTCTATGTAGCATAAGTAACACACAGCAAACAGTGGGGACAAGGCAGTTGGTTTGCTCATGCCCCCTCTCAAAATCCATGTCTAAGGCACATACTTCCTCAAACACTCAGAAACAGCCAGAGGTTTCTTACTAAACAGCAAGGCAGGGAAACTGTGGCTGCCCCAGAGGGAAACGAAAGGGAGAACAGAAACAGTGAGGAGACAACTGGTCCCCATGTCCAGGGGCAGCAACAACTGAAAGCACAACCCTGTAAAACCTCTTGTCTGAACAGGTGAGTGGAATGTCAGATTTTTCATAAGCAACAATGAGACAAATTTTTTAAACTCATTAGTAGTCAGGACTGATTTAGAACAAGGATCCAGGGATCTAGACAAGCCTACTCTTGTCAGTGTTAAAATTAATAAACAGCTTTACACTCGTGCAATCAACTGTATAAAGCTTCATGCAAGTGCAGATACCTTGTTTCCAGAAATACATGCTCACAGTGAAAAATTAAGAGGTGCCATGGACAATGAATTCCAACATTTGACCACTAGCAGCACCTGCACCTTGCAATACAGCACAGGGTCCTGCATTCACCTCTCTCTGACTAAATGGGGTAAAAATATATTAACAAGAACTTGCAAGTGTAACTTTGTTTTTTCCATCACTTGAATTAGTGCTGCCACCAAATGTGGCTGTTAGATAAGTCTTTGCCTCTACACCAAAAACTCCCATTGTCTTCAGCTCAAAGGTCCTGTGGGACTCTGGCTCTGCCAAAACAGTCTGACAATTTGAAGGGCATGTTTGCTGAGGTGCTTGTTTTAAGAGCAGCTGCATCCTTGTCCACATCACAATTGTTAGCTGTGAGCCTTGTCCTCCTGATCATGGTCTGTCACTTCCCACCAGATCTGCAGCTTTAGAAGCAAAAGCTCTACAGAAATGGCAGGAAACCAATACCCTGCATCCCACCCCAAAAGGGGCTGCAGTCCCCACCTGCACTGAAGTGTGAGAGACAATGCACCAAACAATCTCCAAACAACACCACAATGCCTTCACAGGGCTATTTATAGAAAAGAAATCCCATCACAACTCCTTTTTTCTCCTTTTCATAACAAGTGTGCCTTTCTACAGAACACTAAGGCCCCCAGCCTGTCAGCTGCACCTCCCCAGTGGGGGGGAGCCCCTCCACTTGTGCCCTGCACTGCTGGGCACTCCTGACCACTCAGCTGCAGGTTAAGGTGGGTTCAAGGAATCCTTGGGTGCATACAGAGGACTGGGTTTCCAACACCTCTCCCCATCCTGGGCAAAGACCAGCAGGGAATGGAAGATCCTGGGCCTGACGCAGGATTTTCAGTTGTGAAATTTAACTCGGAGTACTGGAAATCAGAAGCACCTCCTTGGCCAGCACCAGCATTACACACAGAAAATGGAGCAAGACTGCAGCAAGTGCCCTCCTTTTGGACCCTCTCACTGGCAATCTCCTTCCCCTCTTGGCTCAACCACTGGCTGCTGTATTAGCATTTCTATAAAAACACGTTTTAGATTACCAGCGTCTGCAGAAGGAAGAATTTAAGCATTAGACAAGGGCGTTATTCTGAAATTCCTGCATAGAGGATTTCACCTATGAGGAATATTTTCTCTACATTCTCTTAAACCAAAGAAGGAGCTACAGCTGTGAGGGAGCAACTCTGCAAAAAGTAGCTGAGATCTACAGGCAAATTAATTCATCAGCAAACAGCTGAACAGGGACTTGCTTGATAGGCAGAGGTGTTTAATAAGAGGAAATAGCACCAGAAATATCTTCTATTGCCCTAATTTCAGGTTTCCTGTGCATCAAATTGGCTCTAAAGCCTCAACGCTTATTGGTACCTATTTATTTTTTGATCTGTCCCCTGATGAGGAACTAAACTATTAGCTAACCAAGATGATTAAAAAAAAGGAAGAAAAGGAACAAGTCATGCACATCATGGAATATCAAACACATGCTCTGAAAAGAGCTCACAGTCAGCCTGGAGCTGCAGAAGCTGCATCACTGCTGCTGCCAAGCAGAAGGTCAAACAGACTCTTCTGTACAGTTCTCAAAATTGCATTTCTTTTACAAAAGTTACAGACCTCCCATAATCCTGAGCTATAGAATGAACTGAGGTGAACCACTTACACTGATCCCCTGTGCTCTGCAAGATTCATGTTACTATTTCTGAAAACAAATATGAAGACCTTTGGCTTCAGAGCTGTGACTCCCATATCCCTGGGGCCAATGTCTTTCTTGCTTATGTGCCTCAACTCCTCCACCAGCCTCCCGCTTCCTCCTTTCGTTGCAGTGTCGTCATTTAGAATAACACCCACTGCACACACACAAACCCCGGGTGTTACAGCAGCACCTCTGCCCACAGCAGACTGCATGGCCACTTGCAAAAACCACGGATTCCATCTCGGGAAACTGTAAAGACCCTCACCAAAAAAATGCAGCTTGAGTTGCAAAATGCAGATGTATCACAGGGCAGAGATCCCTTGACCTGAAGCACACATTCAGTGGGTGTATCTTATAATTGTAGAGCTGCATGAGCAATAAATACATGCACATACTACAAAACCTCCACTGATAGTGGCAATTCAATAAACATGAACCGAGCACTGATCGTGGCAATTTGAAACTGCTTCCCCACCTCTCAGTCTGACACACAGTGAATGCTGATAATACTAAATGAAATGCAGGGAAACATTCAGAAACTCAGCTATTTGAAATTATGTAAGTGTATGTATGAAGAAAATGCTTGAATAAATAAACTGGATTATTTCTTTAAACAGTAGATAAGAGAAACATGCCTGAGATACTTTCAAAAATCTGTCTTGTCCTTAGCCAATCCTGAATTTTAAGGTTCACGCAGTTACGACCACACCTGGCCAATTTATCTGACATTTATCTTACTATTGAGAGTTACACTGTCTGTAACATCAAAGTTAATAAGAAACAGCCACAAAATACTGGCATTGCACAGCACTGGGATTTTCAGTGGTGCTTGAGGGACTCAGACATTCCAACAGGTTTTTACTCACTTTGACTCTTGGTCCAGCACAGAACAGTTTGTGTCCGCACGTCCCTGTGGCTTCCAAGAGGATCTGCCCATGGCCTCCCCCACCGACCCTTCCCTAAGCCAAGGCTCCCCAGTGGCTGGGCCACTGCCCTGCACAGGGCTGGGACCAGCACAGCCTCAGTTCCACCTGGAAATGCCTTTCCCTTTCCCCAGGAGGGAGCTCAGACCACCCTTCTTGCCTGGCATCTGCAAACCCAAACTCCAGGGCACGGAGCGCTCCCAGATGGGTGTAGGAGTGAACTGGGGCTGTCCCAGTCCCGTCTGCACAGACACCCCCGGCTGGGGGAGCCCCGGGGCTCAGCACAAGGGAGTGGATCCAGCAGCACTTCTCACAAAAAGGCCTTTGCACAGGGAGCTCCACGAGGATCGCAGCCCGTGCCTGTGTTTCCTTGTGCTGCGGTTTGCACTGGAATTCTGCACCTCCAGCAAAGGTCGAACCAAACCCATTCACGCATCGGCTGGTGGAGGAAGGCGGAACCAAAGGGAAGTGAGAGCGAAACGTGTCGCCGTGTTTCTCACCCCAAAGAGAGACCCCTTTCTGGAGGAAGGGTTTTCATTTGAATTACAAAACCCTTCTGTGAAGTGAAAGGCAGGCTGGCGCTGCAGAGGGGCCATTATCTCTGACCTCGGCCAGCCCCTCCTCCCCTCCCTGGTATTTGCATCTCCAGGCAGGTCACAAGATTCCAAGTCATTTCTGAGCCACAAAAGCTACATTTTTCACCTCTAAAATCCTTCAGAGCTCACTGCTATGAATTTCTTCCTGTCTCCCACATCCTGCCTCTCCTGCCTCCTTGCCTTGCTCTCCTCCCTGCAGAACACCTCCTGTCCCTCCCCTGGAACATTCTCCTCACTGCACGCTTAGAACCAAACGCTCTCCTCCCCTTTGCTCACATGTCCTTCTGCCAGAATCTATCCCAGTACAATTCCAGCCCACTCTCACATCAACAGAAAATGGATCTCCTTGGATTTTCGAAGGAGCTTAAGAAAGTTATGTGCCTAATTCTCTCAAGCCTTTGGAATATTCTCCCTTTTACTGGCCTCTTCATGTCTTCCTCTGTTCTACAATCATGAGACGATTTTAACCATACTGCACACTGTGGCACTCTTCAAAATGCTTGCAGGACCTAGTTTGTTTGAATAGTGTGGTTTACTTCATTCCTCTTCTATGCAGAGGAATAAATCCTGACAAGTCTGGGTCTGCTTAGCCTCTATGGGACTTTAACAAAAGTTCTCTTGAGGAGCAAGGGCCCAGTTCACAACACAGAAATACTTCTGGATTTGACCCCTCTTTCTTTCCTCCCCAGTGTTCATAAGAGAGAAGCCAACAGTTCTAGATCAGGGAGGGCTCCAGCTACTGAGATCCCATCAGCACCAGGCAATGTTTCATCAGGTTTCAGGCTCTAAACAGCCACTCCCATTTCAAGAGGGAGGAAGAAGCATCAGAGTGAATAGTAACATCCAGTGATCTCCAACAAAAAAGTAAAATCAAGATGATGACTGTAATTGTAGCAAAAATTAGAATTTCTTCAATTAATATTTCTAGATTACAAAGCTACAGAACTTTGATATGAGGAAGATTATTATCTTCCTTTTCTACTCTTTCCAGTGGTGGTGTCCTAATACATTAAACACTAAATAGGTAAGACAGATAAAACCTTTAAAATTAAATCTTGTACCGATAAAGTCCATGGTATATTTTTCATTAGTTGCAACAGAGTCTAGGACTTATCCACTGCTATTGCCTCAGCAGGTAAGGATCACAGAGAATAGAGAAAAGCTTAAAAATGTTGACTCGACTTGCATACACCGGTTTGGAATCTGTGTAAGGAGCTGATCCTTGCAGAGCCCCAGAGTTCAGCATTTCACTGACAGTGGAGGGTCAGGCAAACAGCACAGCCCAGGTGTGCAGGGCTGTAAAGCCACAGAACTTCACTGCACTGAGCAGACCCAGCTCGGCCTCTTCCAAGAGTCCACCTGATGACACTGAATATCAACTTTCAAGCTTAGATTGAAACCCTGAGCTAACTGAAGCAGCCCTGTTCAGCTGACTGCCAGCAGGTCCTCTGACACTCGCTCTAAATTACATCTGAATCCACACTGGGGCCCAAGTACCAGGATCTCAGGTGACCCATAAACTTGATCTACACTGCAGGCAGGTAACAAAACCCCGGGATCTCATTTCCCTGGGAACACTTTGTGCCCTGCTGATACCCACTTGGAGTCTCATGAGCCAGTTGACCATCACATCCAAAGATTGAGATTGCTTCCACAGGTACTTTCTCAAGGGGTGTCTGTCTGGCCTCAGTTCCCAGGGACACAAGTGGCCACCAGCATCCCTTGTGTGATGTCCACGTGCTGCACACCCATGAGGCCACGGATCCAACCACGTGCTCAGAGACTGGCGTCGGATTCTTGAAGGGACCCAAGAGTGCAGAAAGACGCAATTGGTAAAAGTCAGAGCTACAAAAGGACCAACTGAAACCTGAAAACCCGACTTTCATCTTGGAGAGGGCCTCAATTATTTGCATTAGATCTCTTTATGCACTCACAGTATTCCAGTTAATTAGTCTTCATAACTGAGGTAATATGGAGATCACTGAAATCCATAGGAGCCTTATCCAGAAAAGTAGTTGTGGAATTGGTAGGAACGACTAGAAAAGGCAGTGAATCTCTTAATTTTAAGCATATCTGCCACCAGATTTTAGGCAGCAAGCAGCAATGAGTGCATTTGGGGCTCTCCCTGCGGGTGCAGCAGACACCCGTGCAGGGATGGCTCAGGAGCCCTGAGCTGCCCGGTAATGTTGGTCGAGGAGCCTCTGCGGGTCCTGCCGTGCAGAGCCACAGCCCTGCCCTGCCTGAGCGGGGGCTGCACATCGTCCCCCAACATTTCCCCGGAGCCCCAGCGCTGTGCCCTGCCCGGGGGGACCCTGCCCTGCCCTTCCCCGGGGCTCTCCCCCCCGAAGGGGCGCAGTGCCCTGGGATCGCCCCGGGCCTTTTCCTCCGGACACGCCGGGCCCCCGTT
>VXBA01000251.1:112307-126985 GCA_013399895.1 Serilophus lunatus
GCTCTGCACACCCTGTCCGGGCTCTGCACACCCGTGTCCGGGCTCTGCACACCCGTGTCTGTGCTCTGCACACCCGTGTCTGTGCTCTGCACACCCTGTCCGGGCTCTGCACACCCTGTCCGGGCTCTGCACACCCGTGTCCGGGCTCTGCACACCCGTGTCTGTGCTCTGCACACCCTGTCCGGGCTCTGCACACCCCGACCGGGGCCGCCGCTGCCCGGGGGGGCTGCAGGGTCCCGCACAGCCCCTGGTGCGGGTTTGCCCCGTGGCTGCCCCCGAGGGGAGCCCAGCAGCACCTGTGGCTGCACTGGTGGCACGGGCACTGCCAGGGGGGAGCGCTGGCACCAGCCTCCGCCCCAGCCCTTCTGCTTGTTTATCTAAACAAGTCTGCACTGCTTTAATCAAATCATCAAAGCCTTGACCAAGCCAAAACCAGGCCCTCAGTGCTTGGGGTGCTGAGGGAGCAAAGGCTGATGCTCTGCAAAGGTCGGGGTCTGCCATGGCACCGACCTGGCAAAGGCTGGACACGGGGCAGGAGAGGACACTCATCTCTGAGGCCAGACTGAGCTGAAGCAACCACTCCTACCGCGACTTTACATGACAATCAAGAAGTACCGGATTTTGCAAATGGACAAAGGACAGTATTTTGATCTTCCTGATTTAAAGGGATTTTGTTAAGCAGGTGCAGACACTTGGCAGACGTTTGGATTTCCATGGAAGTATCTTAGGTCACCTTAGCTCGAAACTGCTCCCAGCTGATCTGAGCTGAACTGCAAACCACCACTGCCAAAGAGGTTTGCACAGGAGCTGCAATTTGGTTTCAAGTCGCTTCTCAGGTTACGTGACCGCAGCTGCCCGTGCAAACGAGGACTGGATCGACCTTCTGCTCCGAGGAAGAGCGGCAGTGAGGTTGGGAGGAAACAATTCAGGGAAGACCTGATCCTTTTTCATGCAGGGCTGTATGAAAATAATGAAGGAAGTCACAGCCCAGCTCTACCCACCCTTTCAATGCTTGCTTCACGCCGCAGTGAGAGCGGCAAAGAGCAGAGCCTTTGTCAGGCTGACATTTGCATAACACTGCCAGCAGTTCCTCGGAGGCAAGCCCGTGCTCAAGGCGTGGAGTAACCTATTAGTGTGTGCTGGTTGGGATGATGCTGGCTCCTGAGGAGCCTCAACTCCAAAAGGCCCCGTGAAGGTTCCATTTATGGGGTGAAATCTGGACAGGCATTTTCAATAGGATACGTAACTTTACAGCTCAGGTACCAGGTGTGCCACTGATGCCACAGCACCAGAGGGCTGGATCGCAGCCCTCACCCTCAGACACCAGCTGGCACCACCCACCAACCCCGGCAGAAAACACACGGCTGCTTCCTCTGTGTTCCAAAGCTCTCATTCATCAAGGACCACGTACTCAGACGGGGAAAAAAGATGTTCTGTTTCTAAAATCTGAGGATTCGTCAAGTTCATGAAGCTCTCACTTCCAAATCACCATCACTCTGGGGATCTGGGGCATTTAGCTAACAAACCTGCAAGAATCGGGCATTCCTGAGGGCCTTTGGCCATTTCTCTGGGACCTGAACATACCAAAGGCAGGGCCGGGTCCGTGTGCCTGGCAGCTCAGCAACCCTCCCTGCTGCAAGCCAGAGGGGCAGGGACAGGCTCAGGCTCACTCCAGGATCCCCAGAGCCTCCCACGTTGCTGCCCCACTAACAGTGCGCTCTTCAGTATCACCCAGCAAGAGGAAACACAAGGAGCTGAAAGCCTCCCCCCCAAAGACAAGCTCAGTTACCCAAGTGTCTCGTGGCAACATAAGCTGCCGCTGACCCAGAAGCATCAATTTTACATTGCAGGAACCACAACGAGCCACCCCCTGAGGCTGAGGGACGTCTCCTGTCACAAGCAATATCCCTCAGTGCATTCCTGCACAGCAGACTCTGCCTGAAAGCTTGCATTTCTCTCTAATTCTAAAGTCCTAGCAACAAAATGGCACTTAAAACTTCAGTGCCCGCAAAAGAAGCCACAGGAAATCTCATTATTAAATTCAAGCAAAATTGTCAGTGCTGGGAGTACTTGAAAGAAGTGTGTATGACACTCAAATTTGGCTATAAACAAGATGAGCACTGATCAGCACAGGTGTCTCAGGAAAAATCAAGTGCTGTAAGTCATTCTGATAATCAAACTGAGACAATCCAGGGACTTTTAGCTGTAACACAGATCAGATGGCAGAACATGGACCAAGTGCTCACAAATCTCTTCATTATTGCAGCGCAGCGAATGCAAAAGAATGCTGAAATCAAGATAAAATGTTACAAGCAACCAATACAAGAGTGCAGACCTGGAATGATGAAGGCCTTTGTGTTCCTAAGGACACCAGGCCCTGCCTCTCCCCCCTGCCTTTCATTAACATCCCGCAGAAACACGTCAGCTCCGAGCTCTCCCTAAAGCATTCAGCACCTGAACCTTGGAAACAGGCCTGGAGAGTTCAACAGTCTCCTTCCCTGGAGGTTTTAGACTTGCCTGTACATCAGGAATTTCAGTGCACTGATACAATATCCAGGATATTGCACCAAAATTGGGGATGTTTCCTCCTCCCCCTGACCCCCAGTGAAAGCTTCAGGCCTTCCACTCACAGTTTCACTGTCCCAGACCCAGGCTGAGGCTTGCTGCCCACATTCTGTTACTACACAAGGACTACAACCGTCAGTTCTGCATGGCAGTTATCTGTACCAGGAACTCTGATTTTGAAAAACATAAATACTACGATTTAAAAAGAAACGATGGCCTAAACAGAGTCATGTTGCAAAAGCCCAAAGAGCTGCAGCTCCTGGGCAGCCTCAACCTGTCATCCACCTCCACAACAAGCCAAAGGAATCCTGATCAATCCTCCATGTCAGACCCCCCTCCTCTCAGAACTGGAGCCAGGATGAGTTGGGAGGAGAGGACTTTGTGAAACAGTTGAAGTTCACACGAGGGGACTGACCTGAACTCCAGCCCAGCTGCTGCCAGGAGCTCAGGGGCTCCCTGGCCGTGCCCTGGGGCAGGACTGAGAGCAGCTGAGACAGGGGGTCACAGACCTGGGATTCTCACATTTATCCATTCTTCTTGAAAATGAATCTGACTGTCTAGGCACAAAATTCTACTTATTCTTCTGCCCAGTAGAGAAAACAATTTTGGGAGAAAACCAATTAAAAATATATATAAGCAGAAGCCCTTAGGGTGAATGCATCCAAAGCTACATATTTTAACTGCACTTAAAAAGAAATCTGGATTGATTTACAGTTATAATCTGAGGTTCTATTAAGAGCCTTGCTTTGTATTGATGAGACTAATGACCAAGGTTCTTGTAATAAGCAAATGCAGCTGCCCTTGACAATGGACAAGTCTCTGGGGAGGAGATGAGGATTGCATAATGAAGTTAATGAGGTTGGTCTCCAACTCCAATTCTGAAAAACAAGCAGAGGAGGACTCAGTGCTTGGGAGATCTGCATGAATGCACATGCATGTCTCATCTCTCAGTAGATGCTACAGAATCATTTCATAATTAAAAACATTTTCAGGCCACGTTTCACAAGAAGATACTTTTGTTTTAATAAATACAAAACCAGTACAAACTTTTCCATTACATACATTTTATTCTAAAAGGGTTTTCACTCAACAGGACTGTTCAGTGCATATATGTAAGTATTCACTTTGCACTTAATAAGTGAAAGCTATTTTCAAGATGTAAACCTTGTTTCCATCATAACAAAAATATTGAAAGTCAGTATTAATGACCTGTAAATTTTATTCTTTAGTACTCAAAGATGTATTCCTAGAGAAACAAATTTTAACACAGAAACAAAGGTTTATGGCCAGCAGTTTCCAAAACAGAAAACTAACTTTACCTGCCCCAATCAACTTCAGAAATCTACCTAATTTTCTGATATCCTGAGTATGCATTTCCTCAGTGCCACCAGGGACACCAGCTGGACAAAATTGCTCTGAAACTCAGGGAGCCACTTGGATAGGTGTTGGCTGTATTTCCTTTCTAATATGGAACACCTCGTGGGGCTTTGCTTGCCCTGAGGTGGGTGACAGGATCCTCTGCCTTCTGAGCAGCTGCACCAGGGACACTTCTGCTGGGGGGGTGAGAAAACCAGCCCAGGGAATCAGCTGCCCTCAGCTCCTCCTGCCCTGGCAGTGGGAGCCCGTGTCTGTCTCTTAAGAGGTGACATTAGAATATACCCCTCAAATAAAGTGGGCCTTGTTGAGAACCAAACAGTGGCATCTCCCCACCTGATGGTACCACTCAGATGCTGCTCACATCAAATGCTGCAGGGAAACCTCCCCTTCTCTCACATCTAAGGAAAAACATTGACACAGTTGCCATCATCAACAGAATGGCATAACCTGACTTCATCCCTGTAAGAACACGAGACTTCCTTTACTTTAGTCAGAATAGTAAAAATAAGCGAAAAGAAAAAGGTAAGATGATGCTACGAGTTGCCTCAGTGAGGACTAGAATTCTAAGAGCAGCACAGTCAAAGTAATTCCAAGATTTTCCCATAAAACTGATGGACTCCATACCTGAAAAGTGTCACCTTTTGTCAAAGGCTCTGCCATACTCTGGTAGCCAAGACATGCAGTGCTACAAGGGAGAAATCAGCTGATCTCCTTGGCACTACCCAGGGCCAACAAACCTTCAGGACATTTTGTGGCATCATTTGTCCACCACTCCACTTTGATCTGCCTGCTCCTTTTGGAAGAGGGACTCCTTTGTACTTCACTTAGTGCCCAGCTCAGGAGCAAGGCAGTGGTAATTCTCGTGTGACAGGGATTCACCACCTGACACATCCTGCTGCTCTGAGAGGGTCACTCAGCCACACACTGACAAGAGAAGACAGGGGACAGAGGCTTGGGGCTGGGAAAGAGTATTGGAAATCTACCCACCTAAATAGTTTTCCTATCATTATATTCAAATTTGGTCAAATTGGATTTTGCTCCCTCTAGTAATGCTCTAGCACGTTTCCCATGTGGCATCAGTGTCAAAAACATTCTGTAGGCTACAAACCAATTCTTCCAAACCCACATTGCTGTAGGCACCCATCTGAAATCTTTGTGGTGGCCTAAGTAGAGAGAAGGGTACCTTTCCCTCAGACCCAGATTAGCTGCAGTGCCCTGAGCATTAACACAAAGCCTCGGTCTCAGAAAGGGTGAAGCCCATCAGCCTCCCCAAAGCTGCACGGAGGGGACACAAGCCAGGCACCAACACCACTGTCTGACAGGGAGCATATCAAAGGTTACTGTGGAGGGCAGTGGGGGAGAGTTACTATGCACCTGGCTTGTTCAGCCCTCTACAGTTCCTAGCAGTCTCCCAGTTAACGAGGTGTTTGTTTTCCAGCCTTGTGCAAGCAGCCACAGGAAGCTTCATGATGCTATAGAGGTTAACTTGTGGGCTTGGCTGGAATGACAGTGTTTTGTGGAATTTAACACTTCGGGAGAAGATGACACTCTAGTGATGCCTGTAAGCACCAAGCCAGATGTTCAGCCTGCAATGCATCACAGGCCTCAATGCATCAGCAGGAAACAGCGAGTTTCAAAGCCTCCCAAAATGAGTAACATCCATGCACTCACTGCAACACACCTCAACTTTCTTCACTGCAGCCACAGCCATTGCTCTGAACCAAGCAAGAACAGGGAGCATTTCAATTTTCACATAACAGTCAGAATATCACTAGAGCTGATTTTCCCTCCATCTCCCCAATCTGCCCATGGGATGTTCAAGGATCCCGGGGCAGTTGCAAGGCAAAAAGCAAGGTCTACCCTGTCACTGGGTGTGTACCAGCTCATAGCACAGACACAAGCAAATGGCCACCATGCCAGCTTCTCTTCTGCCCAAACACATAATGGAGTAATAACCTGGATTTGCCCCAGAGAAAGGACTAAGTCTCCCTGAGCAAACTATTCTGAACTAACTTCTGCACTTGACTTCTCTGGAAAGAATTTCTACCCAGTCCATAAAACTACTCTGGACTCTAGGCTCTTTCAGGTTTGGATTCTTATGCAGAAGGACCCGTGGCTCCCTGAGGCCACCCCCTTCCCAAGGTGCCCCAGCCACACAGTCAGTGTGACACCTCAGTGTCAGCACTTTTTCCATGACACCTCTGATCTACAGCCCACTGCTCAATGTCATCCACATCTTCCTTTCCTCCTGCTCCCTTAAACTGCTGCTACTCTACTCTGCACTCCAGCATAGCCCATTAACCAGTGCTGGGGGGGCTAAACAGGAAAGTGCAGGGTATGAAGTCACTCTTTTCCCTTTCTTTTCACCCATGAGGACAGACTCAGAACCCCACCTCTAAGTCAGAGTGAGCTTCTCAGGGTACTCCAGCACACAACTCTCCTACTTATCCCACTGTGTAAGTCGTGGCACTGACCCTGTGCCTGCAGCTCTGCAGAGCTGCCCCCACCCAGGCACTGCCCCAGCCACGGGGCACCTGGGGGAACAGGGGGAGGCCAAGGCACAGAGCTCCCCCCACCCCTGGGAGGAGATGTAGGAGCCTCAGCAGGACATCTGCAATACCAATGAAGTGACACTTGGATCTGTCACAGAGGTGACACAGAGATCCAGAGTGCCAGACACTGCCCAGACACCGAGTCAGAGATAGCTGGTGCCCTGCAGGCAGAGTCTGCCAAGCTGTGAGGAGCTTCAAACACAGAGCTGGGGGGATCCTAACACTTACCTGAGAGGTGTGGGGCCCTGGGTGTCCGGCCTGTTCTCATCTGAATTGAGATGCTAGTGCAAGAATTGACAAAGGCAGAGTCCCCCAGTCAGAGACACACAAAGTGGTTCTTGAGAAATCATCTGGAAGCCTTCAGAGTGAGAGGACTTAGATTTACTGCAGTAATTAGTCACAGAAAACAGCAGAGAAGGGTGCAGGAAAACAATTCCAAATCTGTTGTGGCAACAGAAAAGCTCCAGCTGGGGTAGCAGCTCCTGAGGGGATTGCTTGGAAAAGCCTTGCACTTTTCAAGCCTTCAGCCACTCTTATTCAACCTGATGGATAGGTAGGCTGTCTGGTTTTTGTGTTTGGAAGCCAAATTGGAGCAGCATGCATGAATCCATCACTTCCTGGGAAATCCTGGCTACCCTGCAAATGTACCAAAACCCTGATGCTTCCAAATGGCCACACTCCTTGGCATTTACAGAAAGAAGGGCTAGTTCAGAAGGAAAGGCAAAAGCCAGGAGCAAAAGCCATGGCCCTGTGTGTGTGTTCCCTTCAGGCATTTCCTCTTCTGCCCCCCACTATTCCTAATGCTGTGTATGAAAAATGGAGAATGTTCCCAGTCCATTTCCCAGTGGTTCACCTTCTCTGTTGCTTCATTCCTGACTTTTCTGCCTCCTAATCCCCGAGTGCAGTGTCACTGTCACTCCAGGAATTTGCAAGCAAGTGGCTCCACTGCAGAGGGGACTCCTCAGAGCAATGGAACAGCTCAGGTGGTTACACACCACGGGCCCCCTTTTGCCTCCAAACTGCCACATCAAGCTCCTTCTAAAGAACTATTTGCAGTCTTCTTGGGAAACCCATTTGATCCAATTAAAAGAATACAGAAAAACAGGGAAAAAAACATCTTTTATCCAGAAGCAATGAAACATCAGGAGGCAAAAAAAAACCCTCTTCTGCACAGGAGTCATTCACACAACAGTGTAATTCTCTTGAGGAACTACACATCAAGTCCAGCCTCTTTTGCTGCAGTAACTACAAGATCACATCCCCTTTCCAGTAACTCAGAGCTCTCTGCTAAAGGTCACAGACCAGAAGGGTCCATCTTTGTCTCTCTCTCTCCTTCCCATCACATCTAAGGCACATCTTAGTCATCTCTAGCAACCACACAGAGCAGCCAAAACAAGAGCCCAGCAGCAACACCCAGGAAATAAAAGCTACCTCCAAAAGCAGCCTGTGGGCCACAAGAGGATTCAGAATTCAAAACACCTTTTTTGACTCTGCCCCCAGAAAAACATGACTGATGCAGAAATTATTCTAATGAGACACATGAACATAGGAAAAAGAGATATGGGAAAACTAAGAAGGCTCCAGAATTGCTGTAGGCAGCATCCAGTTTGTTTTGACTTCATTTGACCCAGTAAAATAACATTCCCTGGAACTAATTCAACTGGAAACAGTAAAACTTTTAAAATACAGAAGCTGCCTAATAAAATGGCAGTGATACAGGGTAGCTCTGTTTGCACAGCCCAAAGCTGTCAGCAGAATAAATACTTGGCCTCTACACTGTCCTGGGTGCAGAAGGAGGGCAGGGGATAAGAAACCAGCCCCTGGTCCAGGTGACTGCAAAGGGAAGCAGCACACTTGGGAACGTCAGTGACTGGCCAGAGCCAGCCTAGGACACAAAGCAAGCAAGACCTTTAGGCCACTGACTGGGCTCAGGAGGAAATTACATTTAATTCAATAGTTGGCAAGGTTCTTCAGCAAGACCACTAAGCTAAAATGACCCTTTTTTCCACTAAAAGAGGGGTGAGACAATGGCACCTCACCAAAAAATACATGCACTTGTAAAGACAAGACATCAAAAGTACTGAAATAACACCACATAACAAGACACATGCCACTGGTGACATCTTTAGACCAGGGTGGCATGTACATTATCTCTTACTGGTGCCCTGAGAATCAGTGCCAAAACACCCTGGTGAACACAGGCTGTAATCAGCCTCAGGAAAACTCTTCACTTTTCCCTTTCTTCTCTGTGCTCAGATACTTGTTTAGACTTCAGAGAGATAAATGCTGTGACGGGCAGTGACTCAGTTCCAAACTCTGGGGTCTTGCTAAGCTGAGGTCTTTTCATTATTTATCATTATCTTTGTAGACACAGCTTTAAACCTTGTAAATGCTGCATTAAACAACTACAAAAGGTCTTTAAGATGCAGGGACTACAGGAGGATTCAAAAGCACCTCTGCATCACTCCTGAGCTCACTTTGCTTTGGTGTCCGTAGCAAGCAGCTCATGAGAAGGAAATGCAACCACTGTGCAGTGCTGGGAGAATGTACTGTCAGCCACAACCATCTCCTGGAGACCTACCCTCATTTTCTTCCTGTGGACTTGTATAAAACTGTCTCCACTTGATTGCCCCTGAATAATGTCCAACGACAGATGAGCACCAGTGAGTGCCAAGGGAGCCCCAGCCAAGAGCAGCTCAGTGAGCCCAGGGCTGTGCCCCAGCCTCCACAGTGCTCTGAGGGAGGCAGAACCACAGTCAGGGAAGATTCAGAGCGTTAAGACAGACACGTGCCACGAGAACAAAAGTCCTGATCCTTCACTGAGGACTGAAACCAAATTCCCAAATCACCTTCTGTTCACAGTTGTCACAACTGTGGGAATCCACCTAACTCCAGAATCTGCACCAGACATTACAAAGGGAATAAATTTTCTTGACTTTTATATCCCACTCTACAGCCCTTGGTTACTCCATCTTTAGAGAAAACTATGTTTGGTGATTTTTTATTTTTCCTTTTTTTTCTACAGGATTCAAGTGTTGATTGAAAAAGTTGGATTTACATTTTAGAAAATTAAATCCCTCAAAAGGGGAACACGAGGTTCATCCCACTCCCACTTGAGCCACCAGGACTGCCCAGTCACTGCACAGCAGCCCTGCATCCTTCAGGCACAGGGGAAGGTTTGTGTCTCTGTCTCACAACAGCCTCAACTTGTGCCAGTACTAGAGCAGCTACTCGTCAGGGGACCCACTGGAGGGAGTTGCCTTTCTAGGCAGAACTGGGTTAATGTGCTTCTACGGGAATATTTTATTCCCACACCCCATCACCTCACATCAGTGAGGCTGGTCAAGAAGAGCTGGAAAAGGATGCAGACTCCCAGGAGAAGGTAAGGGAGTTGCAGCAGCCACGAAACACAAAGAGCACAGCACAGCCATGGTGCACAGCCCGTGCTGCCCCCCGAGCTGCACACAAAGCCCATCAGGGACCTCAGGAACTGTGTGAGGAGGCAGATGTGACCCCTCCTCAGTGTTCCACCAACAGACCATCTCCTCTGAACAATCCCCTCCTGGCTGCTCTCCCCCTGTCACTGTGACTGTGCTCTGGCCTCGGGCAGCAGTGGCCCCTTCCTGAAAAGCCTGGACCAGCATCACCCATCTGCACTGGATCCAGGATGTTGGCTTATCCTACCCAGCTTTCCATGCCCTCTTTTTCTACTTCCCAAAACACACATGTATTTGTTTTCAAAATGCTGCTCCTGCTACCAAGGGCATTTTAGTTGCTGCATCTGTTTGTGATCTGTGCTACATTATTAAAGAGTCCTGCTAACACACAATGTAAGTTGTTGCTGTGATACTGTTTCTTTAAACTGAGTTCTTACCAGCTCTACGATCTACTCAGAAGAAGAAGAAATATTACCTAAACCAAGAGAGCAATTCCTGTCTCCCTATTTTGAAATCCCAGTGCGACCTGAACACGAGTGGGAAAGGGCATCTGCTTACAGAGAGAGTTCACCTGAAGGCAGGGACAGCAGGAACTCAGCTGACAGGCAACCCCTTCACAGAGCCCCACCCGGCTCTGGGACAAAAGAGGCCTTTGGCACGCACCAATTCCTGCTGATGGGCAATCAGTCTTGCCCGACCTGCCTTTGATTCCCACCTGCATCTCAAGTCTTGTCTTCTTGTGCACTGTTGGTCCCACCCTGCCATGGATGTGCTGTCCTTCTGCAGAGCAAAGGGCCCTGGAACCCAGTGTGTCCAGGAACAGGGAGGGGGTGCTGCCACAGGGCAGGATCCCCCCAGGGATGGGGGCCTGGAAGGACCCCCGGGATCCAACACTTGTGCCAGCACAGCAAGTGCAGCTCTGCAGTTTGTGATCTGATCGTTTGAGCACATTTACTCAGTGCTGCTTATTCCACAGTTTTCCCACACACTAGAAAATGGAGATGAAAGAAATAAAAATTATAAAGAGACACATCTTCCCTTAGACAGGAATCTCTACACAAGAGCCAAATCACCAAATGAACCAGGAATACTGAGAGCTGGAGATGATGGGAGAGGTGAAATACTGTGAGTAAAACTCCCAGCAATGCTTTCCCTAACCAGAAATGAAACTTTGGGAGACATAAGCAGCCTCAGTTTGGGGAGCTGCTTTATTTCCCATTCCATCCAAGCCTGAGAGTGATGACTCCAAGCAGAAGGCATATATTGATGGTGTGTATTTAGGACACATCCTGTTCTGTGATTGCTAACCCAGTTCCTCTGCAAACTTTTCAGGGTCTCCTCCAATTCAAATAAAATGCCATAACATGCTGTAGACTGTGTGTCACTCCCAGACTTGCAGCCATCCCCCAGCCTGTGACCAAAGCAGTTGCCTCTATTGGTCTCAGCACCAATTGGTTTCAAGCCCTGTCTGGGCGTCCCTGGTGTGAAGGAACACAGGACAGCAAGGTGGGCACAGAGCCCAAAGCCCACCGTGCCCCCGTAGGGATCTGTGTGACAGTGGGCACTGCAGGGTGGTATCTCTCCAGTCACACCTGACTGGGAGAAGCTGGAACAGCCCCGTTTGCATTATGGGGACGGTTTGCAGACAACTGGCCTGAGGCAGCCAAGTGTCTCCTTCACAAGGAGGCCTGACCCACACAGTACTGTGCCAACAACACCAGCCACGAGCTTTGCAGCTTTCTGTATCTTTGCCCTGGCAAATGCCAACAGAAAGAAATGCTTGGTGTCCCTTCCACAGCAGCACCAAGGCAGGCCAGCCTCTGGGAGCCAGACAGACACAGCCCTGCAGAGAGAACCAAATTAAAAGGAACCAGCAGAATGTTGTGACAGTATCAGTCAGAGGCTACCAAAATACCCCCCCCATCCAAGGGCTCACCTCAGCCTGGTTTCACATGCTGAGGCCAAGGAGTGTTGCAGGTGTAATGCTACAGAGGGTGAGAGTGACCTACTTTCACTCCCTACAAGTGGAGACATATCATAGTCCCTATAATAATATACACACTTCAGTTTAAATCATGTGCTATAATCTGAATATTGCCTTAGTCCTTAGAGTAATAAAAAACCCAAAAACCTAGTTTGCAGAGACATCTTTAATACATGAGCATTTTAGATGCTTGCCACAGACTCACGAGATGAGGTTTGATCCCAAAGAATGTTTTCCCTTTCTGTTGACTCCTTATCCAAGTTACTTTGGAGAGTTTGGCAGATTATGGCACAAGGACTCCCATTCTGTTCTTACAGGTTATGAATTTTGTAGATCTGATGTTGTTTAATTCAACAAAGCATCCTTTGTGTTCCACTAAGGTCTTCATAAACATTAAGAAAATCTTTTTCCCTTCCAATACTCAAAAGATATCCGACAAGCCAATAAATGTGACAGTTTTATCCCAACCTGTCAAACCACTGTCTGCCCCTTCTTCCCAGGAGCCTCACACTCACACAGGTTCCAGCCTGAAGAATGCCAAAATGCTTTCAAAGCTCCAAGTGATGTTCCAGCTACACTATTTGCACACTGCCAGCAGGAGAGTAGGAAGGCTCTTACTGTGTCATACCCAAGAGAAAACAGAAGACCTTCAGAATCATGTGGCCAGCCTACCAGGTAACAGTCCTGACTCCTTGTGGGTGTCACCACACTGTGAAATAATCCAGGAAGAGCCGATGAGGCACACGTCATTTCCCACAGCCAGAAAAGAGCCAGTTGAGGTGATCTAGGTAAAAGATCAAGAAAAACTCAAGCAGCAAACAATGTGCTCCCAAGGCAAACGACAGCGAGGCTCACAGAGCTTGGGCTGGGGCAGGACCCCCCGGCTCAGCAGAAAGAGGCCCATGAATGGACTCAACCGTCCCTTTGTGGCAGCAGCCAGGGCAGAGGACAAAGGGGCTCTGCCAGCGCAGCACTTCTGAGTGGCGGAGTCCTGCGGCTCCTCCAGCTCCCCTCCCGCGGCAGCAGAGCCCCGGGACACTGAGGGTTTGTTCATGACTTGGGCTCTGGCCACTTTCTGAGCCTCCGTCTGCATCCTCTGCCCAACAATACCCCCTTCAGCTCGCTCCTTGTCCGCGGCTTCCGCATTTCAGCGCGAGTTCACGGGGATAAAGCGCCCGAGCAGCTGAACTGACTCATCTGCTTTGAAGGCTCCCTTTCCTCATGAAAGGGGAAACAGTTCTTTCTCTGTCTGTCTTCATTTCCCTTTCCTTGGCCGCTTCTCTTCCCCCTCCCCTCCTTCTCGCCCCAGTTTTGCTTTCCCGTTCCCTCCATCTCTCCCTGTGTCCCACTCCCACCTTCTGGGAAGGGCTGCGGGGTCGCGGCTCCTGTCCCCAGAGGGGCTCCCGGGCACTGCCAGCCTGTGCCACAACCCCGCGAGACAGAGCCGCCCCTGGGCACCGGCCGACGGACGGACAGACGGCAAAAGGAGTTTATTAGCACTCAAGTGTGCAAAAAAGGAAAGGAAAGGAAAGGAAACGCACACGGCAACAGGGGTCACCTGGGAAGAGCCGCAGCCTTTGCTTCTCCCCGAGTTACCAGGACAAAAGGGGGAATTCTGGGGCCAAAACCAAGAGCCACAGTAAAACCATCGCTGCCCCCCAGAATAATTAGTTAATTGGGCCATGTGATACACAAAATTTCGCCTCTTTCTCCCTTCTGCCTCTTCACAAGCTCTCTAGTCACCTACAATGCAAAACTGGAAGCTGGTGGGGTTTGGAAGTGGGGAAACTAGTGCTGACTTTCGTGCCAATAACAGGAATTACCAAAGCTATCTTTTTGCTGTATCTTACTTCAGTTAGTTAAAAGCAGCGCAGAACAGGGGAGGCCTTTTCAGGAAGGGTGGTACATTCTGATTCCACAAGACAGTCTCAATTCCCGTGAAGCACAGACTCCACCAAGCTCCATCACACAGGCTGCTCTGCAACTGGGGGGTCATTCTGCTCTACAGAGACACAACTGGGTTAAAACTGAAGCTGTCAGAGACCCCAGAGCATGCTTAAGAAAAATGCTCAGCACTAAATGCCAAAGAGCTTTTGCCAGCTTTAAGAGCAAAGGAATACAAGCACATGAAGATAACAGAGGCAATATGAATTGCATGGGATTAAGTCCACAAGAGGAACCAAGGCCACGAGTGGTCCTGGGTAGCTCAGACCCCCCCAGGCAGCACAGGTGCCACCAAATGAGGCCAGGGCTGAGCTGCTCCATCCCCTCCTACGGCCAAATGCCCTGGTGCAAGGCTAGGAATCACAACCAATGGCACCATCACTTGCCATTTACTACACAGGTAAAAGCGTGTTTTGTTCTCATTGAGCTCAAAGAGCTCCAAGTGTGTCAGAAACAACTACAACTAACGAGTCTAAGCAGAATTTAGAAATGCCTGTGCTGCTGTGGCAAAGGCAAGGATCCAGTCCCACCAGCTCGAGTCAAGGAAGCACAACCTTGACCCAGCAAAAACAACCAGAGTCCTGAAAGGAGATCCCCCAAAACAGCCCACCAGGCACATGCTCAGGCAGTTCATATCTTGCAAACAGATTTCAGAAGCAGACTTTAGAAAACAGCACCATCTGGACTGAATTTGCAGCTCTCTCCACAGATGAGAAGGGACAGCAGATTTCTGCAGGGTGGGAACTCAGGGCTGCGAGGGGAAACTGTCCACGGGAGCACCAAAAGCAGCTGAGCCACCAAGGCACGGGGGGGGGGGGG
>VXBA01000251.1:127039-143939 GCA_013399895.1 Serilophus lunatus
CACTTCAAAGCAAACTGAACCAGCCAGGACAAGGACGACTGGAAATGAGGCAAAGAACAGTCAGAAAAAGGTGGAAGCAGCTCCTGGAGCTCGGCTGTAGCCCCTGACCGAGGGCAAACTGCTGTGAGTGCCCAGCAAGCCCCGGGAGCAGGGCCAGGAGGGCAGGGAGGGCTGACAGTGCCTGCCCTGCCCAAAGGAGATGCCAATGGACACCTGAAAATGGTCCAGATTCTCCTTTGAGAACCCACACAGACAAAGCATGCTGTCATCCTTTTCACTCAGGGGACTAGCCACAAATGTGGGGGAATTGCACACTGTCCCAATTAGAACAGGAAAGTTCTTAATCAAGTTAAGGGATTTTGCTTCATACAACAGTCCTGTCAGAAAGTTATATTGTCATCTCATGGACTGCCATAGAATCTTCAAGTCATCATATTTTCATGACAGACTTGAAACCACAAATAAAATAAAATGCCTGGTAAAAAGGGATGCTCTAGGCAACCATTTTACATTTTGATTTTAGGGAAATTTGTAGTTCCAAGATTACTTTTGTTTCAATTGTTTTACTATTATTTAAAAATTTAAAAAAAAGGAATCCACACTTTTTATATGTCTTCAGGGATTTGTTGTTTTTAAATAAGCCTGGCTTTTGGAGAAGTTGAGGGAATTTGCTCGGATTGACTTACAAAGGCAAGTCCCATTTACTTTGCTAAGAACTGAGTGATTGAGGACTTCAGCTGCCCTTCTCCTGGTTACCCCTGTGCTGCTGGAAAGCTGCTGTCCCTGCTCTCAGCCCCTCTCCGTGAGCTGTTCCTCTGCTTCAGCAGTGTCAGCCTGCTCAGTGTGAGGTGCCAAAGGAACACCTCAAGCTAAGCTCCCAAACTTCACTCAGCTCCATTAAAGAGCTCTCACAAATTTCGATGAGAACGAAAGGATAAGGCTCACGGATACATAAAGTCAGGAAACGGGAAATAATCAGTAAGAAAAGCTGCCTAACAGCAATTTAAAAGGTCTCTGAGTCCTTTCTGCTGTTCAGGATCAAAGAGGGAAATCAGGACGAAGAGAAAGCCACCCCGCAACCCAGGCATCTTTTACACTTCCATCAGCAGTCTGCTTCATTTATTCTCAACAAGAACCAGTTTCACAACATTCCCTTTATCTACTCCACTGCTTCATTATCCTGATTTTTGAAAGCATCTCCCAATTTCCTCAACTGCTGCCATGTAAACCATCCCTTCTTGTCCTGTTAACTGTGGATCCAGTGAAGAAGAGTTCACTCCCTCCACCTGGGCAGCCTTGCCAGCCTGAGCAACCCAGACCCACTGGGGTTTGGTTTAGAACCCTCCTGTCCTTTTCCTGTTCTGCCCCCTTGGCCCTGAGCAGGGCCCAGATGTGCCCTGGCAGTTTGAGGGGCACACACCCTCTGAGGGGGCAGAGCCAAGGCTGCAGACACTGCCCAGGACACTCTGGGTGGCACAGGCACAGCTGGGAGCAGGACTGGCTCCCTGCTCCTGTGCACACACACTCAGGGATGGCACACAGGGCAGAGCACCAAGCACTGTGCCACACAACTGGCTCTTCAGCTGCTTTTGCAGACAAAAGCAGATCTCAGTTCCTGAGTCTGTTGATTGGATTTTTAGCCTTTTTCTTCTCTTTTCAAGAATCCTTTCTTCCAGTTCTCTTCCAGGGGCATTCCTGTGCCTTCCTGTGCCTCCTCTTGGCTCTGCTATGAGCTCATCTGTTCTCCATCAGACAAAGCTACCACCCAGAAATGAAGCTTTTTTTGTTGTTCACTCATACCCAGCCCTTGGAGGAATTATCTATTCAGTTCATTTTTGCCTCTGAAGAAATGATGGCCTCAGATTCCTCCAATAATTTACAGATTGCATTTTCCCCTCTTCAGAATCAAGGCAGCAGGAACTGAATTTTCCACTGTGTTCCCCCCACCAAAGTGAATCTATACCTCCCTGGCATTCTAATTCATGAAAGATTTGCATTTAGTATGTGAAAAAGTGGCAGATTTTTTTGTTTCTTTATTTTGATTTGCTTTTCTGAAGCAGCAGCCACTTCATCTGCAGAATTCAAACCTGGAAAGCAGATATGAGCTGCTGAGGAGGAGCACATTCATCTAATATTTAGCACCACACTCTTCATGCAAGAATGCCCTCCATAACTCCCTTCAGAGGGTGCCAAGGTTTCCAGCTCATGCATGCTTTAGCAGTTGTACCACACATCAATGAGTCTGGAGTTATGACTGCTATGCAAACTCCTCAAGACTACACTTACATCAGGAATAGCCAAGAATTCACTACAAAAAAACAAGAAGCCCATAATTCACTGTAGTTTCAAAAGTACTTCCCATTAATAAATGGGCAAAGTGCGTGTGTGTGCATACACATAAATAGATGTGGTGTGGGAGGAACTACCCTAGCAGAAGTTCTAGAAAATAAAAGCACACACAGCTGGTGTTTCCATTCAACTTAAAATGTACACTTAAGCCCAAATTACTCCCCACATACAAAAAAAATCCAACCCAAAACTCAACTCTCCCTCTAAAACAATGACAACAAAAAACACACAAGCAAACAAAAAATAAAATAACACAAAAATAAGCTCATGAAAATCAAACCAAAAAAACCCAACAAAAAACAAACACAAAGCAACCCAACAAACCCCCCCACACACACCTTGGAAATCTGGTTTTACTTCATCCAAAAGTCTCAACCCTCCTGACCAATTCCAGCAGCTCAGCTGAGACTTGCTTGCACAGCAAATACAGGAAAATAACATAACCCCAGAAAACAGAAGCAGACTAAGCACATTTCTCTTCCTCCTTTGAACCTGTCACTCAAATATAACCTGTATTTAACATTCCTTCACTCTAAAAAGCAAGGCAAGAACCCAAACTTCCGACACTCCAGCCGTCATTGCAAGTCAAACTGTTAATTCAGGTACACTTAGGACTGTGACCCCCAAGTACAGATAGAAATAGGAAGGCTGAAGCAATTCTTGCTCTCTCTTCCTTCCCCCCGGACAAAGGCACTTGCCCCCTCTCATGAGCTGACGTGGGGCCAGCACAGAAGCCGTGGGGCAGCAGCGGGCTGTGCTGGTGCAGGGATGCACTGCTGAGGACAGGGCTCCAGCTGCACCCTGTGCTACACAAACCACCACAGCAGGTCTCAGGTGAGTCTGAGCCTTCTGGACAGATGCCAGCAGCTGGGGTGAGAGACAAGGAAAGTAACGTTCCTGTGAGGGCACTACTCCACCTCTCACAAACCACTCCCTCCCAAAATCTCACCCCTCTGCCCTCCAAAAGGCTCAACAGGATCATGGTTTGCAGAAATATGTTATGCCACTGGTTTTATTCTGGTACTGTGTTAGTTTGAACAAAGCAGTTGTGGCCTCAGAGTCAGAGCTGGTGAACAAAAATCTCTTTATGTGAAAATAATGAGAATTTTTAAAAAGGGTGTTGATATTTCTTCAAAACTAATGAAAAGGAGGCAGAGGAAGCCTCAGAACATCAGAAATGTGCAGAGAGGCACAAAACAGACCAAAAATAAACCCTCCTGTCCCACAGGCCAGGTTTGTGCAGTGAATTTCAGGACTCAAATACTCCTTTAATTTTCCTTCAAACTTCAAGTCTGAACCTTGGAGCTAAAAAATTACAGAGGAAGAAACTTCTTTTCCATGGTATCTCTCTGAAGTTCCAACTCTTCACCCAAAAACAAGTGCAGAGGAGCCATGCAGGTGAAATGTTCTGTATATTTCTTTTAAACCTCCCCTTGGACTCAGCCTGGCTTCAGGCAGTTTTCCTTTGCTGGGTCAGACAGGCTTTTCCTGGGGAGCACCAGGCCAACACCAGCAGCACATTCTGACCACTGACATTTCCACTTCAGTTCTGCCTTTTCCAGGCTTTGTGCTGGACTGCAGAACTCAGGCTGGCACCTCCTGCACTGTGGGAAGGGGGTGTCTCAGCAGCTCATACACCAACAGGCCAGTGCCAAACAACCACATGTCCCAGTGCTTGGACTTGCACTGGCTGAGATTTTAGCAAGAGCACAACTGCTCAGACAACTGCCACTGAGAAATTCAGACCCAACACAGCTCCTTTGTTTGCATCTCTCCTGCTCCCTGAGAGCAAAGGGCAGGTGCTGGCTGGCAGCTCCTGCAGGGCCCAGCCTCCCACTGCACACCCGATGCTCACACAGGATGGGGCAGGAGAGCTCCCAAACTGTCCCCCCCATCCAGCACAGGGATCCCCACAAGGGAGAGCTGCTGATGCCTCCCTGTCCACTGACTCCTCTTGTGTGCACAGACTGGCAGCACTGCTGCTGGCTGTGCCTGACAGTGCCCCTGAGCTCAGACCATCGAGCACTGACTGTCAGGGATGTGTCCGAGGGTTCAATTCAAGAACTGACATTTTTGGAGCACTTTTTCACAAAAAGAAGTTGTGCAGCTTTTTCTCTGCTTTTCCTCTAAAGGAGGTAAGGAGTGGACACAGTTACTCCAGCTGCAACCTTTATACAATCCATTGTGTGCTTCTGCACCCCAGTTTCTCCATCTGCTACATACTGGTCATCTATTTTGAGGTGATCCAGCCAAGAAAGTGCTGCATAAACAGAGACTGTTATCTTTATATTAATGCACTTCAAAGCAAAATTTTCTTCTTATTTTCTTAAGTGAAATAGCCTGAATTTTTTCTTTCCACTGGGTTGAGCTGGGTTTTGATACCATGATGCCCCAGCAGCTCACCCAGAACCACATGAAAAGAGAACTGCTGTCAGGCCTTGTCCCCACACACCACCTGGGCATGGGAACTGCTGCCACTGCAGTTCCATTCCTGCTTGCTCTTTGCAAATCTCAGTTCCTCTGGTTGTGTGCTGGACACATTTCGATTCATACTTTACTTTCCAAATATTGTGGCTTTTCTTGTGCAATTGCTTAAGAAAGATGCCCTGGCTGGATTGTGCAAAAGGCTCTCTGATGACACCCTGCATGCACAGTGAACAGGCACAGCCCACCAAGAGCCTGGCTGCTCCTGCCAGCTTTGCTCTAGGCCAGGATGCACATTAAGCTGTTTTTAAATAGGGGAGGAAATGGAGCTCCCAGTGGGCTCCCCAGAAGTGCCCTGCTGCCCATGATGGTCACCCTGCACACACAGGAGGTGACAGGCTGAGCTCCCCCAGCTCCTCCTGGCTCCTCACCCACCAGGCACAGTCTCCAAAGGCAGCAGAACCCTCAGGAGGGGCTCTGGCAGACATCATGGCAAATGGAGCAGCACCCTAGAGAACCTTTCTTTCCCCTGTTTTCCTCTGCAACTCAGTGTAACTGCAGGAAACTTCCAGCACCCTCCACCAACAAATCCACCCACAAAGCAAAGTTTCATCAGCTCAATCTGTTCACCACATCAAAAATCGAGATGCAGCCAAGGACATTAAATATTTAAAGAAAGAAAGACTTAACAGTCAAAAGAGGAAAACACACATTTCTCCAGGGACTGTTTTGCTCACTGAGTAATTGCCCCATTTGGCCAACATACAAAAAACCCAAACCCAACCAACAACAAAAAATCAAAGCAAAGTAATAAAAACTGTGCACAATTGTTAATTTACAACAACAGGAGCTGCCCCCAGCTGATCCCTTCAGAGAGCCACCACAGCTCCTGAACAGTGAAAGACTGTGTAATGATGTCACCTGTCTGCAGTGACCTGCTCTAGTCCCAAAAGAATTGAGCTGGGCTTTTTGATTTCTTCCATCCAGCTTAATCCAATACTCTTTCCAACGGCATTTAGTTCAAAAGCTTTGACTGTACTTCAAATTTATTGGTCCAATTTTGTTCCAAAATGCTTCTTGCTCTTGTTCCCTAACTTCTAAGTGCAGTTATTCCAGCAAATGCTATTACTAAGTGCTGAAGGAGGAATACCCACAAGTGAAAAGGCCCACGTGCAGTAAGAACCTGTACTTGCCCCAGGGCTTTGCCATCACTGCAAAGGAAGCAGCAGCACAGCAGGAGCGTGGGGCAGTGTGACTGAAGGCAGCACAGCCCTCCAGGGTCAGTCCTGGCAAAGCTGGAGGCCTCAGCAGAACACTCTCCAAACAGGAACCACCCCAGGGGATGCACCACGTTCCACGTGTCCTGTGCTACTGAATGACCCCAGCAGGACTTCTGTCTTGGATAAATAACTTCATTGGTAAATCTCACTTTTCAGCTATTCCGCCCAGAACAATCATCTCTGGTTCTGACAGCCTGGAAATCTTTACTTATTTACTGACAAGTTGTCAGAACACGTGCTCCTTACAGGTGAGCACAACACTGGTGCCAGGGCAGGGGAAGGCACTGGATTAGCAACGGGGAGAGTCAAACTTTGAGAGCTGACAACGGAGCCAAAGCCTGTGAAAAGTGTCTCCCAAAATGCATTTCTCCTTTTTCTGCTGAGGGGTCACGCCTCTGACAAACAACGCTCACAGCAAACACACTTCTGCAGCTCTCTTGGGAAAACTTCCCCAGCTGTTCTTCCCTTATTCGCCGCCTTGTCAACACCTTCTCCTTACAAACAGCTGCTTCCCATCTGAGGTTATTTCTGAGCACATTTTCAGTAACACAACACAGAGAGAACCACCAGCACCCACAGATAGGAGCTACAGAATTTACATGCAAGTGTCCAGTGATAATCATTTGAAGCCTTTGATTTTCCTTTTCAATAAAAAGGGAAGTAAATAAAAGAGTAATGAGTGCTCACTCTTCACACGAAGGGCCAACGTGCTTTCAGTGTAGACCCCTAAGCTCACAATTGTCAGCACTGACACTCCGAACCAGGTAATTAACAGCCAGCTCCTTCTCACACCGTCCTCAAGTCGTCACCAGCCATTCAAACTGTATTTCCTTTCAGTCTCCTCCTCCACAGACAAAATAAAAGACCTCAGGCGATGACAACAGTCAGTAATGACAAAAATCCAAGGAAGGCTGACCAAACGTTTCTAGCACTTCTGGCCCGGCGCGCAGAACTTTCACGTTGTAACAACAAAGCATCAGCAATAAATCCGTGCAGATGAGCCACGGTCCCAGCAAAGCCAGCCCCGGGCTGTGTGTCTGCCAGCTCCCTGGCGTGCCCCGGGCAGGGGGCAGCTGGGGCCAGCCCAGGCTCGGGGGGACCCTGGCCCAGGCTCCTGGCACCCCCTGGCCCAGGCTCCTGGCACCCCCTGGCCCAGGGCTCCTGGCACCCCCTGGCACCCCCTGGCCCAGGGCTCCTGGCACCCCCCGGCCCAGGGCTCCTGGCACCCCCTGACCCAGGGCTCCTGGCACCCCCCGGCCCAGGGCTCCTGGCACCCCCTGGCACCCCCTGGCCCAGGGCTCCTGGCACCCCCCGGCCCAGGGCTCCTGGCACCCCCTGGCCCAGGGCTCCTGGCACCCCCTGGCACCCCCTGGCCCAGGGCTCCTGGCACCCCCCGGCCCAGGGCTCCTGGCACCCCCTGGCCCAGGGCTCCTGGCACCCCCTGGCACCCCCTGGCCCAGGGCTCCTGGCACCCCCCGGCCCAGGGCTCCTGGCACCCCCTGGCCCAGGGCTCCTGGCACCCCCTGGCACCCCCTGGCCCAGGGCTCCTGGCACCCCCCGGCCCAGGGCTCCTGGCACCCCCTGGCCCAGGGCTCCTGGCACCCCCTGGCACCCCCTGGCCCAGGGCTCCTGGCACCCCCCGGCCCAGGGCTCCTGGCACCCCCTGGCCCAGGGCTCCTGGCACCCCCTGGCACCCCCTGGCCCAGGGCTCCTGGCACCCCCCGGCCCAGGGCTCCTGGCACCCCCTGACCCAGGGCTCCTGGCACCCCCCGGCCCAGGGCTCCTGGCACCCCCTGGCACCCCCCGGCCCAGGGCTCCTGGCACCCCCTGGCACCCCCCGGCCCAGGGCTCCTGGCACCCCCTGGCACCCCCCGGCCCAGGGCTCCTGGCACCCCCTGGCCCAGGGCTCCTGGCACCCCCTGACCCAGGGCTCCTGGTACCCCCTGGCCCAGGGCTCCTGGCACCCCCTGGCACCCCCCGGCCCAGGGCTCCTGGCACCCCCTGGCCCAGGGCTCCTGGCACCCCCTGGCCCAGCGCTGTCTCACACAACCCTCGCCTCGGGGCCGGCCAGGGTGGGCCCAGGACCATCCCCAGGGGCAGGCTGGGCACAGCCATCCTCCCTGGCACTCACAGCTCAGGGGACCAGATGAGCCCAGGTCAGCCCAGTTGGCCCTGGGGCCAGAGAATAGAGCCTGGCACTGTTTTGGTTACTACGCCTGTGCCCCACGTTCTTGCTTAACAACACAGAGCATTAACCCCTCCCCAGCTCTAACAGCACAGACAAACTTTTGCCTCCGCGCCTTCTCCTCGGTGGCCTGTTTGTTGAACAGCACACAGCCCACTCGTGTGTACGGCACTAGGCTTCTCCACTTCTCCCACGACCACCCGGATTTGGTTTAAGAATCAAGTTTCAGAGTCCAAAACATTTCACCAGGTCAAAAGTTTCACAGCCTTCCACCAGTGCCCCTCCCCACAAAACGAAAGGGGCCTCTTTAGCCCCCAGTGATGAGGTTAACAGCCAAGCCCCCCTGGGAGGTGATGCATTCAAAGCAGCTGCCAGATTAGACTGAAAGTCCCATGGCACCAGACTTTGCTGTGGAGCTAAAACCCCCCCCACCTACCTCCCCAAGATAAGAATTTGTATTTTAGTGAGCTCTTATCAGGAGTCTGTCCCCAAAGCAGGGCCCTCCACCAGTGACACACTCTTTGAATATCGGGGAAATCCTCTCATTGTCGCCTTCCTCACCCTCCCAACCCTGAGTGCAACCTTTCACGTTTTTCCCTCTTTCCCGATAAGTATTTCCCTCCTGTATCCCATGACAGATGGTTCCAAATTACCTAAGGATGCTAGGATGTCAGAAACACGAGCAGGCAAAACTGTCAGTGTTATCACTGAGGAGATTTTCTGCAGATAAAAACAAGCACCAGGAGGATGTGGATGATGTTGTTGGGATTTTTTAAACCTAAGCCCACTTTGTCATGTACAAGGGAGGTTAACATCTGACAGCATCCAGCAAAATGAGTCTCACGGGTTAAAAGCTGTTTCTCAATAAGCTGTTCAGACCCCAAAGATAAGCATCTCTCAGCAGCACTATTCCAGCCCCTCTCCAGGGGTGCTCTCAGGGAAGGGACAGTGTGCTCTTCAGGGATCACATTTGCTCACTCTGACACACTGGGCCAAGACCTGCCAGCAGAAAGGATGTGGGTTTGGTGTCACAGGCCATGGCACTTGTTCACAACTAGAGCAGCAGCTCGATTTGTGCAAGTCAAACTCCTGGACCCGTCACATCAAGTTCACAACCAAGACATGCAGCAAACAGCTCCGGGTGTGTGCTGGAAGCAAGAGCCCTGGAAACGTTGGTCCTATGGCTCAGGCAGTGGCAATTCAACAACTGACAAACCCACTGCAAACATATAATCAGGACTCTGCATATGGAATTATTTGCTCCTTTTTTTAATTGAAAGTGTGTTACTGGGCCAAACAAATTGGGACTAGTCTAAAAGACTTTTAATGACTAAACAACAGTGCTTGTTTAAAGAAGTGCCCTCATTTTACATAAGAGAAGTGGTTTGGGAACCAACAAATTAACCCGTTGGAACAAGAACTGATCACAAGCAAAACCAGAAGCACAAAATGAAAGTCAGGTTAAGAATGGTCAGAAAATTTACTTCAGAGACATCAGATAAGTTGCAGTAAGGTCTTATTTTGTACGTCTGATATACTTCCTTAAAAATAATTGCAGCAATCACACTAGCAGTGAGAATGCCCTAATACCCCTACATGAACTTAAATGTGCCTTTAACTCAGTTCCACAGTCCCATCATCTCACCAACCACCCTAACCTTGGAATAATCAGGGTTTAGAAATCTACTGCCCCCTCTGCAACTCCAAGACATGTGATATATGTAGGAAGCGAGATTGGCAGCCAGCCTGTGCCAAGTCCTTGTGCTGGTGGCCCTGGGTGGAGGAGCAGGTGGGCACTCACACACATCCCTCGGGATGCCCCAACAGTCAGTACCTGCCCTCCTGGCCCCAGGCCCAAAGGGCCCAGCACAGCAACCCCCAGCTCGGGGCACAGCTCTCCTGGCTGACACGTGGCCCTCAGCTGAGCAGGCAGGGAGTCACTCTGCTCACAGGAGGGCTCATCAGCTCATTTCCACAGAGCTGTTTTCTCTTGCTCTGCTCTTGAGATGTGCAGTTCAAAGGGAGCCAAGGCCTTCTCAGATGGATGGCCTCCACAGAAGGGCGAAGGAGTGTATATGCAGAAGGCAGGCATTTTAACCAGACAACCAGCCTGAGGTTCTCTCCCAGTACAGATCCACCACAGTTCTCTGTCTGCTACAGCTTGACTCAATGGTATGTGCAGAGGCAGTGCCAAGGCTTGAACCACTCTTGAATAAGCAATTAAGCAGGAATCTTTACCTGCAGTAATATCTAAATCCAAGACTTGGGTCAAGTTTTAGGCATGCTGTTGGTGCAATCCCCAGCCCAAGGCTGTCTGTGGTCCAGCAGGGACAAGCAATCAGGCAGCATCCAGTCTGGATGAGATGGCTTTGCAGGAACCACCAGGAAGCCTATGCAGCAGATTGAGAAATGACATTGCTGCTTATTTCAAATCTTTTCTTGCTTGTAGCTGTTAAAGGCTGAGAATGCTGCAGACATTCCCACTCCTAAATGGGAACTCTTCACAACTGATAAGAAACCTGGTAAAATAGTGATGCTTCCAGCCCATCCTTCAGAGACAAGGCTGGTTACTGCAACACGAGTTGAAAGCAGAACACAAAATACTGAGACTGGAAGAGAGACAAAAACAGGGCCAGGGGAGAAATGGGTTGAAGCGACACTAAAAGAGCAAGAAATAGCAGTCACCCTGTGCCACAATGTACTTTTTACATCCTTAACTCTAAACAGCCTTCATGCACCCTGAGACAGCATCACCTCTGAGTGCAGTAGCCCAGGGATCATCTCTCCACTCAGAGGGTTTAGTGGGAACACTGCTTAACTCTGCATTGGGTATCCCACCACAATGCAAACACAGTGGTAGTAAGCAGCAGCATTAGGGAACTACAGGTTTTCACATCATCCAAAGCACAAACCTCTACCATTGCAGGCTGCAAATCCATCTGAGGAGGCCAAACCAGAAAAGGGATTCCACAGCTGCAAAGAAGAGGGAAATTCCCATGTCCCTTGTATTTCTTGCAAGTGCCTGAAGCAAACAGGAGGCAGGCAATAGAAGTAAGTACCTTCTTGAAAGCTTCATCTGTCACAGACTCCTCTGGGTGTGCTTTTCCAAGGCTCAGGTAGCCTCTCAGTGTGAGATGCCTCTGGGACTGCCAGTTCTGAGCACAGCAAAGCTGCCCTGCCAACACATCCCCCTTCCCCCCCTGCCAGGGTACCCCAGAAGCCTGAACACGAGACTGCTCCCATAAATGCTTTGTGCCAACACCTCATCAGGACCCTGAGGAGCCAGCTGCAGAGCCAGGCAAACCCTCTGTCTGAAGGATGCAACGAGGCCAAGGCAGGTCTGTGCTGAAGGGCAGCAAGGGCCAGAGGCTGGAACGAGCCCAGGGAAGCAAAGGGGAAGGAGTTTGAGTCCTCACCTGTGTGGCAGGAAACTGGTGAAACTACCCCGGGGGTTTATTGGTATTTCCCCATCGTGGAAATGCTGTGAGAGTGCAAAGAGAACTAAACACCTCAGTTCATCCAAACCCCTGCTGTTCTCCCACATAACCCTGATCAGTAAAGCCTCGCTGCCCAAGGGGGCTGGGCACACCATCTCCAGAGTGGCGCACTGGGCTCAGACACATCTCAGAGCAGGACAGTGCCTGGGGATCCTCTGTCCCCCAGCCCTGCTCTGGGACCTGTGCCTCTAAACTGGGCTCTCGAGACCACAGGCTCAGATGAATAAATGTTTTCAGAGCTTTGTCTTTACTTTGTTTTGCTTTTCTGTTTCTCACTTCTGCTTCACCTTCTACACCCAGACTGTTTTCTTCACATTCTCTCTTTGTATCCAAGGCAAAAGAACCTTTTAACCTACTTGCATTTCAGCCTTTAGCAGCTGATTTTGCATTTAGTTTAAATAGAAAATTACTGGCAAAATTGCCAACCCTAAATATCCAAGAAGCATAACAAAAGCCCCTAAAGACTCAGAATATTAGTACAATTAAAATGCTCTTATCTTCACTCTGTGTTTTACAACCAGAAGGGCTCCAAGGCTGCTTTTTAAAGGAAAGCTGTGATCTCCCCCAATTTACACAGGCCAGGAACCAGGCAGTCCTAGCAGTTGGCTACAGGGGACCAAGCGACCCAAAATAACAGAACCACAAAGAAAATTTAGATCGCTTCCAAACAAGATCCTTTCCCCAGCCCCTTTTAGCTGTCTCCTCGTAAAGGAGCAGCACTACCCAAACCACATGGCTCAGCATTTCTCCGTCTCTGCTGGGGGTGAGGAGGGACAGGGCAGGACAGGAAGCCACCGCTCCCAGCTGAGACAAATGGGCTGTTTGCTGCTCTCCGGGCACCAGAGCCCCAGCTCGGGTGCGAACAACGTGGTGAAACACGGAGAAAAAAAGGCAGCCTGTGAGGCTTATCGTGTTTCAAGCTGGGTGGAGTGCAGAATCCAGTGACACCAGATCGATTGCAGCTATAAAGCAGGAAAGGGAGCAAAACACAAGTATTTTGAGTCTGGAGGATGTGGGTTCGTTTTATCTGATGGCACATCCTGACTTAACATATTTATACAATTGATAGGATTGAAAAAGGCTTGTAGTCTTCATATAAATCAGGGCATGATATTAAAACTCAAAAATAGTGCTAGTAAAATTACCTATCCAACTTGATAGCTGCCTGGCAAGAACAATTCACCTTTCATACTGCTTTCATGCCTGCACAGAACAAATAGCAATTGCTCCAGATAAAAGTACAGCTTGTCATTCTGACATGAAAATTTACAAGTTGGTGGTTTGTCTATGAAAAGATGAAAGAAATATATTTATATACAGCGTAGAGAACAATTTGGCTTCATATAATTCCAATTATGTAGATTGTGGGAGCTGCCTGTGCAGGTTAGAGGCAAGTGTTCAGTGAAATTAAAGGCTGGCAAAAAGAAAGAGATTCAATGCAACAGCTCCCTCTGCAATCCAGTGGTTTTGATCATTCCTGTTCCTACACTTCCACGTGTAACTCCTGTGGCCACAGGGGTTCCGTGATCCCACAGACTGACAGCCAGCTGAGGTGTGCCCACCATCCAACCTGCCCTTGGAGCGATGGCCAGGGAGTGCCTCACCCTGCCCGGGGCAACTGAAGGCTGCCCTGTGATCACTGCAGCGCTGGGGCCACAGACCCGAGCCCCGCAGCAGCCAGGACACCCCAGCCCTTCTCCTGCCAAGGGAAGGTGTGTGGCTGCTGGGCACCGAGGGACCCCGGCCCAGAGCAGCTCCCTGGGGCTGGGGCCACTCCAGCAGCACGTGTCTGGGCTCTGCCCCAGGGCACAGACACCCCAGGCAGCACCAAGGCTGCGGCAGCTGCTGCAGAGCCCAAAGGATTCGCTGCATCTCGGAGTCCGCAGACCCAAAATCCTGATGGTTTATGATCCCACCACAGACTTACAACACAATTATCTGCCTTTAGCTCTTGGAAGTTTATCTTGCCCCACAAACTTTTAGTCAAGTTCCAAACATAAATATATAAAAAGTACAAATATTATCTGGAGTTATACAAATTGGTCTGCATACTGTCGAAACTAAATACCAACAAAACCTAGGCACACCTCCTTGTGTCCAAAATTAAATGGAACAAAACTGTTACAAACCACATACACAGTGAAAAACGATGGGACATCCAAGTTAAATTTGCAGATACAACTCAATTTGTCAAAATTACTTCAGGTATGAAATATAACAAATTCTAGAGACTAAATTTTATTTGGTCTGTATCATTTTCATTAAATGAGTATAAAACTCACAGCAAAATGTTTTTATTGCCAGGAAAGAGAACCACATGTTTTATTATTTTAATAATACTTTATTAATTTATGGAAGCAAAATATGGACCACAATCTTTTGGGCAAAGCAAATAAGGATTGGGTCCTTATGAATGCAGAGAACCTCCTTCCCCCTGCAGCTCACTGGGAAAAGGTTTCTAAGCACACAAAAAAGAAAAAGGAAACCTTTCCTTTAACATGATCACATATGAACCTTCTAAAAAGAATTAAAATGCTGTTAATAAAGTGAAGTTACTTTGATTTATTTGCAAATGCATAGTGTTAAATACTTAAAGAGATTCTTTTACATTACCAGGGAACACAGGAAGCTGCTGCCATCAAGCACCCTCAGTGCTGGGAATAAACCAACTGAATTTAGTTGTTTGCTTTCTAAAACATTGTTTATTGAGAATACTTAATGAGGACTAGGTCTTCAATAGCAAATATTTAACAAAGAGCAGAGATTCCATCACAGAATCTTCTTTTAAAGCACAACTGTCCCAGCCTTCCTGGGGAAAACTCATTCCACCAACAGAAAGGGATGACACTTAGCCCTCCTTTAATTAATCCAAGCACAGGAACTGCCTGTCTCTCACCTGGTGTCTGACAGGAATAAGTTTGCAGAAGATCTGGACCCTGCAGTTGTCCTGCACGCAACTGCTCCCGGATGACCTGGAGGATGAACCATCCCAGTCCAACTCCAGGATCCAAACCAGTGCAGGGTGCCCCCGGTGCCTCTGCCCGGGAAGGGCCAGAGGGAGCCTTTCCTCTGCCCTGGGCAGTGCTGCTCCCCCAGCACGGGCTGTGGGCAGGGGCAGCAGTGGAGCACACTCAGCACAGCCCACACGTGGAGGGAAGTGCCTCCATTGGGGAGGCCCAAGCAGAGCTGAGAGCACAGGGTCCCAGGGCTGCAGCAGCACCTCCTTCAGTGTCCTGAGGCCAAGCTCTGGGACTGTAGGTGCAATCCCAGGCACTACAGGGCTGATGCTCTCCCTGCGTGCCACGCCAGCTGCACACAGTGCAGCAGGGCAGGATCCTTTCCCTCGGGGTACCTTGTTTGAAGGATTAAGTCACAGCCATCCACACAACTGGGCAGGAAACACTTTGCACTCCGAATTTTATTTTTAAAAATTTCATTCCATTACTGCTCTCTTTACCCTCCCACACTGCAGGAGATCCTCATTCTCCTTCCCTTGGAGCTAACACCACCCAAACGCAGTTGTGCACAAGTTCAGCCCATAAGAAGTAGGTCAATGACTGAAGAAACTGTCATTACTTAGGACAGCACATGAATATTTGACACGTGCATAAAGTTCAGCCTGTGTGTGAATGCTGCTCTAAACCAAGGCCCCGAGATGGGAAATATCCTGTCCCTCAGTGCTTTATTCAAACACAACCACCAAAACACGAATCCATGGAGGGGTAAAGCGGCACTGCCAGAACCAACCCCCGGGACAATCCTGCAGCCACTGCACCCCCAGCACCAAGAGCCTCAGAAGGCTCTGGCTGCCTGCAGAGCCACTCTGCTCCTGCCATTACCTGGGGCATGTTACTCACTGCTGCTCCCAGGAAAACCACCAAGTTCATGAATATAAATAAATAGAAGACTCGTTTTGTTTTTTTGATATATGAATATCCCATTACTCAACACTGTGAATGCATTTAGCTGTAAGAACTGAAGCTAAAAATATGTGTAGCCTGAACCTACATTGTAGCCTGCAGCTGATAAAACCTCAAATTCAGTACTTAGGACAGAGGAGTTTTCTGAGGGATTTTGAGTTTATTTTGCCTGTGCAGGGTGGGGCACTTCTGCAATTTGCAGCTTTTTTAAGACTCTCCTCACACTGAGACAGAGCCACAGTTCTAAACGAAGTTAACTTCCAGCTGAAGTGCCAGTTTTCTCAAATTAAAGGCTCTGAGTTCAACTACTGGAGACAAAAAAGGAGGATTTAAGGAGAGACTGGTTTGTGAAGTAACCACATCCTTTTCCTTTATCTTTTATGCTAGACAGCTTGCCACTGGGGTGACTCTGAAAAACACTGATGACAAACGGATTGTAAAAAACAAACAAAAGAAAACCTTGCCAGAAGGACAGCTCGAAAAGGGCCTAGGCGCTAAGCCCATTCAGATGAAACCAGAGTTCAGTATTTATCTAGCAAATAACCAGAAAGAGTTTCTGCCCTGACCAATCCTTGAGAAACCTCTGCAGAGAATTCTCTCGCTTTGATTCTCGACCTCTGTGTGATCAAATAGTTTGTTACTTTTATTTATGGCGTTTCTGTTATCTGCTAACTTTTACTGCAGGCTTCTGCAGTTGTTTGCAGGAGTGTGGTGGAGTGCTAATGAATTCCACATCTAGAGCCTATATAGGAAAAACGAAATATCCAGATGGGGATTTTTTTCTGAAGTAGCCCGTGGATAATCTCAGAGGCGGCTGTAATTGCCTCCACATGCACCGCCACACCCGGCCCACTCGCATATTGATGTTCGCCATCAAACTCACACTAAATTCCGAACGAGCATTTCTCTGTAAGCCCCCGGCGGCAGGGCAGCCTTTCCAAAGCGGCTGTAAGAGCCACTTGCAGCCCCCGGGCCGCGAGGGGCCCCGCGCCCGTCCCGCCGCCCCAAGGACAAGGAGCCCCCGGCGGGGCTGAGCCCCGAGCGCCGCCGGCCCCGCGGGCCCCCGGCCCCGCTCACCGACTGCAGGAAGCGCAGGGTGCCCACGTAGTCGCGCTCGGTGCTGAGGATCTCGTTGAGGACGCAGAGGCGGAGGCGCAGCTGCCGCTCCGTGTCCTTGGGGCAGCCCGCGGGCTCCGCGCCGGGGGCGCCGGGCGGCGGCGGCGGCTCCATGTTGGCGGGGCCGGG